>OY764961.1:52725425-53325425 GCA_963668005.1 Melieria crassipennis
CATGCATATGTTGACTCAAGTAGTTGAGGTGGCTTAGCAGCAAAAAAACAAACACATTTAATTTTACAAATTCGTAATTTATTTTATTGTTGAAAGATGAAATATGAACTTCATAATGAGTAAAAATCAACTGTAATTTGTTGAAAAATAAACAAAACAAAAAAAAATTATTTTCGGTGAGGAAAGCCATAAATAGTGATATCTGATTCACACTGAACTATTCTTTTCTCTAATTGGTGTTTCATTAATTTCCTGTAAATTTTGTCACTTCCCCATGACACTATTTTTGTTTCTAAATTTTTATTTTTTATTTTATTCTTATTTATTGCATCTCATTTAAAACTTATGCTTTCTTAGTTGCAGTGGGCACTTTGTCATTTCTGTCTGATTACTCTTATTACTTATTGATTTTTACTCACGGACACTGATTTCTAGTTGGCTTTAACTCTTTCCAATTAATACTTTCTTACTCCAAATGTACACTTTAACACTACTGTTTGTCTAAATTCTTTCCCTTTTCATGATTTCTTATTGTTAGTGTTTTTTTGTGTACTTTGTGCTAACAAATCTAATTCTAAGCGATACTTTCTCATTTTTAATGTACACTTTCTCATTCCTAATGTACAAATTCTCATTTTTAGTTGAGTAATCTTATTTTCAATCAGTGCTTTCACACTTTTAATGTACCAAGTTGATTCGTCTCATACCTAATCGATGTTTTCTCATTTCTAATGCAAACTTTCTCAGTCCTAATGTACATTTTCTCACACTTTCTCATTTCTGGTTGCTAACTGAACTCATTCCCCACATTCTTAATAAGTGATTTGAACTTTTACTGCACACTATATCATTCTGAGTTGATTAGTCTCATTTCTAATCAATGTTTTCTCATTATTAATCATACATACTTTCCCAGTAATAATGTACACTTTCTCATATTTGATTTATCTCATTTACAATTGATACTTTCACATTTTTAATGTACTAATCTGATTAGTCTCATACCTAATCGATTCGTTCCTATTGCTAATGCAAATTTTATCAGCTCTCATACACTTTCTCATATTTAGATAACTTATCTCATTTCCAATCGATGCTTTTACACTTTTAACGTACTTAGTTGGTTAGTCCCATTCCTAATCATTTTTTTCTCATTCCTAATGCAAATTTTTTCATTCCTAATGTACACTTTCTCATTCCTAATACACAGTTTTTCATTCCTGATGTATACTTTCTCATATTTGGTTGACTTAACTCATTTCCGATTTGATACTTTCACAGTTTTAAAGTACTAAGTTGATTAGTCTCGTTCCTAATTGATTGATTTTTTTCTTATTCCTAATTCAAACTTTGTCATTCCTAATGTACACTTTTTCTTATTTAATTGACTAATCTCATTTTCAATTAATGCTTTTCCACTTTAATGAACTAACTAACTAATTAGTCTCATTCCTTAAGAATGCTTTCTCATTCCTAATGCAAACTTTCTCAGTCCTTATGTATATTTTTTCATATTTAGTTGACTTATCTCATTTACAATCATTGCTTTCACACTTTAAATGTACTAAATTGATTAGTCTGATGTTTTTTTTATTCATAATCGATGTTTTCCCATTCCTAGTGCAAACTTTCTCAATCCTAATGCAAACTTTCTCAATCCTAATGCAGAATTGCTCATTACTAGTTGGCTAAACTCATTTCAACTGTAGGCTGTCTTATTCTTAGTGAACATTTTCTCATTTTCATTTTAATATTCTGATTGCTTATTCATTCTTTATCAATCATAATCGACAATGCTTTATTCGCAGTTGACTAAACTCATTTCAAAGCAATGCTATTTTATCCCTTATAGATACTTTCTCATTTACACTTGATTAATCTTATTTACAATCGAAGATTTTGCATTATTCATGTACACTTTCTCATTCCTCTTGATCCTTTATTATTCCTAATCTTCATTTTTGTATTCCAACATAGTTGGCTAAATTCAATCGATGCTTTCTCATCCCTTATAGAACTTTCTCATTTAAGCTTCATTAATCTAATTCACAATCGATGACTTCTCATCCCTAATGAAAACTCTCCCATTCCTAACTGGCTGATCTCATTCCCCATTGATGAATTCATGTTCCCCGCGTCTGGTTTCGCATTTTTAGTTAATTAATCTAATTTACACTTTATTGTTTTTAGTTGATTAAGCTCATTCCCACTGGATTCTTTATCCTTTCTTTTCTTTATTCTTTCTTATTTCCGTTCATTTCTTTAATCGGTTTCTCATCTTCAGTTGATTTTTTTCATAATTTCAATCATCACTTTCTCATTACTAATCGCCATTTTCTCATTTTCTGAGTTATTCTATGCTTTTGAAGTCCATTTGCTTAAAGTTCTACTTAATACACATTTAAGATGTACTACTGCAAAACTAGATAAAAATAGATAAAATATATTAAAAAAAATAATTCATTCCAACAACAACTCATACGACTCATGCCACAACAATGACTGCATCAACGCGTCGAAAAAGTTCAAAAGCTACTCATCGAGATTTTTTTCTCATGTACTTTATACCTTCCTCGATTTGTTTCCTTTGAATTTTGGCGGCATTAGGTTTTTTGATCTTTCTTCCCTACTTGGCCATGGCTTTTATTTTTTTGCTGCTATTATTTCTTTTTACTTTTTCTTCTCTGTTTTTTTATGAACCAACACTCAAGTTATGAGTTCGGTTTGAGCACTGAATCAGCTGTGCTTGGGTCAATGTTGCTTGTTGCCATACACCTGGTTATTGTTGTTGTTGTTGTTGGTCTTTTACGCTTCTATTTACAACTCGCTTTTATTTGCACTTTGCGTCGGGCAGCTGGCACAGTAGAGCATATCGAATTTTTTGTTGGCAAAAAATTGCCGAGTCGTTGTACTTTTGGGCGGGAATATGTTAATAGACAGCCGGGCTTTGGTGCTGTCCGCTGGCCAAGTGACCACTGTCGCTTCACACACTCCCACAAAGCACAGTCAAACTGTTGGCGATTTGCTTGCAGCTGGTTGTGGCAGCGTTTGAACTTTAAGGTGTCTGCAATATTAATTGATTTCGTTGTTGTGTTGGGCGTTTTTCTCTGTTTTGTGGTGACTATGATTTTTACAGCCTACACTTCATACTTGCCGTTTGTATTGTAGTTTTGGCAATTAACTTGCTTTTAATTGCCAGCAACTGGACAGTCAGCCAAGTGACTGAGCCATAAATTGGGCAAAAAATGAGAATTTGTGCCGCTAAAGGCATTCCGTATTCGATACGCCCATCGGCAGCTTGATGGCGCACACTTTGATGCTGAATTTTTGGGGATTTTATTTTTTTTTCGGAAAAGTAAATAAAAAAAGTGGAGTTTTAAAAAATCTCAAATAACTCATTGAAACTTGAATTGAATCAGAAATGGCCCAGCCAAGTTTTGTAAGTTGCAACCTGTGCCCTGAGCGTTGCTTGTCATTGATCTATCAAAGTCATAAATTACACAACAATCTTAAATCTGTCGTAACGCCAACTCACGCACATTTATAAACAATTTCTAAAATCCCTATTAACTGTTCATTGACCACAACTAGTCCGGTCAAACCAGCAGCTTCTGTTCTTCATCCCACTCGACTGCAAATATATCACCTGCCTCTCCCAACCCCTTTCCCCGTCCAACTCTTCCCGCAAAACGCAGCAATTTGCGTATTTTGGCCTCAGCAGCATTTCAGTTGCTATTAGGCAATAAAATGAATTTATTTTTTTTTTCTCTAAATTGCTGTTAAAAACAATAAACTCAACCGGCCAGCAGTGCACAACATGTGGCCGCTCGGTCCAATACTCTTTCAACGCCGAACGCCTGACAGCGGGTGGTAGCAAACGTGGTGTTGCCAATGTGTTAAAATTTTTGGAGCGCATTAGTCTTCTGTTCGCACAAATTAGACCCAAATTTGCGTAAAATTAGACAAAAATTAATTTGAATTAATTGTGCGCGCCACTCACAAACCAATCATTCGAGTAAAAGTTGTTTCGTATACATTTTTGCAAATAAGCAAAAAATGTTCAAATCAACACTGCAGCTGTCATTACAAGTGTCAAAATGCATACGAATCTAATAAATCCCCACAACCGAATATAGAAAATGTGACACCTGCGCGCCAAAGTCGACAACCGAAAATGTCCAACAACAATTGTCAACAGCGAGCAGCGAGCAACATGTCAGCGCCTGACAAACGAACTGTCGCCGTGACAACGTGCATAGCCAATATGCAAAATCGACATACGTCTGCGAGCAAGCAAAAGCAACGACACAAGCGAAAAACGTGCGGCTGGCTGCGAATGTTGCTGTTTCTAGTCTGCGGTCTGCAGTTCGTGCAACATTTGCATGTGGTCAACTCGTTGACCGACACCAGTGCGCACGCAACAAATCAACTAAACTATAACAACAACAACAGCAGCAGCAGCAATAATAGCAACAACAATGCATTGAAACGTGTAAATAGTAGGCGAAATATTAGTAGTGCAAATAGTAGTAGATTAGGTAGTGTGATCGAAAACGAGAGTGTACAAAGTGATGTGGCGGCAACGGTGCTGCCGACAGCCGCAGCACGACGCAAGCTGCGCCGCAAATACGCACCAAAGCCGCAAAATCGCACCGGGCTGCCAACGCCGCGTTACAAAGGCAAACGGCGAAAGGTGCTGCTGAGACCGCAGCAGTTGCGACAGAATGCAACGCGCACGAGAACTACAGTAGCAACAAAAACAACAGCAATCACTGCCGATGCAAATATCACTGCAAATGCCATACCAAAGAATCAAAAACAACAACAACAACGACACCCACAACAGCAGCGCCAACACTTTGCGCAACAGCAGCAGCAACAGCAACAATTCTCCTACAGCGGTCGCACACAACACTATCAGCGCCAGCAGCAACAACAGCAGCAAAAGTTGCCACTGCAGCCGCTGCTGCTTGAGCCCACAACTACGCTGCGCGTCAGCACCTCCACCATCGATCAGCGCCACCATCGACAGCGCATCACCACTGGCCGCACAACCAGCACCACCTACGGCCAGCAACAGCAGCAGCAGCACTTTGTGGGCAACAGCTCTGTGCAGCAGCAACAGCAACAGCAGCACACCACCATCTACGACACAACCACCACGCACAACCGCCAGGATCACGTGCTCATACAGGGCAACACGGACATCGTGCTGTACCGCAACATTGGCACGCTGCCATGTCCGCCGGGCGTGCGATTGGTGCCGCATCGCTTCATACCGGTGCACGCGCAACAGCGGCCACGGCAAAGGGGTAAGCAGAGCGCGCCGAAAGTAGAAAATGTTTCGCAATAAACTGTCTTGTATGTATGTAAACATGTTGAATGTTTATAAACATTTGTGAACCGCAAATGACTTTCTAATGCTTATAACTTTCATTTACATTGCAATTGAGTAAACAAAATGCACCCAAATTTAAGTTAGACGTGCTTTCATTGAGTGCCTTTTAAGTTTGAACCGTTTGGGCGTGCCAGGCCAAAAATGCAAAAAATGTTGCAGACATGCTTTGGCTCTAAGGTCGAATTATTAGATGAATTAAACCTAAACCAGGCGGCTTATTGACCTATATGTGACTTAATGCATTGGAAATTTTTCAATTTTTATTCAAAATTTTATTAAATTTGGTTCATTGGAAGCCAAGTTATTGCGTCTGAAGTGAAAGTATTTTTGTTTCATCGCACATTAGGTCAAATGACCACTTTTGCTGTGCGAAATTAATAATGGCTAAAATATTGTATTATTTAAAGCCAAAATCGTAGCAAAGGCAAAAGGAGGTATTACATTAACAAATTAAATAAAAAAATATTAACCCTTTCACGCCCATTAACTTGTCTGAGGTCAAAAATGAAAAAAAAATTGGGTACAAATACAGTATAGCGAACCCTCGTGAAAAAAATAAATTAGTATGCTTTTATATAGAGGGTTGGCTCCTGAATCTAGCAAACTAAAACGTTTTCCTGGGAAACGCCCACAAAAGTTCAAAGTTTTTATCAAAAAAACTCAATTAATCTCCAACAGATTTACACGATATGGGTATCAAACGAAAGGTCTTTTTCATACCTTTCTTCTGTTGTGCAACATTAGATACGTAAGATGTACTAATAAAAAGTTTTAAGCGAAACAATTTTTTATAAAAAAACCCCGTTTTTGAAAAAATTTAAAAAAAAAATTTGTTCGCCTAAAACTTTTAATTTGTACATACTACGTATGTAATGTTAGACAGTAATAGAAAGGTATGAAAAATACCTTTCGTTTGATACCCATATCGTGTAAATCAATTAAAGATTAATTTAGGTTTTTTGAATAAAAACGCCCTTTGTGGGCGTTTTCCAGGCACAATTTTTAATTTTTTTTTAGATTCACAAAAATAAGCTCTATATGGTCCAATTTTCGGTTTTTTTTTCATGAGGGTTCGCTATGCTGCATTTGTTCCAAAAATTGTTGCAGTGTTTTTTGTTTGAATTGTCAATATGCTCCGCTGGATCATCACAATTTAACATCTCGATAACTTCAGGTAGAAGGTGTACAAGCTTTCGTTGTTGCATGCGTCTGCTTAAATATTTTGAGAAAAAAGAGGATCAGAAGTATCAGCAACTCTATTAAATACATCCAGAAAATGATTAGTGCGGTTGTTTTAACGAATGTGATGCAATCTGTTGGCTTTATATGTAAATATTATGTCGCGATTCAGCAGCAGATAGCAGCAGTAGATGTTATCGGCAACCAAGGATATAACTTTTGAATAATTTCAGCTGTTTGAAAGCAGAACGTTTGAAATTTGCTTGAAGTTAATAGAAACTGGCACGATAAATAAATCAATATAATTTCAAAGCGGAACACTAAGATTTGGTCAACGCCAGTGATATCAGCAAAGATTGCATGTTTAGTGAAAGCTCGGCGCGTAGTATTTCCGTCATTTGTGCTACCAAAGCCGGTAACTTGAGGCATATCCACACGAAGACCTAGTTCCCTCCAAAACGAGTTTTGCATATTCTCCTTCTTAAACATACTTCATACTTTATACTTAAACCCAAATCACTTCAACCTAACCTAAACAAGAGCGTATTGGGTCTAACCCTTTTAGCACTACTGGGATAATGCGTCCCACCAAGTTGGCCCACGCTAAATATTCATTTGAATTATACTTGTATGTCCCCGGATAAATGAATGATTTCAGATTTTGCAAGTAAGCAAGATAATTTTCTAGGCTCAACTTTCAGAGCATGGACGCATTTCTACTAAGAGTATTTTGGTTTATAAAATTAAACTGCGTTCCGAAAGGGTTAAGATGCAGTAAGGTTGAGTCTGAAACTCCAGATTCAATGAGCTAAACGTTTCTTAACACAAACTATTTATACATAGAAATTAAATTTACTATAAGTCATTTATCCATCTATTTATCTTGCGCCGATCCTATCGACAACAATCAACATATCTTCGGGTTTCAAGTGACACCCACCAGCTGTCATGTCTCGCCTGTCACTTGGCTAAAGAGATCTTCTCCATTTTCAGTGCCTCTTTCTACTATCTGCTTCTCCACACTTCGCTGCCAATATGCCATCATCCCCTTACATTCCCCCTACACAACTACTTCAAGCTTTGCAGCTGTTATTGCGGTTTGTTATGTTTTCGCTGCCCTTGTGACCCACTGACTAACGCTTCGCTCCGTGCGCAGACAACACTCAAAAGCACAAACGGCCTGCGAGGAGGCAAGAAACGGCGGCGGTAGCAAAGAAAATCATTGATTTAAGCGCGCTTTGGCTGCAAGAGTGCATTTTCACTTTGTTGTTATTGCTGCTGCGTGCTGTCAAGCAACATAACCGCACATTACTGTCACATTGTCAGCACCAGTGTTTTCATTGTACATATGCAATTGGTGTTGTTGTTGTTGTTATTGCTTTCATTGCACTGCAGTTGCAGTTGATTTCCGTTGCTTGCAAGTTTCGAATTTCACGCCCACTGCGCTCCAGCAGCACTGAAATTTCTACTGCTTTGTTTTTATTTTTTTCTAGTCTTTTTTTAATTACATTCATTTGCTGTGTGCAACAGTTGTTGATGCTCAGCTTGTTGTTGTTTGGAGATTTTCATTGCTTACATTTTTTGATTTTGATTTATTATTTTTAGATTAGGTAGCTTTTTTACTTTCATATGGCAACCATGTTAACCGACTCAGTTTACATCTGACATTTGTTGGAAATTCAAGCTGCAGACGCAACTGTCAACTTTTTCAGTTTTTCCGCTTCTTGTCGTCGTATTTTTTATTTATATTTTTATGTCTGAGGCTGCTGGCGCTCATTTGTCGTCCAGTTGGGTGAAAATTATTAATGGCGTGCACTCAAATCCATTACGGAAATATAATCTGTTTGTAAAGAGATTAAATACTAAAAAATAAAAATTGCTACGTAACCTCAAACTTAACAAATTTAAATCTTTGCGCGCTATCAAAAGCGCCATAAATTTTCATTAATAATGCATACTCAATGAGCAGTGTTATGCTGCTGTTGTTGTTGTTGTAATAATGCACAACAACAACTTGAGACCAATGCAATGTGCATGTAAATAATACAAACTTCGATTACGACTGAACCGAATCGAAAGCTTTGTCGCCTTAAGCACAAAACACATAAAAACTATAATTTTAAAGATTTTATTATTGAATGTTGTGGCATTTTGATGCGTTTACATGACTTCATAAATGAGTACGAGTGGAACAAGTAAGAAGAGTTTTGAAATTTCCGGCATTTTTTGAGGTTAAGCGGAAATGTTTACAAAGTTATTGATTGATAAAAATAATGGAAATAAAAACCCAGTTCTTAAACAGCTAAACACATAGAAATGAGCAATCAAACACATTATTTCTGTTGTTACAATACAATGTTATGGGTCAGTGCTGTCAAAAGTGCAGAGTATGGACTAAGTGAATTGAATTGGATTGAAGTGAATAAATCTAAATAAAGTTAAAAACTAAAAATCGAAAGGCAATGAGTTTTGAATATAGCTGAACTCCTTTATTTTATAAGATTTAATCAGAAAATGCTTGAGACAAAAAATTATCAAGTTTAAGTAGGGTTCAGTGACATAACATCAAATTTTAAGTCCAGAGAACAGCGACAAATGGTTTCAAAATTACTTCTACAAGTTGCTTCTGCTTATGTAGAAACTAACTGTTATAGCTAGCGATCTCCAATAGTTTATATTTACATTTCAATTCCCTTTTTCAACACTTAAGGCGTCATTCTCATGTGAAATTTTTTTAAAATTAATTTTTTTTTTTTAACATATTTGGAATGTATCATCCTTGAAGAAGGTGCTGTCAAAATTATCGCCGTATTAATTATGCCGTCAATAATATTATATTATTGGAAAATTTCAAGTATTTCGGCTTCTACAGACATTTATATAACGAGCGGTCAAGGTTTCTAGCAAGGATTCAATCAGTTAGTCAAAACTTTAAACGTGTTTTTCTCGGAACGCCTTTTTTTGAAATGGCGGGGATGATTTAAAAAAAACCATTCATCCGATCTCTCTGCGATTTTGTCACGTCATTCTACATACTGTTAGCTATCGCCCCTAGTAAATTCACTCTGATATGTTAAAAATTTCATATTTTTTTTCATTGATAAAATCTTCAAAAACAACAATTTTTTACTGCTCTATCTTCCAATGCCTGCCATTTTGTGAGATTCTTATGAAAAAATTCAAATTTACTACGGGCGAGAGGTACGTTCATACTGCTTAAGAATTTCTTTGAAATTTATGTTTCAGATAATCCTGTGACTCAAAACAATCCCCGCCAGCTGACCATGACGCGGCAGAAGCCGTGTCTTTAATCGAAAAAAAGTGTTTGAAAAAATAAAAAAAAAATTTTTATTTTTTTTTATTTTTGTACCATAACAATGAATAAATTAAAGTGGAATATCTTTTTTTGATAATTCCTCGTATTCACAAAGGAAATAATTTCTGAAAAATGTCCATTTTTCCTGTCCGCGCATGAGAATGACCCCTTAAGGAGAACTTTTGTAGAGATCGAATGAAGCAGTGACCTCCAATAATTTCCTTAATACACTTCTTCAAGCCTTGAGGGTGATTGTAATAATTTTTTTTTCATATTTACTCCATTTGGGGTCAAATGGTCTCAAAAAGGTCCTTGTGTTGATTACGTTAATTCCCTTTGTGGTCATAGAGTCTCAACAAGGTCCTTGAATCAAGGTATTGAAGTTATGTCAGGGTTTTGTATCGTAAAAGTTCTTGATTTAGTTATGCATATCATCGAAAGTGTTCGAACGAAGGTGGATTTTAGGCCGAAGCAAAATATTCGGCATAACTAAAATATTCCGCCAAAGTGCATTGCATTACATTACATGACATTTTCATTACAAGGCAAAAATCTTCGGCTAAAGTATTCGGCTATTTTTGCCGAGGCCGAAGATTTAAAATTTGCCGAATAAGCCGAATACAAAAGCCGAATAATTGGTCGGACACTAATCAGCGTCCTTTGCTTATTTGTTGCTGATAGCTTGGAGACGCATAACGCAATGGTTGGTTTCTTCGATGAGCGCTGTTTCATTTTCTGTTTGTCCATAATGGGCCTGCTGGTGTTGTTGTTGCGCTTAAAAATACGTTTCCATCTATTAAATGAAGTAATTAATAATAATAATTGACTGGCACGACAGCCCGCTTACGCGAGACTAAGGCCTAGCTTCCCACAACTACCCGTGTTGTGCGTGTGAATTTGTACGCGGGTTGAAGGGACCTACAGTTTAATGCCGGTTCCGAACGGCAGGTTGGGAGCTCTTTCATAAGCAATTTTTACTCTCAGAGGTTTGCCATTTCCAGCTGAGAGGACAGCCACCGAAAGAGAAAACGAGTTTTCCCGTTATTTTTTTTAGGTGTTATTACAGGCAGTATTTGAACCTGAGGTTGCTGCCTGCGACTCGCGGTCCAACGCACTAACCAACTGAGCCACGGCGGCTGCTATTAAATGAAGTAGGAATACTATAAACACGTCTCAATATAAAAGATTTGACTGAGAAACGTTGCTGGGATAGAAAACAATTAGAAGGAAAAGAAAATTTGAACATTATGAAAAATACGGTGCCTAGTGGTGGGAAGGTGGAATCAAACTCCTGGTATGACAATCCATTGCAATCCACATGCAAAATTTGTTCCATGTTTTCTCTAAAGTTGTAAAATGTAAGACTGATTTATTAAAAAAATGTCCTACAACATTTCATCTCCAAGTATCAAGTGATATGAAAGTGAATAAGTTAAATTCTCACATCCCAGGTCCGACCCAATATTCGTTTTCGGCTTCGATATTCGACTTATTCGGCTGATTATTTTATTTTCTGCTTCGGCTTCACCAAAAATTTATTTTCTTCTTAACTTAAATGTTGGAAAAGAGGGTTAAAAAAAGAATTTGTGGACACTTGACTTGAACCCAAAACTTTTAAGTACTATAGTTGTTGTGTGTTATGGCAAGAAGTTGGCTGTTTGAAAACAAAGTATTGCGGAACTAAAACTTAGTCTTTCCTAAATGTCTTTTGTCTTCGAACATACATAAAATATGTGGCATCAATGCGAATAATAATAATGAATAACTTGAAGTAAAATTATATCGGATTGACCCAAGCCAAACTTAAAAAAAAAAGCATGAAATTCCCAATCTCTGTGGAGTAATGATCCAAATAGAATTCGTTAAGGGGTTTCAAAGGTGTCAAGGTCGAAGGTTCCAGGTTTCAAAGGTGTCAATAAAACCGAATGCATTGCTTTTCACAGTAAATTTAATTGCGGAATTTAGAATATAATCGAAGGGCTTCAATTGATTTTAGAAGACTCTGCTTCTAAGAATTCTATATAACTATATTTTTGCTTATATGTAAACACGAGGGTGGTCCGAAAAGTTTGTGGCCTAAAGATACAACAAAATTTTACTTCAAATTTTTTTTTTAATTTTTCTGCATAGTCTCTTTGTTACTTACAAAGATCGGCGTCAAAATAATCCAAATCCATATTGTCCTAACCAACCCGTGGACAGTTGAAATATTTATTTAGGCAAATGATGGTGGAAAATTCCTGAAAATAGCGTAGTAACTCGATTTATACTCGATTCTTTAATTTTCACAAAAACACTCGAATCGGCTGACTCAAATGCATCCAAAATGGCTGAACTTTTGGTGAGTACCTTTCAAGAGAGGCGCAAATAGATTCCCAAGTTTTTGTTATCTTTGTGTTGAAAACGGAAACTGAGAGCATAGATTTGAAAGAGTACAAGAGGGAGTTTAAAAAAACACACAACACCCGCCGCAACGTACCAACAACTCTTCCTTCATACAAAAGCAAAAATGGCCACGAATCAATGGGAATTCATTTACACAGACGGGTCAAAAACAGCCGAAAGCACCTCATTTGCTGTTGTCGATGACCACGGCAACACCATATCAATCGGGCTCCTACAACCGTTTTGTTCAATTTTCACTGCTGAAGCCACAGCAATCTTAAAAGCAACACAACACGCAGCCGCTACAAAAAAGAAATTCGTAATCTGCACAGATAGCAACTCCGTAGTCGATGCAATTTTAAACCAAACAAACAACTCCTGGTTAGTGAATCTCATACGGGACATCATAATCAGCAACAACAAAATTAAACTAATGTGGATTCCAAGCCATATCGGTATAGCAGGAAATGAAACAGCAGATAAACAAGCCAAGAACTCAACGCTGCAACCACTTCATACATTCGAATACGTGGAGAAACACGACATACTTCGATTGGGAATGAACTTCTTAAAAACTACAAGAATTGACGCTTGGAAAAATACCCAACACCGGTACACTACCATCAACCCAACTCGCTTTAAACCGCAATACCCAGCAAAAGCATCCCGCAACTCACTACAAGCTTTCGTGCGACTTCGGATCGGTCACTGTAAATTTTCCCACTTACACCTGCTTACAGGGGAAAACAAACCAAATTGTCATTTCTGCAATGAAACAGCCATAACCACTGACCACATTTTAAACGACTGCAAATATCTCGACACAGCACGCAAAAAATTTTTCCCCAATAATAATCCTTCCCAACTCCTCAAAAACACAGATGATAAAACCATTGAACTATTTATAAACTTCCTTACATCTGCAAATATTTTACACTTAGTTTAATACATTTTCTCTCATAAAAAAAAGGCAATTTACCAATGAGTCGAAGGCCCTGGCAGCCAGTACTCTTTCTCGTGTAAAATTATAATTGTATTATAATTTTTCTGATTTAAATAAATAAATAAAATAAAAAAACACAATCTTTAGACAAAGCAAAAATATATAAGATTCTTCCAGCGCAGATCATTAATGTATCTATTTTATATCTTAGATCATCGATTTAAAAATATTAGATCATCACAAACTCCGAATGTTGCCGAGAATTAATTGCACACAACGCTCACATCCATTACGTCCCTCAAACAAAATTCTAAATTCAAGATCTGTCAAAAACTTCAAGTTTTTCAGTTCTAAAATCGACACTTTCAACTTCAATATCGATACAAATTTTCGCAACACTCGCATGGAACTCAAAAGCAGCAACCAACAAATCACCACAGCCATAGATTTTTTCTGTTCACATTTGTTTTCAACCAGCAACTTCAAAAATTTCTTTACGCTCTCGTAAATAATAATTTTAAAAAATTTTTTCCACACCATTCAACCATTCAGCAATCGCAAACCGGTAAAAATAAAGCACAAAAAACCGTCCGTCCCATGTGGGTTGTTGTGTCTATCACAACGTGCTGCTGGCCACTTCATGAACCAGACAGACAACGACACCAAAAGACTGCAATACAAAACAAAAAAACAAAACTAAAAAATCAACAATATGAACAAAAATTAAATTTTGACATTTTTATTTGCACAATAACGAAATTTATGATGGCGTTGCAGCAAATATAAGAAACTTTAAAAAGAAAATAAAAATTTAATAGAAAATAAAAATCGAATGAAAAGCCAAATTGCGGAAAACTGCAAGAAAAATGCCAAATTTTTTTTTTTAGTATTTTTAATATGTTCAAATGATGGCAGCGCAACGTGTGCCGCGCACGCGTTCAACAGGTTCGCAACTGGTCACACTTTTGGCAAATATTGCTGCAATTGTTGTTGTTCGATTTTTTGTTTTCATTGAGAAAAGACAAATAAAATTGCATATTTATAAAAAAAAAAAATTTGAATCTAAAAGGCTTTTTGCATAAAATTGCCGCAACCACATGTGGCGCGCGCAAAAACAACAACAATCGAACAACAAAGTGTAGCAGTAGTTGTTGCCGCGCGCACAGTGGGCAGTGTGAAAGAAAATCGTAGGTGGTCACACTCAATGCAGTTAGTTAGTGGTTTACCGTTAGTGGGCTGTTGACACACGAGTTCAACGTTCGAACGTTTAAAGTGGGTGCTGGGGGCACCAATTGACTTTGCGACACTTCCTGTTGTACTGCAAAAAAAAATTAAAAACAAAATCGGAGAGCGTACGAAAATTCGTTCCTTCCATAGCGTAAATAATAAAGTGATAGAGAGAGATAGAGATAGAGAGAGAGAGAGAGAGAGAAGAGAGAGAGATTGGGGTCTTTTTTTTAAGTTGGCCTTACAAATGTCATCGGTTTTGGGGTCTCGTTTGCGTTTTCTTCTCAGTGAAATTTTGAGGTTTAAACGAACAAGCTTAATTTTCGCTATAACAGTTGTTGTTGTTTACTACGCTATAGGTCCTCCCAGCTGCACTAAAGTGTTGACTCATATTGACTCAAATGTTACCAAGTTGCGCGTAGTGACTCAAATGTTGCCATGCTCTATTGGCAACTTGTTGCGCTTAATTAAGCAATTTCAATTAAAAGCCAAATTTCAGCTTGAGGGAAATTTCGCTGTATGCTTTACTTTCGCTCACCGTCGGCCAAGAAAAACTCATTTCCTGCAATGGGTGTGTGCAATTGGCCGAAGCGCCGCGGGCTAGGCACATGTCACCTTTCAGTTGCACTAAACATGCATGCGAACACATAAACACACTTAGATACATACATACATATGTGCATACATAAGTGCATATGCTGCATGTGGGTGTGTTCGTACAATTTTGGGTTAAATTGCAATAGTCAACTTCAACGCCTCACACTGCCTACACTCTAAAAAATTGAGAAGGAATGTACATAGAATAGTTTAGTGTGATGCGAGATAGATTTTTGCTGACATTGCAAACATTTGTCAAATTTGTATTTACTCTTTCCATTAAGATAAATATAAAAATTGTAGTTTAACTTCAAACTGAAAGACTAAGCTGCTCTAAAGTGGGCCCAAGCCAGAATCTCAGAGCGAGATGCTATAAATTCTCTGACAGCCAAGCGGTCTTCAGGGTAAAAACTATGTTTTGGCATGAAATCATTTGTCACAAATCACTTGATGAGTTGGAATAAGCAGCTTAACACTTACCATATATGGATGCCAGGTCACAGAGACATTCCAGGAAATTACAGGGCTGCAACTGGAAGATGGGACGACAAAGCACAACAAAGGGGCTGTCTTCAGAATTCGCCAGTTTAAGCATTTTGCTGCGAAACTGTAGGTTGACTATAAAATAAATGGTGCCGATAGCCGCTTACATTGCCTAAGCAGCTTCCGAAACAAGCAACTGGACTGGAACCCTACCAAAAGCCAAAAACTGTAAACCCTTTCGTTACAGTAGGGACTGGTGCACAACAAAATAGTTAAAATAAAAAATATCCAACAGTCAAACGGGTCTAAAGACTCTAGAGGCATACACGGCTTTCTCAAAACTTGTAAAGGAATGCGGTGATCTTCTGAATGAACTGAGAGACCATAACTCTATAGAGTTGCACTGGATCCCAGGACATGAGGGTCACGAAGGTCATTGTAATACAAAATGACTTATTTTGTCCTTCTAATCATTGTGTTTTTTGTATTAGTTAGTTTAGATCAAAAGAGTCGACCGTCTTGCCAAACGAGGTGCAATTAGCCCACTCAGGCGCGGATCCAGAAAAATATTTCGGCGGGGTTTTAAAATGTAATTCTTTAATATTTATAAAATGTATTTTAATTTGTATGTAGTTTTATAATCGATCCACATATTTCGGGGGTTTCAACCCCCTAAAACCCCCCCCCATGGATCCGCCACTGAGCCCACTGGTAGGCCCTGAACCATTCTGTAGACTTCCCAGGGGACACATACAAGAATGACTAAGAAAATGGGTAGATCCAAGGACTTCTGGATTTTTTTTAATACAGCAATACCTCGATTTTTTACGTCGTGGTTCGTTCCGAGAAATTTATCCGAATTAATTTATTTCCGAATTGATTGGCAGCCGCCGTGGCTCAGTTGGTTAGTGCGTTGGACCGCGAGTCGCAGGCAGCAACTTCAGGTTCAAATACTGCCTGTAATAACACCTAAAAAAAATAACGGGAAAACTCGTTTTCTCTTTCGGTGGCTGTCCTCTCAGCTGGAAATGGCAAACCTCTGAGAGTAACAATTGCTTATGAAAAAGCTCCCAACCTGCCGTTCGGAACCGGCATAAAACTGTAGGTCCCTTCAACCCGCGTACAAATTCACACGCACAACACGGGTAGTTGTGGGAAGCTAGGCCTTAGTCTCGTGTAAGCGGGCTGTCGTGCCAGTCAATTATTATTATATTATTAAAATTATTAAATTAAAGGGCACGAAAAAATAGGATTGAGTAAAATCGATTTGATTTTTACAAAACTTTTGCGCCCTCCATGGCCCATCGGAACAGGTTTAAAAAGTCGATATATAAAGAAGTTTTTTTGAATGTGCGCCCAGTTTTAATAGGGAAAGCCTGGCATGGCAAAACAATATTTTATAAGAAATGGATCTAAGTCTAATATAAAAACTTTAGATTACACAAGTTTGTCGTAATAAAAAAACTTCAAACATGACTAATTTTTATGATTCGTTAACGAATAAAAGGTACGAAATTGAATCATAGATTTTAACGAATTTATTATTACATTTATATATATATATATTTATTACAACATTTTTGTGGCATTTTTTCAATTATTCTGTGTCGGTTTTGTACAAATTTGGTTATTTTTAGTATTTTTAAAGAATTGAAGAAAACATTTCTATATGAGTATTTTTTCAATACCCGCACAGCTTTAATAGAGAAGGCGTGAGATAGCAAGAAAATATTTTGTAAGAAGGCCAATAGATCTAAATATAATATAAAAGACATACTTAGACTTTAGATTACACAAGTTTATCGTAATAAAATAAAGGTGCAAATATTACTAATTTTTATGATTTGTTAACAAATCAAAGGTACAAAATGGGTTAACAGATTTAAAAAAATTGTATTATAATGCAAAAATTTTTGTGGCATTTTTCCAATGATTTTGTGTCAATTTTGTTCAAATCTGGTTATTTTTAGTATTTTTAAAGAAGTGCAAAACAATTTTAATAATTTTTATGATTCGTTAACGAAATAAAGTGTGAAATAAGTAATCGATTGTTCCAGGCGATTGCTTTAGGATTGTACTGCCTACTTGGAATCAAATTTGATTCCCGATAATGAGTTCCATGTTTTGAAATAAAGTCTCCTTGTTCATGGTTTGGTAGCGCAGTCCATTGGCTGTAAGGTCAGCTTCAATATTGAGTATTCTAGGAAAAGTAACCCCTGATACCAGCAAATACACCAAATAGTATTTTTTACTGGGTGCAATGATGTTTTCTGTACCTAAATTTAGGGTCTGTCTTACTCTAAAACCTAAAAGCCTGTTTCTCAACGAATCCATTTCTCAGTTCGGGGGTTATTACGACCACAAGATTCATTAATTTCTAGGCTTTCACAAATTAAAGATTGAATTTTGAAGTATAAATAATAAAAGTATAAAGTATAAATAAATTTTAGAGCGTTGTTGTTGTGAATTTTTCCATAATGAAATACTAAATTATAACGAATAAAATAGCTAATCTGATAGCTTCTTTAAAAGTTTATGAGTATAAAAAGTTCCATGATTTCAAAATGAAACCATTTATCTCATCTATTAGTAAACTCGCACAGTTTTTTTTTGTTAGTGCAGTTAAACCCGTTTTTAACACATGACATGGCTGGCATAAATTTCAAAATTGCGCGCATGCATGAAAATTTTAAATTAAAAAATAAAAATTCAGCACCAAAAAATGCCACCAAATACTTGTAAAATTACCAACAAAAAGTGCTATCAAAGAACGAACAAGCACAATGCATAACACCGATGTGTATGTTTGGTGGTATTCATTCATTTGTATGTTTTGTGGTGGTTGTGCAAATTTTCTCTAATTGCAATTGATATAAATTGCTTTTTGACAGTTTGATTTTGAAATCAAAACTGTCCGCCTTGCGTTCAGCCGCCAGAGCCGCTTTCAAGTCTTCAACAAACTCCTCCATACAAATAGTTGTTATAAATTTTAAATTACTGTGTTTGTTGTTGTATATTTTGTTACTCATGTCTACTGAACATTTGGTTCTGCTTGCAGGTAAGTGTTGCACTCGACTTCCTGAACCGACGCACAGTGGGGTAATATATAAGTAAAGTGCCGATTAATTCAAAAATGAAAAATCAAGATACAACTATGTTTTTAGTACCGGGTTAAAGGGGATAAAATTCTGCATCACTATGTGACAGAGTTGTTGGAAAATAGTTTACCGTTTTCCCGCAAAGCACTCTGAAAGTTGACATTTATTTTCAGTTTTTGTGCGCACAGTGATAAACGTGTTTTTGTCGTCACTTCAAAACGATTTATTTGTGTGAATTTTAAAAACTATTGAAAAATTAATGATGCAGCCTTCATGTTCAGATATTTCAGCAATGCAGTGTATATTTTGCTTTTTAAAAAATGTTTATAAGTATTTTATTTGATTTTTTGTTTAAAAGCTTAATAATTGTCCAATTTTTGACCTTTTCATAGACATATAGTTATGAGTCTTGTGAGGTCGAGCAAAACTGTTTTGATTAGCGTATAGCTTAGATATTTAAGTAACATTTTATGAAAAAAAAAGTTGCGCGAATGTTGCGCACTTTTCCAGCATTTCGATTTTTGTGTGCGAACTCATGGGCCAAATGGGCCATGTATGAGAACAAATAGACATGTGCAAAATAAATTTTTTTTAAATTGTTTATTTTTTAGATGAAAACAAGTAAGCAATAGGTTTTATTGTTGTTTTTATTGTTTTTTCAAAATGCAGAAATATCTGCATTCGATGTAGACTTGAATCAAAACATTCACACCATTTTATGGTTGTTTCTAGTGAACATCAAATCAAAATAGAAAATTTTCGCAGCTATGGATTAAAAACTGTAAAATATTTTTTACAATGCTATTCCTGGTAAAATATGCCCACAATTTTCCACACATAGTTTTTGTATCGACCGCAAATCATATCGCATGCTTTATTGCCAATCGCCCAACCTTCGGAAGAAGCACGGAATAACGATTTCAAGTGTTGGATGGAGAATTTTTTACGAAAGTGGACTCAAAAAATACCATTGAAAACATTTGTAATAGTTTTTTTTAATTCTGACCCTATTGTATCAAGTCTGGGAAAATTGCCACAAAAAAGTGCATCGTATGTATATTATGCCCAAAGTTGCAAAACTATGGAGTTGATACTAATGAGGAATGATGATAATGGTCATGGTGAGGCTTATAATGTTGATGATGAAGATTATAATAATGATAATCATCATCATAATGTTGATATTGAATTGGCTGCAAGAGGTGGCGATGAAATGTTTAAATTAAACTGTTTAACTTAACTTTCATTAGAATAGTGCAAGATTTCGCTTTTGAAACTATTTTAGTTTTTTACCGTTTTTAAAAAAAATTTCCACTGAAGTATACCCAAAAACATTTGTTTTTTACTTTCTAATGTTCGATTAACTAAACCTAATAGTTATTTCATATCTAAATAGCCTGGGTGAATTAATCGGCATTTTCGGCATCAATTACCCCACTGTGCGACGCGTCGCGTGAGTATGTCTAATCGACGTTTGTGGTGCGGCTCGATCTCTGGGCAACTCCTGCACTTTTGTGTTCGCGTTTGGTGCAGTGCGCCGCCTGATTGAAAAACAATATCAACGCCATTTTATCTTTATTAACGACATGTTTTTTAATTTAAACTGTGGCTATAAAATATTTGAACAAGCCTTCTTTCCCGCAAGTGTTTGCGCACGCCAACATTTAGTTTTCGGTTTTATTTTTTAGTTGGTTTGTAATTTTCGAGCTTCAAACTTTGCAAACTGCCAGCTGGCTGCAAAGTGAATGTGGGAAAATTCATTAAGCGTGAACTCGATCGCGACTGGTAGCATTTGTGTGTTTGTATGTGTGTGTGGTGGTGTAGCGGAAAATGTTTTGATAAGCGTGGACATAACTTTCAAAACGTGGCAAATGGTTATTGCTGAGGTTAATTGAAATTGCATTTGAATTTGACATTTTCCTGTAGTGGAATCTGAGGGGGTGGCTAGGCGGATAATATGCCAAACGATTTCGTTATACGTGTGCATGGTTGTTTTTGCAACAAAACTGTTACCATAACTTGACACAAATTGACTCAATAAAGCAAGTTTTGAATTGCGCATTGAGGGCGTGTGATCAAAATTAAAAAACTTAAGTATAGTAAAAACAACTAATGGAAAATTTGAATATTATTGAAAATCAAATACTATTGATCGAGAGGTATCGATACCTTTAACCCTTTCGCTACAGGTTTTTACTGGGGAAAGTTAAATGTTAAAATTTACGTCTTAGGCTTCTATGTGGTTATATCAGCAAGATTCCATAAGAAATTTTTTAATTTGTATACTCGGACCCTGTATTTTAGAGTGTTTTTCTATGAGGGCAACCACATCGTTGTAGCTGTAATAATTACTTAAACATAAAACTGTTTACGCATAACGAAAATTTGAATATTTCTTAATTTACTTCAGCCAAACTTAAAAAAAAGGTATGTAAATTGAAAGAAAAGTTCAAATTAAAAAGTTCTCTAATTTTTTCAGATTCTTCTTCCTTTACTATGTCAAGATATACCATTAAAAAAGTGTATACTTCTCTTCTTTAAACTTAAATATTCAGTTTATTAATTTCGTATTTTTCCTAAAACTTCAAACTATTCTAAAGACCAACAAAAAAATGTATTCTTGCAACCATTTCGCTATTTTGTTGCCCAACATGCTACTTTGTGGACGTCTGAATTCTCTATGGTTTCAAGAATAAATTGTTTTGTTGATCCTTAGAATAGTTTCAAGTTTTCACTTTTTAATTCATTTCAGATAACATTTTTTTAAATAGTTTAAGCTAAAATAAATGAAGAAATATTCGATTTTTAGTTATGCGTACAAAATTTTATGTTTAAGTAATTATTAGAACCACAAAACGTTATGGTTGCTCTTGATAAATGACAACACTCTAAAAAACAGGGTTCGATGACAAAAATTTAAAAAAAAAATTAGTATGGGATGATCTTGATATAACTTTACAAAAGAGTAAATCGATAAGTTAGCAATTTTAACTTTTCGCAGTAAGAACCTGTAACGAAAGGGTTAAGTTATACACAAATCCTGATTACACTTAACACCAAACAACCCGTTACAGGGTCACGGCCTGCCGCAAAAGTTGTCTCTAGGCGCCTCTGCTTTGCTAGAGCCTTTTCCAGATAGGCAGGCTGTCAGGGTGTCCTTGGTCCTTTCACCGGACGCACGATCTCCCTCTCCGCCATCGACCTCCAACTAACCCGTCGAACACCTTTTTCTCCGAAGCTTCAAAGTCCATGTTGATTCGCCGTGCTGAGTCCATGTTTTTAAACAGCTTATACAGCTCGTTGTTGGTTTGTATTCGGTAGTTCTCGCCTATACAAACAGGGCCGAAGCACCCTTCTTTTAAATATCCCCAGGGCCGCTTTGTCGGAAAACGCTCGATGCTTAAAAATATTAGATATATTCTGAGTAATTTTAAGTACTCAACTCAACAGGACTACAAAATGTTGTTCTCCCACAAAAATATTCTTAAAAAAAATTAAAGCTGCTCAAAACTTTCGTCAGTAAAATTTAAATAAAAAGTAGAAAAAAAGAATATAAACAAAGCCAATGGAGGAGGAGGCGGACCAGAAAGAGACATTGACCCACTTTCTGTGTAGAGACTTCTGTGTGAGACTTCCTTCCCAAAAGACCTCAGATAAATTTTAATCAAAATTAAAATCAACACAAATAACCAACCAACCAATTATCCAACCAAGTCAAAGGAAATTTTATAAAAGAACAAACAGGTTATCGACCTTTTCAACAGGATCTCAGTTGGTATAAAGTAAATTTTAGACCACAGCAAATAATAAAATGTTACACAGATGGAATCAAACGTACTTTCAAGTTATTTTTGTGTGCTGCAATATAATTATTTGATTTATTTGAAACTCATTGCATATTTATTGAGAAATTGAGAAAGTATAAAGTTGCGTTGTCCGTTTTGTTCGTTTGAATTTTGCCTCTTTAATGCCGATTCCAAACGTCGAATTGGATCCTTTTATAGGCAATTTTACTTTCTTTAAGAGGGCAGTTGCATATTTTAGTGTTAATATCGAACCCTGGCCCGAGCAATGCTTCAGATTCGCAGTTCAAAGCATTAATAAGCTAATAATTTAATTTAATGAAATTAATTTACATTTCTCTTATTTCAGTGATCAGGCCCATTCTCTTCTATGGAGTGATAGTCTGGTGGACGGCCCTAGACAAGAGGGCCTATCAGAAGCCTTTGGACTCGGTCCAAAGGTCGGCGGCGCTCATCGTAACCGGCGCCATTCGCTCAACACCATCCAAGGGGCTCTACACCTTGCTCCACCTTCTCCCCGTTGACCTTTACGGGAAACAAGCTGCAACCCTCTCCGCAGTGAGATTGAACACTATCTGGGGATGGGCGCGCACTGATTTCGGTCATTGCCGTATCCTAGGTAAAGTAACCGACCTTCCCAACAACATAGATCACTCCCTACCGTCATACCTCTTTGACTCCAAATTCTCAACCCACATACCCCAAAGAGTGGAGTGGGTACAAGATACGGTGTCTAGAACTGGAGTATGTTTCTACACAGACGGCTCCAAGTTGGATGGTAGGGTAGGGGGTGGTGTATTGTGTGTTGACCCTCCCATGGAGGATTGTTTTCGCCTTCCAAACTTCTGCAGTGTCTTCCAAGCGGAGGTACTAGCAATTTTTAAAGCCCTGTCCTTGCTAAAACAGCATAACCTTCCTGGTGAAACAGTTAGGATTTTCACGGACAGTCAGGCAGCAATCAAGGCCCTCAAGAAGGCCTTTACCACATCCAAAGTGGTCTCTCACTGCCGATCCCTGCTGAATGAGCTAGGTCGGGTGTACAATATTACTCTGACTTGGGTACCGGGCCACAGTGATATTAGAGAAAACTGCATAGCCGATGAGCTCGCTAGACGTGGCACCACCCTTTCAGATGACAACATTAATATTACAGTAGGCATCCCTCTCGCCACATGTAAACTTATGATTCGATCTTCTTTCCTCAACTCAGCCAACAAGCGATGGAAGGATGAGAGTACTTGCTCAATCACAAAGCAACTTTGGCCCACCCTAAACCCCGGGCGCACAAGAACTCTTGTCTCGCTCGGTAGACAACATATCAATACGATCGTCTCGATTCTTACGGGACATTGTACCTTTGGTCGTCATGCCTACAGATTAGGTCTTGACAGTCGGGACTTCTGCCGTAGCTGTCATAATGAGGAGGAGGAAGAGACTGTAAGTCACCTTCTCTGTCATTGCCCGGCTCTCTCTATACGAAGGTGGAAAGCCCTGGGCTCCTTCTTCTTCGATAACCTGGATGACCTCAGATCAGTCAATATTAGGGACTTGCTGGGTTTTATCCACAAAACAAATTGGCTAGTATAGGCACCTAACTTGCTGTAAGTCAGATCACTCACTCTTTGTGGTATCACAATGGGCCCTTTTTCGTGGCCTAAGTGTGTCTTTCGGCAAGTCCCGTGCCTAGGCAGCCACTTTAACCTAACCTAACCTTATAAAATACAATCGAGTTTTCTTTTGTGTCTCACACTTTGTAAATCGGATCTATTCAATTTATATTTTTTGGTCAAACTTTACACAGGAAAACAATTTAAAAACATGTTTAAATATATTAAACGATATTAACTGAAATGTATTAACTGATAAATTAAAAACTCCACATACCATCTCAAGGTTCTATATATTATCTACTCTTCCATTAATCAGCTTTGCTACTGCAACCTCGAAAAACGTTATGTCGTACCTACAACATTCACTGCTGCCACCGCAACTTACAACTCTGACAGTAACAACAACAACACCAAACAAATACATACAACTAAACAAATCGGATATTCCCTAATCTCTCAATTATGTCAACAATGACATTTCCAATGTCAACAATGTCTGCTCAAAAAAATCGATACCAATCAACCTTCAAAACGGTCCACAATAACTACAAAACTGTTAACAATTCTTGCTAATTGCGCACAAATACTTGGACAACAACAACAATAAAAACAATAACAACACTACACAAAAATTGTCAAATTGTCAAAAGCTGTCAAAATTTTACAAGACAAATGACAAATGTAACGTCAAGGGAAAACTTCAGTTAGAAAGAAATACAAATTACACACCGTAATTGCCAGTAAGCTTCACAAAGTCACTATAACAATAACAACAACAAAATCACACGTCAAAATCAAAACAATTGTTGAAATTTACAGATTAAGCACACAACAACAGCAACTGCCAAACGAACAACACCCCCAAACATTCTACACACCGCAGGCAGCCAAAGTTCATAATGACAGTCAACAGCTGTCGGTGACGTAAATGTCAATTACATGTTATTCAAAATTTAAAGTCATTGTGTAGTTTTTTTTGGTTATTTTTTTTTAACAAAAACCTTTGAACAAATTTTGATTTTTGGTTCATTTGTCACTTGGCTGTGCTGCCAAACTTCAATTTTGACAGCTCAAGTGTCAGTTGCATTGAAACATTCGTGCATTTAAGGCAACATGCAATTGTTGTTGTTGTTATTATTTTTGCGCTTTAAGCATTTGTGCACGCCTCGAATTAATTTTGTTTTTTCTCATTTGTGGCTAATTTTTTTCTTTTGCATATAAATTACAGCAACACGATTGATTTGTCTAACTGGCGAACTGGATAGTCGACCAGGTTGCCATTTAATACCATTCGTCACGTCATTTGGCTGCATGTGCAATTTTTGCGTTTAACGTGCTGTTGTTATTGTTGTTGTTGTTTGTAGTGTTATTGCCCCCATAGTTGAATAAAAAGGTCCCCTTCTCCCTCGTTTGCTGTACTTGTCTCATTCTCTCTCTCTCGCTCGCTCTGATATGCTAATTGCGAGTTCACGTTTACAAATTAACGGTCGCCGTGTTGGCTCACTTACTGACTGACAATCATCGGCCGGCCGCCTTCTACCAGCCAAATGTGAAATACCATAATTTAACGGTGTAAATTTGATTTGTTGTTGTGCAGTCGTTGTATTAACTAAATTTTGATTGATGGCGATTTTCAATTTCGGCCAACAACAAAAATTGCGCAATGATTTTGACGTGGATGGGCGTGTTCGGCGCAATCGCCGGTAAATGCTTTCAAACGGGTGTGTGCCCGGCCGTGAGCCACAAGTGCGCCACTTATGGCGATAACTCCACAAAATCAACCAACATTTCGAGTTGCGCCCATAGACAAACTAACTGTTTTCGCCTTATTTACGCTCAGTTTAGTGCCATTAAACCCACTCACAGTGTTTTTTTTTTAAACTGTCGGTGTTTCTTTTGCATTTCTTTGCATTTGACAACTGTTCAATTGAAATTGTCAACGCGAGTATTTGCGAAAATGTTCGCCTAGGCAAATAGAGACCAAAAGACAAAAAGTGGGCATGACTCAAATTTGCACCAATTTGGCAAAGCGTAAAAATGTAAAATTGCTTGTTGCCCGATAAGATAACCAACAGCCAGCAAAAGTACACCGCACTCGTGCATGAAGAAGAAAAATAGGTAAAGGCGTCGAAAAAAGTGACGGCGAAATAGGTTCGCTCCTAGCAGCCACCAATGCGGTCACTGATTGTATGAGAAATGTGCGCTAAAAGCATTTCGGAGCTCGTTTTCTCCATGACAGTTGGCAGTTTTGACAGTCGCACATTTGCACACACATCTGTGGTCAGTATGTGCGTAGAATTGTTGCCAATTACCGGGTTGATGCATTCGAAATTTTAAACTAAATAACATTAAATAATATCAACGAATTTTGGTCATTTATTTATTTGAAATTTTATATGGCTTTATTTACATAAAATACATTCTATACAAAAAAAATATATAATTTTTGCTTCTACAATTTTGCTTCTTCAACATTTTCGACATGCAACATTGAACATTCAAAATCGTCGGAGGATCAAAGCGTTGAAAGCGTCATTGCACGTGCGACGCTTTGTTTATTTTATGTGTTAAAAGTCTTTGGAATTGTTTGCTCCAGATTTACTTGAGTGAACGATTCAAAAGAGAGCACATGATTATTTTGATTTATTTACTTTGGAAACCATACGTTTCCGAATTTAGACGAATTTTAAGATTTTTTTTCCACAACATTTGTGAGCATTGTAAGGCCAGGCAAGTTGCCGCTTGAATTGTTGCACGTAAAGACTTGCTTTTGATCTGTTTTTGGAATGCCACGACACATATGAGTTCACTTTGAGAACTTTTGTTACAATGTGTTTTCGAATTGTGTCTTATTTTTATGAATTAAATGGTTCGTGAATACTAGTTTTCAATTGTGATAAGCATTATATTCAAACAGGAAATATGTAGATTAATAAGCTTATTTCTCATTTAAAGAGAACGAATCCAAAGTTTGGACTTTGGACAAATTGTTGAGTTTTTAAATATCATAAAATCTTCTGGAAAGCAACTCGTAATAAAAGAAAACCTCAGTCAGGTTGAATATGAATTTTGTAGAGCTGATATTAAGGGCTTTTCTTCCGAGATATAGAAATTTTACAGAGCTGATTTTTAAGAAAAGAAAAAGGAAAGTCGAAGAAAATAAAAGTAAAATAAAATAAAATAAAATAAAATAAAATAAAATAAAATAAAATAAAATAAAATAAAATAAAATAAAATAAAATAAAATAAAATAAAATAAAATAAAATAAAATAAAATGAAATGAAATGAAATGAAATGAAATGAAATGAAATGAAATAAAATGAAATGAAATGAAATAAAATGAAATGAAATGAAATAAAATATAATAAAATAACATAAAATAAAATAAAATAAAATAAAATAAAATAAAATAAAATAAAATACAATGAAATAAAATAAAATAAAATAAAATGAAATTAAATAAAATAGAATAAAATAAAATAAAATAAAATAAAATAAAATAAAATAAAATAAAATAAAATAAAATAAAATAAAATAAAATAAAATAAAATAAAATAAAATAAAATAAAATCAAATAAAATAAAATAAAATAAAATAAAATAAAATAAAATAAAATAAAATAAAATAAAATTAAATAAAATAAAGTAAAAAAAAATAATAAAATAAAATAAAATAAAATAAAATAAAATAAAATAAAATAAAATAAAATAAAATAAAATAAAATAAAATCAAATAAAATAAAATAAAATAAAATAAAATAAAATAAAATAAAATAAAATAAAATTAAATAAAATAAAGTAAAAAAAAATAATAAAATAAAATAAAATAAAATAAAATAAAATAAAATAAAATAAAATAAAATATAATAAAATAAAATAAAATAAAATAAAATAAAATGAAATGAAATGAAATGAAATGAAATGAAATGAAATGAAATAAAATGAAATAAAATAAAATAAAATAAAATAAAATAAAATAAACCAAAATAAAATAAAATAAAATGAAATGAAATAAAATAAAATAAAATAAAATAAAATAAAATAAAATAAAAAAAATAAAATAAAATAAAATGAAATGAAATGAAATGAAATGAAATGAAATAAAATAAAATAAAATAAAATAAAATGAAATAAAATAAAATAAAGTGGAACAGGAAATAATTTCAGTGTTTATTTATTTTTATGAAAAAAGTATCGATTTTAGGCGAAACAAGTCATTGAGTCAACATACTTTTAACAAATCGAACAATTTACTAACTTTGCTACACATTTTTTCCACACATTTTTAAAATAAAATAAAATAAACAAAATAATATAAAATAAAATAAAATAAAATAAAATAAAATAAAGTGAAACAGGAAATAATTTCAGCATTTATTTATTTTCATTAAAAAAAGTTTATCGATTTCAGGCGAAACAAGTCATTAATTCAACATACTTTTAACAAATTTATTAACTTTGCTAATTTTTTCAACACATTTTTACTTTAGTTACATTGAGTTTTTTCTAGTAAATAATTCAATGTAAACTTTGCATTTCTAGATGACTTTACACACATTAACACAGTTGAATGTGTACGAACAATTAGGGTGCAAACAACACAATATTACAATAACAACAACAAATATGTAAATGCAGCTGGTTTATTGCAATTTTTCGCATCATCGACTGCAACAGCTGGAGTTGGCCGGCCAGCGAGCGCGTTAAGCAAATATTTGAGCACGCGGCTTAAACGCCAACTTTGCCAGAGTCGGCGAAAATGTGGCAAAAGGAAATAAAAGCAATAAATAAACACGAGATAATTAGAAAAAAGGGTTAATAGTTGTTTTTGCAAAATGTTTGCACACATTTGTTTATGACGAATTGTGCCATTTATGGCACACAGAATCGAAATAAACCGATAACCGACGTGCTACAATCGCAACTTTAATCGCAACTGCCACTGGCGTTGGCTTGTCATAAATTGCTGACTGGCGATTTTGACACTTGGCAATGCTGTTATTATTTGGTCGGTGCCAACTGTGCCAAACGAGTACTTTGGCTTTTGTGGAGTGATTATGGTAACCGCCCCACTGCGGTGACTATTAGAGGAACTGACGGCAAGGCGCTAAATATATATGCAAGGTTGCAAGTGGGGCAAAGAGCAAAGAGTTAAAAGTTGTTATATAAATTTTAATGACATATTAAACTTTTTGATTTTGATTGTAGGCATTAAATTACACATGAACTGTGGTTGAGGGTAAAAGTGGAGTTTTGAAATGATTACACAGTTTAATATAAAAAATCATATTGTGTTTCTCATCTGTCTTATAAAAATTTTCAAAGTTTCCCATCACGAGTTTTTATTTTTAAATCACGTTTTGTTTGTTTTTTATGGGAAGTTAGTAAGTTACTAAAGTTCAAAGTTTATGTCATGAAAATTTAACTTAAAACATTTACAATTAATTACAACGTACCCTTAGTTGCATATAAATTTTGTATCTAATATGGAAGAATATTGTTTAATTAAGTCAGTTTTGTATGTAACAACAAATTTTAAAATTTTATATTCTCTACTCTTCTCTTCTTATAGACTCTACTGTAATAGCCAATTTTATATTTATGTTAAAAAACTTAACGCAAATTTTTTTAAAGCGAAAATAAATACAAATTTTGAAGTTATTAGATCTGTTTGGGTACGAATATTTTGTACAAATTTGTACAAATTTTTACTGGAAGTCGTTTGTGTACATCCAATCTTTTGCAACGAGAAAGAAACTGAGAGCGTAAAGTGACAGTGAGAACTTGCAAGTTTTTACTGGAAAAATGTTTGCCAGTATTTTTCAGCCAGTAAGAAGAAGAACAAGAAAAACAACAAATTCAGTTTTGAACCCAGCTGTTTTTTGTTGTTTAACTCTTTTGTCGTGACTATTTTTCCTGTGTATTTTGAATGTGACAAGTCACACTGGCGCAAGGAAGAGTTACATGCAAGTTTTTACAGATTTCTGTTTACTTTTTTGGATAGTTTAATTTTTTGGATAGTTTCATTTTGGGTTTTTTAATGGCAAATTTTTATTGGAAATCCTTCCAAACTTAGAAAAAGTTCCCAGACTTAATGTGATGTGAAGAGCTGCAAGAGATGAGTGAATCAAAGGGACCTACAAATTTAGTTCATAGTTTGTTTTAACTCAAAATTGAACGGCCGTTTGTCAAAATCTTAGATGCGCACTGCGGTTGCCATCAAAAGAGAGAAGGACGCCGTGAAAGCAGAGTAAAGAGAGCCCAAAAAATTCAGAAATCTTTGACATTTATCTGCACGTAGACAACTGTGCGCACATTAACTACTTAAAACGGTTCTGAGTCAACTTGAAAACGTGTGTGGCCTGCGCTGCACTTTGAACGCACGTAACTGCCATAACCTCAAATTATCAAATCTGCCAATCAGCCACTTTCTGACAACGCCACTGACTGACGCGCTTCTTAATTGTTAATGCGAATTTTCTTCCGATGCCCATCAAGGCTCTGCCACAAAGTCCATGCGTGACAAATTGTGCGCGCATCTCACGTGCTGTCGGCTCAGTGTTGCAGTTACAATTTGGCACGCCAACAACAACGCTAACAACAGCTGCGTGTTGCCGTACAATTTTGGGTAACAACATTTTGTAAATTCGTTGTTCAAATGATTTTTTACGCATGCAAAACGCACAACAAATAACACAAATGTCGTAAAAATGTCGCCACGACAAGCGGCCAAACTAATAGCAAAAACAACAATCACCACTGACAGCGACCACTGACAGCATTGGCTGCCAATACCGCAAATGCTGCATTTGACTATTTTTCGCACCTCGTTTCGTATTTTTTTATTTTTCGAACATTTGCTGCCCATTTGCGCCATTTGTGTCCGCTGCCGTCGTTGTGTGTTTGCTACTTTTTTGTGGCACGTTTTTCAATTTTGTGATTTTTCGTTTTTTTGTTGCCACAAATTACGAAATTTATGTTTTCCGTTTGACATTTCTGACTTTACACTTTTCGTCAGCTGCCAAACGCAACAAAAAATATGCAAAATTAAATTTGAATTTGCAAATTTGCACAACATTTACAAACTCGCCAAACGCAAATAGGCAAACGCATTTTTCACTCCAGCTGCGCATTTTCGGTGTTGTCGTACATTTGCGGCACATTTTAAAACCACATTTAAATGCAAATTAATGTGTCACTTATTAGCGGCGTTTAAATCAATCATTGACCACTGGCACTCGGCTACAAATGGCCGACTCGGTTGCATGCTCTCTGAGCGGTTATTATTGACGGAATTTTCGGCGTTCGGCAAAACTAATCAAACTCCCACTCGACTATGGATGGTGGGACGGAGATTATCTGAGAGTTTTTTTATATGTTGGGATATCTTTTGGGGAATGTTAAGCGATTCTAAGACTAACTTTCTGATTTTTGTCTACTTCAAAAATAGTCCCCTTTTCTGTTAAAGTAGTTTCCTCACATCGTTAATACTGTAAACGGCTTACACAATTTTCTCAAAATAACAACTCGACAAAACATAACCAAATAGACTCCATTAACAAATTCCTTATTTTAGTTAATTATTCTATTATATTAATTACTGCCAATAAAATGAGATTCAAACAATTGTCAAAACATTAATTGACTTTGTCAAATGTCGACTGCCATAAATTTAGTCGACCAGCTGTTCAACTAAAGCGAAACTATGTGTCAATTTGAAAAGACAGCAAGACAACTAATTAAAAAGTAGTAAACAAATACAACAAAGCAAGCAATTAGTGACCAAAAACCACCAAATCGAATGGAATGCAGCAAGCTGAAGTTGAAGCATTCAGTAGAGTACAGTGGAGTAGATTAGGTTAGGTGAGGTTAGGTTGTCGAGCTGCTTTGCCGATCAATCAGCAAGTACAGTGTGCAGGCTTGCAACTTCAAGTTGAATGCATTTTAAACGAAAACACCAAACAAAAACAATGAAACATTTGACAATCATTTATCACGCTGCAATGATTGCAAAATATCAACACAAAACGTCCGTAACAAAAACTGAAAAACAAACAGTTAAAACCTAAAAACACTACAACAACGGCCATAACAATCAATTATCATAAATTTCAAATTAACCGCCAGTTTGCGGCAGACAAAAACGAATTAAGCCACAACATGAATTGCCGTTTTTTACATACAGCGAGTACCAGAAGAATTAAAACAACACCAAACAACAAAAACAATAACAATCACCAGCAGCCATCACAGACGCAGTTGGAGCCACCGGCGCATAAATTGGCTTTTGGCGCACACAGCTAATCAACAAGCAATTAAGCACATAAGCCGTTGACTTAAAGTTGACATTTGAAATGTCAAAATGATGAATACAAATGTGAGCAATTGAGTGAATGACTGAGTGAGTGAGCGAATGAGTGCGCCGTGATTGCTGAACGACGGTTGAACGCGCCGAAATTTTCAAAAGAAAAAACCCCAAAATTAAAAATAAATGCTGGTCGAAATCTTTCTCGCGTACTGCGGGTAGCTCCCATATGCACATAAATCAAACATCAACAAAAAATACAAAAATATTCATCATGTCTGGTCGCAGCTTCAGCTGTCTGCGCACAAGTGACCACACAGCGAACGCCGCTTCAATTCCTGGCCCACAAAATTGTAAATCGGTTTTTGCCACATGCCATTAGTACGCCCACTTTTGACCCATTTACGCGCGGCAGCTGATTTGAATTTTTATATCTTCATGAAAATTCCACGCACACATATTCGTACAGCGAGTTGCAGCCAACTACCGGACATGGGACCACCTCCAAAGACTTCGATAGTAAACAGTAGCTGCTGCACAGTGGTGCCTTACATTTTATTTGGTTTTCATTTGCTTAACCTGTTGGAGAAAATGGAAATTAGATAGGAAAGCAAATGTCAAGCAAGAACCAACAGAAAGTCACATAAGTACCTAGAAATGAAAAAACTGATTTTCTACGGTCGATGAATCATGAAGAAATGTGTGGATTAATTCCTTAGTTTTGATTTAATTAATTAATGGATTAGCTCTTTGACTGCTGGATTTCCAATAGGATGAATCTAATAATGTTACACAACCAAACAGCAATTAAGTCCATGCAACAATCAATACTGACCTCTAAACTGACTCGGGAAAGCGTCAGTGAAATCAACTGGTGTGTCCCTAAAAAGATTTTTTACTGTTATACGAGTTAGAAGACAGGCTGCACAGGCCAAAAACATTAGTGAAGCTATATAAAAAGGTTCTTTCAGGTCTATGTCCGAGAACTCTGAGATAGCTGACAGCATTATTTCGAAAATTCTCGAGAGACCTAACATGGCTCAAACTTGCTGAAGAAGTAACCTGTAGACTTAGACAGTCAGACGGAGTCAGCTACAAAAATTGAGTGCCAGTGTTCGGCATTGGAAAAAGTAGAATAATGCGTATTTTTAGACAATAAAATAGAATAAATTGTAAACTATAGTACTGGTCATGCAGGTTCAAAATAGAAAATTTAATTAAAAGGAGACAATTTTCCTCTTTCATCTGATATTCATATCTTCATCATTGCATAACCGCAAATATTTTAAAAAAATATTTAAAAAGTGTTTGTCCTTAAAATTTTAAAGTTTTTTAAATAGGGCTCTGCGTCAGAAAATGAAAAACTGACTATGCCAAGTTTCTATGAATGACCTCTAGTTTCACGCCTATATCAACATTTGGATAAGTCTCGACAAAAATGTTTGTTTTTTGTTGCACGGGGTAATAAATGTAAAGTTGGTGTTTTCACTGAGTGCTTCATAACTTTGTAATTTTTCGATTATATTTTTAATATTTTTAATATTTGCACAAATAATATATCTTTCATCTTAGATCTTAAAGTCAGAGTAAATAATTTATTTTATCTATAAAAAAATCATTCAAAAATTATAATTTTTTTAAAATGGTCGAAAAATCCCCTTTTTTCAAGTTTCACCGTCAGTAACTTCACCAAATCTCATCTGATTCGGACAATCTATATATCGCTGGAAAGGCTAAGGTATTTTCTTCTCAATAATCGAGTTGTGTAAGTTGGATGATTCGTTTACAAGATATGTGTTCATAACTGAAACAAAAGGAAAAAAACTGGTTTTTCGAAGATTTTTCGAAAACGCTTCTTAAAAAGATGTTTTGATTTGTTCAATGTTCAGCGACGCAAAATTAGTCTAAAAAATACTTTTGTTTTTAGGCGCATTTTTCGTATCGAATAGTTCCATCAGTCAAAAAGATGTAAATGGTTTGGATAAATGACGTAAATAGGAGGGAATGCAATGATACAGTCGACATTTGGATGGATAAATATGAATCTGGAGATGAGAAGGGAACCATTGAATGGTGAAATTTGACTAATCGTCCGAAAGGAGTTTGTTTTAGTCGGTTAAAGCCCTTTATTCTATTAACTACGGGTTCAGGTGTATCTATGAAAATGTTTAAATTCTGCCAAACGATAATATATGTAACGATATGTGATAAAAAAATTAAATTTTTTTAAATTATTTTTGTGAAAAAACCAAACCAAATGTACTAAAAATACATATTAAGTACCAGCAAGTTTTCAATTTCCCCCTCAACTTCAAAGCTTAAAAACTATCCTTGTTAAGAACATTCTGAGCAGTCACCTCCACTATTACAAAACCCAATAAAATCCACTGTTCCACAATTTTTTTATTATCTTCCATTATTAAAGTCTGCAGCATCTGGTCCCCATAGCCACTTCTACTTAACCGCTTATGTGCCTATCAGCCACCCTCGTTCACCTTTCACTCCCGCCCAGTGGCGTCCCCAGGATTTCGGGAAGGGGGGGGATATTCAAAAAAATTCAGTTTAACGCCATTTTTATACTTTAATTTTTGCGTATTATTTTTAATACATGTTGCATAAAATTGTACATATGCACATACATACATATATGCATACATATGTACATATACTAAAATAAAATTATTAAAACGAAAAATTCAAGTGACACGTATTTTTAGGTCATAAAATCCCAACTAAAAAATTCAAGTTTGTTTTAAGTTATGAAATTTTGAAAACTTCTTCTAGTAGAATTACGAAAAACTCAAAAGACCTAACACACCAGCATAAAAAGCATAACACACCAGCTATGTAAAATAAATCCAAAAAATAAAATATTAAAATGTATGACGTTCCGAAATTCAATTATGATATAGGTGAACATGTTTTCCATGTTTACACACAATTCACCAAAAAAATTTACCTGCATTTTTGTCAAATTTCAACAGCTAATGCAGGGTTGGCATGAAGCCTGTGTTTGACTACTACTTTGGTAAATAGTCGATACTTTTGGGAACACTGAAAATACAACTATTCTGCGAGAACAAGTGCAATACTGATTTTTGTATTCATTTATTCTTAACCTTTCTGCAGGCATCCGGTTCTGGCCAGACCACATCGAACTTCGGATCCACTTTAGTAATGTTGTAGTTAAGCTATCGAGCTCATATTTCATGATATCCTCAACTGATACTTTCTAAGTACAAAAACCATGGCCTCGCCAGACCATGGTGTATTTTCATAAAAATTTGCCAGTTAGTTACAATTTTTTTTGCTATTTCCCACGTAATTATTGTCAGAATGCACAGTGATTCGACTCCATACAACCGTGGTCCGTTCATAAAATTTTGTATACTAGTCAATCATAGTCTGCTGAATTGACTGCTTAAACTGTTGTAGTTTGGCAATGCCTGAGACTTAAATTTGCAAATTTTGTCATTTTTGGAAAGCTACAGCACCAAGTGTGTTGGCTAAATTTTTCAGATTTTACATTTAATCGGTAACGTCAACATTGATAATTCCAAAGAGTAACAGAAATTGTCTTAGGACCCTTTAGTTTTGCAAAAAACGAGAATAATAGACGTATGTTTCGCATTTGTGCAGATTTTTTCATTTTTCATGTTGATTGCATACTTTTAGGGTCGACGAAATAAATTTTGTCAAAAAAGATGTGTTTAGACCACTTTTCAAATTGAATTATTTTCTGAAATCGGAAGATATCGAAACATGTAATTACATTATCCGACAAAGAAAGAAGTCTTAAAATACAAAAATCCAGGAACATACTTTCACATACTTTTTAGATATTTTCCTCTAAGTTTAGCCAAATTTCAGATTTTTAATTTAGAAAAATATTTTTGATTAAAAGTGAAGTAAAAGCCTCAACTTTGCAAATTTTGAGAAAATATTAAAAGCGAAAATAGCCACATTATTTCTTAATCTATATTGAAGGTTTTAGCAACTTCTTGGTAATCATGTATGTTTATAATTTTTTTTACTCAATAGACTAAAAAACAGAAAATATGTGTTTACATTTTTTTGTGAAAAAAGTTTCAACTTTGAGCCGCTTTTGCACAGAAACTAATTAATTTTTTGCACAGATTTTTTTGGGTTTTCTTAGTTGGAGTTTTACCTTTCAATTGACATCAAAATCGTTAAATTCTGAGACTATAAATTTTTTGAATTTTGTCTATGGAACGAATCACTGTGGAATGGCTTAAAACATTTTTTCGTTTGTTCCTTATAGGCTTTTCCATCTGACTCGATTTGAAACCCTCATTTCGTGCCATCCCATGTAATCGTGACATACGTTAGTTGGCGCAAAATCTACCTGATCCAAGTGTTTTTCTCTCGCCTTGGCTTTTATTTTCTTTTGGGTTAGTAAATTATTGTTTTCGTTGGAAAATATTGTCTGAACATATTCAAAATATTATTTATCCATTGTACTCATGGCTATGTTCGTGTTTTGGTGTCAATTCAATTACATTCCAGATGTGAAGGAAGTATTTGTTGTCTTGTCGTTCCGGTTTTTATCAATTGGATTGTTTTCTGTGGCAGAGATGGAAGGAAGGGAAGGCTGTTTTGAGGATTAGACTTGGTTTTTGAACCTCGACACTGGAGTAAAAATCAGAGAGAACAATTTCTCTGAAAAAATTGCCTAAGCAAAAGCGGAAACCAATGCTTAAGAGCAATAAAATTAAGATATTAATTAATTTGCTGCTAGAAGTAATATTTGGCCCTGAACAAAACGAAGCTTCCGATACTGATAGAAAAAATGGTCGTTTAAATAGTTCAATGTGAAGATAGCGACGACGAAGGCGACAAAGAAAACGGCCAGTTCAACCTGAACAATAACATGTTGAGCATGTTCTGCATGTTTTTCTTTGGCAAAGCAGTTCAGCATTGTCAACAGTTCAAGGAATCCAATGCCCAATGTAAAATCTCAATGTTTTTGACGCATGTAACTGAATTATACCGTTGCAATAATTGCATTGGTCAAGCAGTTGAAGCAGATTTACATTTATAAAATTTCTTTCTTTTCCTTTTTTTTTGGATTTCAAAATTAATTCATTGAAGTTGAAACTAGCTAGTTACTTAATTATTCTAGTATATTTGTACCGTTTTACGTAAATAAAATGTAGGCAAGCAAAACAAATCAATGTGTTCACACTTTCTGGTTTTTTTATATCCTTAACAACAATCCTCGACTATCCTCTTGTTTACATCATGGTCTGGCCAGATCATGGGAGCTACTACTAGGTTTTAAGTGGGTGATCACAGAAGAGGTAACGCAAATAATAAAAATTTTTGCAGGATTCCATATTGTTACATCAAATTGGATAAATGAATTTATCCACCAAGGGGGGGGATCCATCCCCCTAATCCCCCCCCCTGGGGACGCCACTGCTCCCGCCAATTCATCGCCACGCTTCATAGCCGTTCTGCATTTGCTGCCGTTTTCTATGGTCATCGCTGTTGCCACTTCAATGGCTGCACTTATTTATGCCTTCATTGATCCAACTCAACATTGACCGTCATAATATTTTCATTAAAAACGCCAACCAGCAAAAGCCAAGCGACGACTAGAGTCAGGCGGCATCGGTGATTGCGAAATTTCCGCGCTTGCGATGCTGTGTTCTCGTCTAAGCCGCGCTGCTGCGCTCCGCTGCATTTGTGTCGCCTGGTAATGGAAATTAATTGTAGCTTTCGCATGAATTACAAACCATAGTCTACCATGGTTGCTCCTTCTTTTCCATTCTGCTCCGCCCTGTTTTGCCGCTGACGTTGTTGCTGACTTGTTCGGGCTGTGGATTTTTGTCGCCTGATAAGTCAACGACGGCGGCCAGCAAAATGTTGCACGCCAAATGTTCTCAGCCGGCGAACGTTGTTATGAGTTGTTTATTGTGAGCTGTGCTAATGCCTGTTGGCGGCGACCACACCGACGCGACGCTCGCAACGATGGCCAATATTGATTAACTTTATGAATATGTTTGCAATTTATATGGAAAAACTACAACAGTGTTAGCAGCAATGGGAAAATTTCTATGGAATTTGAATAATTGAATGAATGATGTGCTACTGAGGAAAGTATTTGAACAGTGACGAGACTGAATTTTTGATATTCTTATAACACTGTGCGACAAAAAAGGCACTTCGAGTGCCATCCAAAAGATTATGTAGGAGTCGAAGTAGAGGTCATTCATAGGAACATTACATACTCAGTTTTTTATTTTCTAGTCCAATGAATTTTAAAAGGACTACAATTTTAAGGACATCATTTTTAAAAGATTTTTTTTACATATTTGTGGTTGTTCAAAAATGAAGATGTGGATATCAAATGAAAGAAGAAAATTGTAGTCTAACTATATTTCCTTTTTTGAACATTCAGTGCCAAAATATGTCAATCAGGTCCTATCAAATATATATCCTTTAATATCCTCGAAGTTTTTAACGAATCCTTCTGAAAAAAAAGTATGTTTTGGATCTCGGTTTGCAGTATTACCTCAAAATTTTATTTTTCTATCTATATTGGTTTAGAATTAAAAAAATAAGTTTCTATAAATAAACAAGAATTTAGTATGGAATACGCATTAAATTTTTGAAGTGTTTTGAGGTATTACACCGTGCGACAAAAATTAAAAAAATTTTCAAACCGGAAAAAATCCATATGGGCGTGAAACTAACTCGCTTTATTGATTTTGTATCTTTTTATTATTTCAAATACTGATACTCAAATAAATAAGAATTTTTATACTTCATTAGAATTGCAGCTTCCGCTTTTTTTAAATAACTTTCGAATCAATGAAGTTAGAGTAATGAAATTTTGACACGTGATCAAGGAGATTTTGGGTTTTAACATACTTACTTTTTAAGAAACTTCTGTATAAATTTTCAAGGATATAAAGGATTAAAATTTTCAAAAGAGCTTTTTCAAATCCTTTTTTTACAAATAGATAAAAAATAAATTTTATTTAAATTGTTTAGCCTTTCCTCTTTCATTTCTATATTCTAACGAAGTTAAGTATTTAAAAAAAAAAATTTGTATCTCCTTGAAAATTTTGAAATCCTTTTATAAGGACAAAGGATGTAGAAATTAAAAACTAAGTAGGCAGTAATACTATATTTGGTCTCTCTTCAAGCCCATATGGATTTTTTCCGGTGTGAAAAATGCTGTCGCACGGTGTTATGCTACATATTACTTACTGCCATATTTGGGTCCTGAAAGTTCTAAATAGAAAATTTAGACAAAAAGCGACAAATTTTGTCTTTTATTTGATACTCATATCTTCATCAATGAACAACTGCAAATATTTAAAAAAAATCTTTGAAATGTGTATGTCCTGAAAATGTTAAAGTCCTTGTAAAAGGTCATCGGATCGGAAAATGAAAAACTGAATGAGCCATATTACTATTAATAACTTCTAGTTTCATGCCACTTTGAAATGTGAATGTTCTTAAAATTGTAATATCCTTTTAAAAGCACATCGGGTCAGAGACCTAAAAACTGAGAATGTCACGTTACTCAAAATTATTTTTAGTTTCGCCCCTATTTCATCTTTTGTGTGGATTAAAAGTATTGTCGAATGCGTTAAAAAACTGATACACTCTTGAATAGAATTAAAATTTTGTTATATCATGCAATAATAATAATTTAAGAAAATATATAGTAATATATAATTTTTAATAATATAATATTTCAATCGGATATGAAGCCTGTACATTGTCCCCTCTTTTTACATTGCTTAAAGTTATTGAACTTTAATTAAACTCAAATTCAAATTAGCGCGTTTTTCTTTTCTTTTTTTCCTGGAATATTTTCATTTTTTTCTGTTCATTCACCTCTAACTCTATTTTCTTCTTTATATATTTTATATAAAAAAATTATTTATAATTAATAATATTAAACATTTTGAATCAGTTACCCAACCTTAGATGACACTTCAACAACAGATCTTTGTAAATGTCCTCATATGAAAAGCTTATCGATAGACATTCTAAATTATGGATTTTTTCATACATACAATTTGTACAGCTTTCTTCGTTGCAAAGTTTCTTGAGACAAAGGAGCAGTAGCAATCTTTGGCCAGAAAGAGTCTAAGTCACTGACATACCCTGAGCATTGATCTAAGTGAGACACATTTTTTCTGAATTATTTTTCCACAGTATCAGTGATTTAGCTCTGTTTTTTTTTAATCATATTTGTTCAGTGGTTTCTTTTTCATAGTTTTCAATATTGAAATAGTTGCCTCCGAACTCTAACAAACAATTTCGCAACTAGTTTCATTCAACAGCACATCGAAAAGACATAATCAAACTCCTCAATACGTTTGCAGCTTTCCTCTTCAAATCCATCAGCTGTTAATTTAATATTTTTTGTTGTTGTCATTTTGCTCCTCCTTGTTGGCGCCAATCAAGTTCTCCTCCACGCCAAACCATTTATTTACTTAACCATAATCGTCGGCTCCGTGTCGCCGCACAGACTGGCTTCATTTCCTTATACGCGCAATGATGAAAAGCGTCATTATCTATCGGTTTTTATTAAAAGAACACGGTAAATAATAATAACTCAATTACATTAGGCAATTTCAAAGCAATCACTGTTTGTATCTCAATTAAAAACGATTGAAAAGATGGCGCAGCGATGCCAAGATTGCTGGGTAAACATTGGCGCCACATAAAAGTGATGTGGACGATAGACTTTGGAGACTAACAAAGTGCAAAGCTTAACGCCCACTTGTGGTTTGGTGGGCAGTGCTGTTGTTATGTGCAAATTGAAAGAGAAGTTTCAAATTTGGTGTGTGCGGATTTCAAGCACGTTTCAACACTTTGAATGGTGACTGCGTGCTGTAGAAGGAGCGATGGTAGGTAAACTTACAAATGTTTTCAAGTATGTTAAGAAAATGAATGAAAAACTTACAACGCTTTAAAGTTGGATAAAGTTTAAACATTTTATGTCGGTTGAAAATTTTGGTTTCGGTTTGAAATTTTGTCGCTTTTTTTGAACCATGAACAGTGGTGCATGAAAGGGAGATTTTGGGGATTCAAACCTACTAAAAAAAAAGTTTGCTACAAACATGTGGGGTGCCAAATATGATTTCAAAAGAAAAATTTGATTTAATGGTAAAAATACTCAAAATCAAAATGTAACGGGGTCCACAATGGGTTAAGATTCACATACGGGAAGACTAAAAAAACATGAACCAATGGGCCACACTTGAAATTCAAAATAATTAGACACGTGTTTTTGATTTTTTTTTTAAATCGAAATCTAACGAAGTGAACCAAGGGTTAATAGTTTGTATGAACAAACATAATTTTTTAGGGCTTTTGACTTCAAACTTGGTGAAACGACTTCAAATGTGAAATAATTCGATATGTGTTTTTCACTTTTTAAAAAATCAAAATATGACGGCGTGAACGACGAGTCAAGAGTTTGAATAAAGAAACTGCGAAAAAACATGAATTAATGGGCCTATTAATTTCAAAGCTCGTGAAAATACTTTTAGTGAAAAATAATTCGACACGTGTTTATAATTTTTCTGAAAATCCAAATCTAACGGGGTCAACATTGGGTTAAAATTTTGTTGGAGAAACGAGATTTTATGGGCCCTTTGACTTTAAACTTGGTGAAAGCACTTAATATTCGAATTACATATAGTACTTCTATTGTTTTTCTTTTCTTCAAAAATCTAAATTTGACAGTGCCAACGATGGGTTAAAAGTTTGTATGCGAAAACACGTCAATTGTCTTGAAATGTAGTGAAAGCATTTCAAATTAGATACAAATGAAATAATTAGGCAAGTATTTGTTCAAAAAAATTTAATGGGTTCAACAAAGGGTTAACAGAAACTTGATTTATTGCTATCATTGTCTTAAAACTTGCGTGGAAAGCGGCGGGGCCCTGCTAGTTTTTATATGTAATACTAGCTGAACCGGCGAACTTCGTCCCGCACGGCATTTGTTGTTTTCTTATAATGAATGAATGAATGGCGAATCTATGGCAATGCAAATTGACGAAGAAAACCAACTAAAGGAAGAGGGGGGAGCTACTGATTAACGCATTCGAGGTCCTCAAATAAGCAATGTTGCTGCTAAGTTTTAGTAAAGAAATGGATTGCGTTTGAACCAGATTTAAATTATAGTGGCAGGGTCACGCCCCCTTATTTAATACCCGCACAATGCCCTCTGTCTAAGGAGCAAATGGTAGGTTCGTACTAAGTGTCATTGCTGAGCGACTTATAGTTCAGCGAAATATTTGGGTCACAACAAATGTGCCACGCCCCTTGTCCAACGCTTATAAAATTTTACCAGTAGAATGACCCATCTATGGGACGACGGGCACTAAATTTCAGTGTTGTACGACTAAAAATTTCAAAGATATTCTCTATTAAAAATGTGGCTTGTATGCAATTTCGAAGATATTCTATATTAAAGATTTCGCTTGTATGGGCAGTGCCACGCCCCCTTGTTCAATACCCGCCTCATTCCCTCTGCCGAAAGATATGAATAAATGGTAGGTTCGTACTTAATTGCATTGCTGTGCGATTTATAGTTCAGCGAAATAATTGGGTCACAAAAAATGTGACACGCCCCTTGTCCAACGCCCATTAAATCTTACCAGTAGAATGACTCATCTATGGGTCGACGCTATACCAAATTTCAATGCTGTGCGCCTTACAATTTCAAAAATATTGCATTATTAAGATTTGGCTTGTATGGGTGGTGCCACGCCCCCTTGTCCAATACTCGCCCCATTCGCTCTGTCGAAGGACATGACTAAATAGTAAGTTCGTAGTGAATTTAATTGATGTGTGACTTATGGTTCCAAAGTTATTATCTGAAAATGTGCAAAATTCACGGTCAAATATCGCATGGATTTTCCGACTTTTCCAATAGATTTTCCGGAATCTTTTTTTCGCACGAACCTGAACTGACTTAATACGAATCGAATAAAACAAACCCCATGAAAATCGGCCGTTCCGTTTGAGCGTGATGCTATCACAAACATACTGCCACTCTCTTTTATATATATAGAAGATTTCATGTCTGGGTGTGTAAACCAGTAAACATGTCACTATCAAGCGCAGAAAATCGACGTGAAATAGTGGAACCACTTTTCCAATCGCAACAAGTGACAATTTGGTTTCTTAGCTGGCGTTGTAATTGGACAAAATACATAATTTGAACCATGATTGAAAAAATACATATAATTTTATATACATACAGTGTCGGACAAAACATTTGCAACTACAATGCAATGTTCATATTATTGGAAAATTCAGAGTAACTTCTAAACATTTTCAATTTTTTTCAATTTATATTTAATATTAAACATTCTAGCATGAAATATATACATAATTTTTCCACATTATATAGTATATAGTTGAGTATAGTTGAATGGTTGGTTTACGAGATATGTGCTCATAACTGCAATAAGAGGGGAAAACCGTGTTTTTCGAAGATTTTTCGAAAACGCTTCTTAAGAAAATTTTTTGATTTTCAGTTTCGTGCTCAGCAGCCGAAGATTAGTCTAAAAAATACTTTTATTTTTAGGAGCATTTTTCGTGTCGAGTAGTGTAATTGAAATATTTGAACTGATCCGTCTCAAAATCTTTCAGCAACTGACGTAGAATCTAATATTTTCTCTTAACTAGTCCAAATAACGGTAAAAACTTAAATATTTTCAAAAAAAAAAGAAAGAAATTGTGGTACAGGCGACTAAGTTGTAAATGTTTTGTCGCACATAATTTGGAATAGTTTTACAATTTAAATCGCATAAATGCATATCACTTTAGATTTTTTCAAAAATTTAGTTTATATTAATTGTTGATATGTTTAGTAATAAGAAAAAATTAAAAGAAACTGAATAAGTTCAGAAATTACTCAGTAAAAAAATTAACAATTGCATAATAGTTGCAAAAGTTTTGTCCGACACTGTATATGAATTTTTTTATTTTTTATTTTCTTACATTGTGAACCTCTAAATGGATTCTAATAACAATACGTTTTTTACTTTTTGAGAACATTTTTCTGTTCATTTAAAATGAAACTCTTCTCTTCTCTCTTCAGAAGACTCTATACATATTGTCTTATCATATCTAACACAAATGGATTCAAATTAAAAACAAGTATATACATATGTATGTATGTATATTTTTAGGTATCTTGTGAGTTGTTTGTTTTTAGTAGATAACAGCAACATTATTTAATTTACAAAAATGAGCTCAGATGGCAGTAGCAGCCGGTACCATACCAACAACAATCAACCAAATTTAACATGCCCACACTTTTCAATTTTGTGTTGTTTTTTTTTTTGCAAACAAAATTATGTGCTTTTTTTTGTTGACAATAAAACGTGTTCATTAATAAAACAAACCAAATGGCAACAGTCAGCCCACGCTTACTACCAAAGATAGCGAACATAGAGAAACAGACTTGAATTAACAACAACGAGGAAGCAAAATGAAGCTAAATGAAAATACAATTTTTTGTTATCTAATGACATCACAAGCAAAGAGCTAACTTCATATTTGTGTATGCGCAAAATTCAATTAAAAAGGAATTAAATACGAAATGACAACAGCGACAACCATAGCAAATTGTTGATGAATTGCAAAATAATAAAAGCACCAACAACAACAACAACAACCACTACAACAGCAACTATATTTAAATGCAATCAACTGGCGCATGCAAGAAGTTGATTGAACTTCTGATTGCTTGACGTCTGTTGGTTTTCTTGCTCTCTGTCTCCTCTATCTTCGTCTCACACAATGTGACTGTCTCTGTCGTATACTTACATTTGAATTCTACGCTATTTTTTCTACTTTGCTGGTCCGTTTCATTCATAAAAACTGCGCACATTTGCCCACACATACAACAATAACAATAACAACACGCAACCGCTCTGAAGACATTCGCCAGCAACAATTTGCATAGCGATTAATGCAAATACCTTGAAAAAACTATGGGCCACAAAAAGCAACTTCAGCCTCTTCCACTTCTTGCAACCTCCCTCCTTCACATGAGGCCTTTTGGCTGTCTGAATGTTTTTTGCAGCCTGCGCTGTCTGGACTGGCGTAGGATGTGCGTGCAACAACTGTGCTTGATCTACAACAACTGCAACATTAATTTACTTTTATGCTTTTTAATGTAATTTCTTAATGCGCTGCAATATTGATTTGTTGCTGTGCCACAAAGCCTTTTTGGCCACATGTGAGACGTGCAATGCGAAACTGCGCTGAAAGTGCGTTGGCTTCGGTTTTGCTTCAACAAGATTTTCATGAATGAAATTGCTACACACACACACACACAAGAAACAGGAAAAGCCTTTGCTAGAAGGCAGCATAGCAAAATTGAAAAAAAACTAACATCAAAACAAATACAACAACCCAAAACAACACACAATGTGGGCGGAAAAAACGCCAACTTGCGCGGCCCACTGATTTTGACGCGGCTGCATTGCTTGATTGCAGTTTTTAATGCTGTTGTTGTTGTTTTTGTTGTTATTGATGTTTTTGTTGTTGTTTTTGTTACTGCAGTTGCGCGTGCGCATTTAATGTCCTATTTACGCCAAATTGCCGCAGTATTTATGTGGTTGCTGTTGTTTTTGTAGTTTCATTTCCGTTTATTTATTTGAAAAATTTGCTTTTCATCGTTTTTTTTTTGGCAATTCGTTTGTTGATATTTTTCGTAATGTATCCGTTTGTAATAATTTTTGCATGGCAGACAACAACAAACACAACAAGCAAATTTTGCATGCCACAAGTATTTGATTGTTGTTGTTTTTGTGAGCAGCAGAAACCTCGACTGCCATAACAAATTGTCACCAGTTGGTGTTGCTTCGTGGTAAAACAACAAAACCGAAATTAATAAAACCGACAAAAAATATCAACAACCATTACACAGCACATTCTCTTTTGCCAAGTGAAACGCCAGTTGGCGAGTCAGCCATCACCACACAGCCCAACCAGCAGCCAACCCATTCAGCAGCCAGACCAGCACGCGGACAGACACGCTGGACAGATTCGTTTGGTGTGTTGCGTCTGCGCCGCTTCCACTCAAACTATCTCAATGAATTTGCAGCTTTTCCTTTTCGTTTCTCTTGCCGGCTTTGGCAGCTTCACCGCCAGCCGGGCAGCGCGCCTACGCCTATGCTTGGCCGTTGTTGGCGCGTGCGTACCACACGGACGCACGCACACTTTGCACTCAACCAGTCGCGTTCCTGTGGCCGCGCAGCCCGCTTGTTGTCCGCGAACAATCATATTTTCCAGTCAATTTAGCATCTTTACCGCATTTATCACTTATTAAACCTCTCTCGTTCACCCGATTTGAGTTGTTGCATTAATGGCCCGTTGACCAGGTTGGCACGGATCGCGGCCATTTAGCGCGCAGCCAGCCAAAACGTTTTGTCAACTTTTAATTCAGCAGTTTTTTTGCCTTTTTTTGAATCTGCCTCCTATGTCCCCTTGGCTCCTCTTTGTGCAATTTTTGGTCGATGGCGTCTGGCATTTAGCAGCTTTTTCATGCTCGTTCGACGGCCTGTTACCTGTTTACTTGTTACCTGCCACACGTATAAAAGCCATAAAAGTCAAATGCAAATTTGTTTTTGGAGAAGTGCCACATGCGGCCGCTTCTTTTTCTTCTTGTTTTGCCACTTGCCTTCGTAGCCTACTTGAGAAGTTGTTGTTGGTATCATTGGTATAGTAGTGCTTTACGTTGTTATTTTGGTAATATTGTTGTTGTTGCTTTATGATATATTGTCGTAAGCGGCTTCAATTTCAACTATTCAAATGTTTTGCAATGTTTTTTTACAATAAACTTTTATATTTTCATAAAAAATATTATGAAAAACGTGATGAGCCATTTCGTGCTGCTTCGAGTATTCTACATTCGACACATGTAAGAAAAAAAATAAACATTTTTTTTAAATAGTCGAACAAGTGTCACTGTAAATCCTTGCCTCATATTTTTAATATTTACCACAATTATTCTTACTTCTTCGTTCATTCATTACTAACGCCCACTTCACTTTCCTTGCAGAGTGCCAGTGCAGCCCCGTTGGCGCCATTTCCAACGCCTGCGACAAGCGCAACGGTCAGTGCGCCTGTCTGGCCAACGTCAGCGGCCGTCGCTGCGACAAATGCAAATCGGGTCACTGGAATCTGACGCAAGGCGTGGGCTGCCACGACTGCCGCTGCGATCCGGCCGGCTCGCGCAGCCACGAGTGCAATCCCTGGACGGGACAGTGCGACTGCCGCATCGGCGTGGGCGGCCAGCATTGCAACGAGTGCACGGACGGCTTTTACGGCTTCTCCGCGGACGGATGTCAGCGGTGTGCGCAGTGCGCGGCCGAGGGCCAGGTGTGCGATCCGCTGAACGGGCGCTGCATTTGTCCGCCCAACAGTCGCGGCCTGGGCTGTGCGCAATGCGTGGCCGGCACCTGGGGCTGGCAGCCGCGGCTGGGCTGTCGCGCCTGCGCCTGCGACCGAGTTGGCTCCATTGGGCAGTACTGCGAGCCGGCCAGCGGCCAGTGTCAGTGCCGCGAAGGCTATTCGGGTCGGCAGTGCGACGCATGCGCCGTGGGTTACTTTGGCTATCCGGAGTGCAGACGTTGCGGCTGCGATGTGGACGGCTCGTTTGTGCGCGCCGACGGTCTGATTGCCTGCGATGCGAACGGACAGTGTCCGTGCAAGTCGCTGGTGGTGGGACTGAAGTGCGACACCTGTATGAAGTCGTCATTTGGACTGTCCGCACTGAATCCGGAGGGCTGCACACGTTGCTTCTGTTTCGGACGTTCCAGCGAGTGCGAGCAGAGCGAGTGGTCGTGGGGCCACATACGCATGGCGGAGTCGCGCAATCTGAGCGTGCAGTACGTGCGGCCGCAGCACGTCAGCAACAGCGAGTACGAGTACATTGTGGTGGTGCAGATGGCGGGCGCGAAGACGTACCGCGAGGATGCCGAAATCAATTTGATCAACGATCTCAACCTGATACCGCGATCCACGGGCAACGTCTCGATCGGCGCCTACGGCCTCTTCTATCATCCGCTGTACTTCCAGCTGCCGCCGCAGTTCTATGGCGATCGCACCAGCAGCTATGGCGGCCACTTGTACTATACGCTGCTGGTCGAGGGCGCCAGTACGCCGCTGGAACGAAAAGTACTCGCAGGCTTTCCGCTCGTGCAGATACACGCGCACAAGAAACTTGTGCTGGACTTTTACGAATACGAGAACTTTGAGTACGCGCTGAATGTGACGTACCGCGTGCCGCTGCACGAGTCCGAATGGAAATATCATCACAACAGCCATTCGGTGGACCGAGCTACGCTAATGGCGGCGCTGCAAAATATCAAGCATATTTTTCTGCGCGGCTCGGCGTTTGCGGATTTCACACAAGTGGTGTAAGTGTACGAAAATATATGATTTCCAAGGATTTTTCATTAATTGTTTTCTAATATTGCAGATTGCAAAACGTGCACATGGACTCGGCAATCTACATTTTTGGCTCGACAAATATGATTGCCAAAGGCGTCGAACGCTGCAAGTGCCCCAAACGCTACGATGGCCTGTCGTGTCAAGATCCCGGCAGGGGATTCTACCGATGGCGCAACATCACCGAAACGGAGACAGTTTTCATTGAGGATCTGATTGGACGCGCCGCTCCGTGTCACTGCAACGGACGTAGCGCCGAGTGCGAACGTGAGACAGGCATTTGCGTGGTGCGTCCAAGTCTAAGCTTCAGCTAAGCTTATTTCTAATCTATTTTAAATATTTCCCTTTGCGAATGACAGAATTGCCGCGATCACACTGGCGGCGCGCACTGCGAACAATGCGCCGAGGGCTACTACGGCGATCCCAACTCGCCGCACGGCTGCCAGTCGTGTCCATGCCCCGAAACCAATCGCAACTTCGCCAAGGGATGCAACGTGTGGCAGGGCGAGGTCAGCTGCATCTGTAAGCCGGGCTACACGGGCCAATTGTGCGATCGCTGTCGCCCCGGCTACTACGGCAATCCGCTGGCCCATCCGAACAGCACTTGTCAGCCGTGCAATTGCAATCTGGATGGCACTGCGGCAGACGGCTGCGATCCGGAAACGGGTCAATGCCATTGTCGAGCCGGTGTCACCGGCCTCAAGTGCGATCGTTGTCTGGCAGAACGGCATCACCTGGAGGAGCGCGGCTGTCGCAGTGAGTCTTCACTCATTGAGTCTACTTATTCCGAGCACAACCGATTTAATTTTATGTTTATCTTTTCGCGCACAGTCTGTGACAATTGCACTTTGCTGCTGCTGGACTATGTGGAACTCATTGGCAATAAGCTGCGCCGCGGACTGCACAATATGGACCTCACCGGCATACCAGCGCCCCATCTCAAAGTCGAGGAGTACGAGCAGTTGCACGAGCTGCTCAACATACACTATCAGGACTACAACAATGCGCGCAAGCTGCTGGGCAGCTACGATGCCAACGAACTGCTAAAGCTCGACTCCCATGCGGAGAATACGAAATTTCAATCGCGTAAAGCCTTAGCCACAGCAGGTAAACGTCAACAGTCTGTTGGCATGCTGCGTGCTGATGGCTCAACGCTGCTGGTCGATGTGGGCGCATTGCGTGCGGAGATCTTGCAAAACATTTTCGAGCTCAACCACTACGGCAAGAGTGAGCAGCACATGAGTTTGCCCACGGCGCTCGAGCAAGCGCGCTTCTATCTGGACTCCATAAAGCAGCACCAGGAGTCGGTGAATAGTATTCGAAACTCATCGCAATGCGCCTGGCACTTTTACTATTACTTTGGCAACGCCTCCGATGTTGCCTTTGACCAGAAGGCGCGCGTTGAGATGTTCTGGCGTGATTTGAATCAGACGAATTTTCGCCTATCCGACATGCGAATGCATGCCGATCGCACGGTCGACATGCAGAGCGAAATTGACGATATTCAAGAGCATATTGTTAACTTGAAAACGCACGTGGCCGAAGACTTTGGCAAAATCAATGAGCTGCATGCTGCGGCGCAAGAATATCTCAATAAAAGCCCCCTTGCGGAAACGGGCTTCTTGCTCGAGCAAAACTTGAACCAACAGATGAAGCTGGATAGTGAAATTGAGAGTATCAACAAATTGGTTGATATGCTGAATAACACACTTACGGTCAGCGAGAGCATGCAGCGCGAGGTGCGCAAGCATTGGCTGCCAAAGGCGCAAAAGCACGCCGAGCATCTAATGAAGCGTTCTAATGAATATGCGCGCCAGTTTCAGCCCACCAGAAATGGTGCCAGAATTGCGCTACTGGCCAGGTTGGACATTTTTAAAATTTGTTACATGAAATTGGATATTTTCAAATGTATTTTTGTTTTATTTAGCTCCGCACACAAGAATATTTCCGATGCCATAGCGGCCGCTCGTCAGGCATCTATGGAGGCCAAGGAGCGCGTGTCGCAGGCGCAGCAGCGGCTTTACCCTCAGGACGGCAATTCAATGATTGAGCGCGCCAAACATTCGCTCAACAAATCGAAAGTGCTGCAAAAGGAAGCGCTGTCCGAGATGCAGCGCACAAATGGCAAGTTTTCGATATCAATTCACTTGCATTACAGTTTAAATTAACTTTGATTTTCTCATTTTTAGTGCTTAAACAAAAGCTTAAAGTGCACGAAGACAAAGTGGATGGCATCAAGTCGAAGATCTATGACGCCGGCATACGCATCAACAATGTCACCTCGCATCTGCATGCCTCCAGCAATACATCGACACGCAAATTGGCCTTGGAAAGCATAGAAATGGCCAAAAATGTTACTGCCGACATGCGTAATGAGCTGAAAAGAACGCAACAAACACATGAACACATACTTAAGCTGCGCGAAAAGTTTGCCATCTTAGAGCCTGATTGGGAAATAAAGCTGGGCATGGCCGAGGAGAATATATCGCTGACAAAAACCAATATTCGGCTAGCCAACATAACGTTGTCTTATGTGGAAGAACAGACCACGAAGGAGAAGGTGAAATTCGATGAGTGGAACAACACCATGTCCAAGCAAATGCAGGAGTTGCGCGACAAAATCGCCAAGGCCAAACATGTCGCCGAGGGGGTGCGTTGTTGATACTAAAACTACATACTAAAACACGTATTTATATAATTGTTTGTCTCTTTTTTGATGCGGCACAGATTAAGGTTTCGCTAGAGTCACTGGGTCCCAAGTGCACGCGCACCTACCTGCCCACTTCGTATGGCCTCTCCACCTCGAACACCATCAAATTCTCCTTCGCGCTGGCGAACCGCAACGGCAACTCGCCGCTGCTCTACATACAGGGTAGCGATGCACGCTTCATTTCGCTGGAGCTGCACAAACGACATGTGCGTCTGGTGTGGAATTTAGGTGGCGCCACCGGCATTATCACCCATCCGCTGGAGGTGCAAACGCGTGACCCCAAATACGACGACGCATGGTATCATGTGGAGGTGAATCGCACACTGAACATTGGCAGCCTGCTGGTGCGACGCATGAACAACTATGGTGCGCTTGTGTCGTCGCAGGCGGTCACTGGCAACACGGATGCGGAGTATACGCGCTTCTTCCAGACCACCCAGGAACGCATCTATCTGGGCGGCTATCCGACGAATGCGCCACACAAGGAGCTGCAGCTGAGCGCCGGCCTGAATGTGGTCGTGCACAATGTGGAAGTGGACAACAAGCCGTTGGGTATTTGGAATTTTGCAAGCAGCGAAGGACGCTGCGGTGGCGCAATGATTGGTGCACAAGAGTCGTCGTCGTCGTCGATAGCGCGTCATTTCAACGGACTGGGCTATGCGGAAGTGAAGAAATCACGACCGCGTCCATATCGCAAGAATTTGTTTGCACTGCAGATGACATTCAAAACGCTGGATGAGAATGCACTGTTATTCCTGGCGGTTGATGATAAGAATGTGAGTAGTGATCAAATCAAAAGTGTTGAAAAAGTGCTATAACTAAATTGAATTAACTGTTTTAAATTATAATATTTTGCTTTCACAGAATCGCTCTGTCTCAGTGACTCTCAGTCGCGGTCGCATTATGTTCCGCATCGATTACGGGGACGAATCGAAACTGGAAATCAATACCACGCACAAGTACAACACTGGCAAGTGGGTGAAAATCGAGGCGGCACGTGAGTTTGTGCCCAAACGCGGCACCGAGAATGGCATTCTGCGCGTAAACAACGAACGCGCCATCACCGGCTCACCCACAGTGCCCATCAAAAGTCATATGCTGCCTGATCTCTCCAAGCCGGTGTACTATTTGGGCGGTGTGCCACCTGGTAAAACAGAAAACTAAAAAATTAATTAAAATTTAGTCTACTTATCAAATATTTTGTTAGGTTTCAAATCGGGCACAACAAAGGCGCCAGGCGCCGATAATCCCTTCCTCGGCTGCATGATGGATGTGCAGGTCAACGGCGAGACATACGATCCACTGGAGAGCTCAACACATTTCGGCGTCGAGGCGTCCTGCAAGGAAATGATTACAAAGTGAGTGCGCAAATTAATCAAACCATAGTTTTTGTTATTAACATTTCATTCCATTCATAGGGCTGGTTTTACGGGCAATGGCTACATTGAGCTGCCCTCACAGTCACTGCGCAAACGCGCCAATGCTGGCTTTGTCTTCCGCACGCTACAACCCGACTGCTTGTTGTTGCTATCGGCCTATCCGCCCGAAGTGGAGGAGGACTACGATGCCAAAGACATCAAGGGCAATTACTCGGTTAGCTTGGTGGGCGGTCAGCTGCACGTGTGGGTGAACTCCGGCCGCAGTCTGCTGAAAATGTATGCTAACGCAACGCTCAATGATGGCGAATTCCATGTAGTGAATATAATCAAAACTGGACGAAAATTCGAGTTGATGGTGGACGATCAGCTGCAGCAGGCAAAAAGCTTAACCGGCTCACCGACACTGGTTAGCATGCCACGCGATGCGGGCGGCCTGTATGTGGGCGGCGCACCACCGTACGAGGAGTACACGCCGCTGGCGCCCACCTTCATCAAGCTGGAGGGCGCAGTGCGCGATGTGGTCTTCAACAATCGCACCATTAACTTCAATCAGGCATTGGCTTTTGCCAATGTACAAATCGGACGCAACGGACCGCAGATGGGCACCGAAAATGGACTGATCGATGTTTTGCTAAAGAGTGAACCAATGCTGGGTAAAAGCTTCACGGCTGCACCGGAGGGCTGCTTGAGGGTGAGTGCGATTGGAATATGTTTACAGGCATTGTAGGAACTTGAATCACTGGGCGTGCAGAATAGTGTAGATGGAAATAAGATTGAAGATGAATAGAAAGTGGTGTGCTTTACATCGATTGCGACTTTAGGTTAGCAATCTAAAGATACTAGGGAGAGCTTTCAAAAAATGAAAAATTTGGCGCCAGAATGAGGCTGCTTGCTTGAACTCTTAAAGCCTCTTGCAAGCAAAGTCTTAACTCAGTTGTAGCTTTTTCATATTTCTGCATACAAATATTTGGGTGTTATTTATTAGTCTTTATTTTTAATATTCTATTTATATTTCTTAAACATGAAATTTTCTCCGTATAGTCACTACATCTCGTTGTTCTTCATCATCTCTCTCTTCGCATGCTTTTTTCTCAAACAGTCATTGAAAATGTTCTCTTTTATTTTATAGGACTTTAGTTGTTAAGTAGATGAAAGCTCAGCTACCCAATACCGCTATTGTATACTAATTTCTCGCAAACAATTATGACCATCACCATTCAAATACATTTAAACGGCATTTTCTGGGTCATCCAGTGGATTCATAACGATTCATCGCATTATCCGAAAACCTAACAAAACGGCCATATTAGTTTTAAACACATGCAACTTGCCACAACTGTTGCAAGCGCTCGTTTACTCTAAGCTCATTTAAGTCATATTTCAATGTGTCACACAACTGTGGTTACGGGTTTTGGCCAAAACGCTAACTAGTAATCAGTAAGAAGCCAAAACAACACAATTTTTGTAAATATTTGTGCAAATGCCTAACTCTACAGACTTAAGTAAAGAGCCAAAAACAAAACTAAATTAACAACAACAAATGTAGTATTTTGTTCACGTTCATCACTCATATGTACACACAAGCAACTAGCATAGCGTAGCTCTTAAGGTGTTCATCCATAACTTGAAACACACAAACAAAGTTCTCAAAATAATTTCAAATCAAATTCATATAACTTACCATATCGAACATATTTTCATCTCGAGTTCACCGTTACACGATCACCTTCATCACATTGCCTTTTTGTGTCTGTTTAAGCTTTTACATAAATCATTTCATTATTACGAACAATACGTCAAATCATCCAATTTTCTGCAATTTTTGCTAATTTGTATTAAATAAATTGTATTAATATTGTTTGTTAGTTAAAAAAAATCAATTTCATTTGCAAATTTTAGTATTTTTCAATAAAGCATCTCTTTTTAACAAAAAAACCACAATCATGCAAACGTATTTTTATTTGTTGGAAATTAACAAAACATCTCTCACCTGGCCTAACACTGCAAAATTTAATTCTACTCTAGTCCACTAACCCGAAACGGAAGCTTGAAAAGCGTTGAAAAGCGCAAAAGCTCAAACTAACAAAAAGCGCGATGCGTTAAGGTGTAAATACGTGGAGAAGCGGGAGCGTTTAGAATAATGAATGGTGGATTGTGGGAGGAGTTGTGGGTGGGTGCATAGTTTGTAAACAAAAATTAAGCTTAAAATTTTTTGGATAAGTTAATTTTAGATAAGATAGAAAACTCAACAGTCAAAGGATGCTGAATGTGGTAAATAGGGAGAGGACCTAAAAATATTTTCATTATACGGTAAAGAAAATTCGTTTCCTTTTGTGAAGACCAACACTCAGGGATGGACGGAACTAGATAAACAGAACTTAGGGCTTCAACGTTTTTAATTTAAATAGTCAGCATTTCTACTTTAGGTTAAAAGTATATATTTTCTCACTCACTCAATAATTCTAACATATTAAGAAAAGATTAGGTTAGGTCAGATTAGGATCAAGTGGCTGTCTGGGCATGGGACTTTGCCGAAAGACGAAATTGGCGCATTGTGATACCACAAGGAAAAAGTGATGTGTCTTACTTCCAGTCAAGTAGGAAGGCCTACACAAGCCATTTTGACTTGATGTGGACTGATCTGAGGTTGGTCAAATACGGGAATTTTTATTTCAGCCTTTGGGTAATTTTTGTGTAATTTGTGTGTAAGCAAAAAAACATTTACTAGCTTTTTGAGGGCAATCGGTAAAAATATCATTATAAAAGTTGTTTTGTTTTTGTGTTAAACATTTTTTTTTTTTAAACATAAAATGGTCCTTCCGTTCCCATTTTGGGCCTTTTTAAGGAACATTTTGGTACAAGAAATTTTAGTTGTGTGGCTATCGTGGGTGTAAGATAGCGAAGAAGGAAGAGCCTAGGGATTTTCATCTTCGTTTAGAGAGAGTCGGGCAGTGGCTTACGAGTAGATCGTGGTTTAGTAAGTGCAGTGGCGAACGCACGGGGGGGGCTACGGGGCTAAAGCCCCCCCCAGGTGGTCCCAAAAGCCAAATTTGCTTCCATAAATTGCTTCCACAATTTGGTATCACGTACTGATGTGGGTGACGAGAATATTTCTCATGAAATTGTTGTTGCGCTAAACCTAAGACAAAATTGTTTTTGTGATCGCTCCCAAATTATCATTTTTTTTTTATAGGATTTCCTATTACTTCATGGTTCCTATTACTTCACTGAAATTCATTTGCATTAGCCCCCCCCAGAGAGGTTTTCTGGGTGCGCCACTGAGTAAGTGGCTTATATGAAGAGAAACAAAAGTAGTACTAGATACGTTTTCTTTCATCTCCAGAGAAGTTTGAAATGCGTTCGAGGTTCCCTCAAATATGTTTTGTTTTTTTTTTCGACTAGAAGTTTAATCGAGCAGTTGATTTAAAATTTGTTTAAATAAATTTAAATTAAATAAAAAATATATATTATTTTGTTTTGTTAAAATACCTACAGATATCAGGGAAAACTTAAAGCATATTCTATACTTTTGTCCGGCTATCTCAAAACTGCGCCTTACTTACATAGGGGTCGCGTTCTAAGCTGGGCTAGATGGGGTCTCCAAGCATCACATTAAGTCGTTGCTTAACTTTGTTAGAAACTCGCACTGTCTCACCAATAAGTTTTTAATACGATGATCCGCAACACTAAGGAATTCTAACTGGTACTCATAGGAACACAACAGGGTCTATTCGCGGCCGATCTGGCCCACTAGGTTACCTAACCTTACCCCATAGAATACAGTAGGTAGTCAGTGCCCGTATTCGAAAACCTGTTGTTGGTTGTTAAAAATTTGTATAGATTTTTGGCGGCTTTTCTTCAGATCCACTAGACAGCTTAAAATGTGTTGCCTTAGTGGGTACCCTACAAAGTATTACTCGTCGTAACGCTGGGAATTTGCAAAGGAGATGTTCTGAGTTTTCCTCGCAATCTTCATCACTGTAGCTTTTGCAACAGTCATTATGGAATAATATCAAAAACCCAATTGTTAGTGAAGTCGATTTGAATATTGTCTGGATCAACATTTAAAACAGATGCGAGGTCTGAGCTGATTAGAGCTTTCAAGCATAAGTCTAAACCTGCGCTCAACTCCAAATAGTATACAGGAAACAAGTTTTCTTACAAAAAATAGCAACCCTCTGAAACTAAAATGGTTTCTGAAAAGCTTCCAAAATGTTATTCAAATTGGGCATAAAACTGTAAATCTAGCTTTTTCCTTTATGTGTATAACAACACAATTTAAAGGAATGGTTACGGAAAGCTTAGGTTGAGTGCCTTTTTGTGATTTTTAGTTTTATATTCAGCCCTAAGTACTTAAGTGGCAATTCACAGAATTCTATAGTTGTAATATTTGTGTCTGTTTTTTGTATATTCCTTGCGAAAGAATCATTTTCTTGATAAGTTTGAATTCAAGCAGTTAAAACTCGCACTCCCAATTGTCTTACCAATTCGTACAGTTCAAATCTGTTGCCAAGAAGTCAATACGTACTTTAAACAGTTCGTGAACGTTAAAACAAAATTATGCCAACGGAGTTATAAAGATTTGTGATTCAATTTAAAAATCACTGAAAAGTAGACCACAAATCATACAAATTTCCAACACTACTCGTCAGGCGATTGCTTTATAAAACATATCCTCTACTATAGCTCGTGCGATGCCCCCAAAATATCGTCTTTTTCTTTCATCTTCTTGCATTGAATTGAATTGAAACCGTCACGCATCTTGCTTCTCTTATTCTCTCCCTCTCGCACACACACACACACACACACCAACATGTACACTCCCCACCATATATCTACAGGTGGGCAGCTACTCCTATGAGCCGAGCGCCTTTAAGTTCGGCGACGAACCGCACAGCTACGCCCAGTTGCAAATGCCGCAACGCAACTTTTGGCAGCGCAACTTTCACATCTCGTTCGACTTTCGCTCCTTTTATCCGAACGGTGTCATCTTCCTGGCGCCCGGCAGCAAGGAGAAACACAAACACTACGTTGCGCTGCTGCTCAAGGACGGACAATTGTTGCTGATTGTGCGCGGCCGACGACGCGAAGAGCTGCAGCTCACCGCCAAGCTTAACGACGGCGAATGGCATCACGTGACCGTTGTGTGTCAGGAGCGCAAGGTGACCATGTCGGTGGAGATCGGACGCACCGATCAGAAGACATCGGCCCAAATGAAGGTGCCCAAGAAAATTGCCGCCACACATGTGCTGTATGTGGGTGGCTTGCCGGAAACGCCGCCCAAATTGCCCGCGGAGCTGCTGGCCAAGGTGGAGCCGTTCAAGGGTTGCTTGCGGCGCGTCACTATCAACAATAGCACGCAGGATTTGGCGCGTCCCGGCAAGCATCTGCACGTGGGCCAGTGCTTTCCGAAAGTGGAGAAGGGTTCGTACTTTCCCGGCGATGCCTATGCAATTTACAGTAAGTAGTTGACTGCGAATGGATCAAAGCTTTAAAGCTCTGTTCATTTTCTTGACACAACTTTTGCAGAGAAAAACTTCCACGTTGGCAAGTATCTGGTTTTGGAAATGGAGTTCCGCACCTCTGAACTGTCCGGCGTACTTGTCAGCATCTCCGAGCCATCGGGCTTTCCAGCACTCTCGCTCGAACTCAACAATGGCAACGTAAGCAAGAAGCTTTGCATGCATTCACTTACTTATCAAACGCTAATTTCTAACTGCTTTGCAGATAATCTTTTCGTGCGATCTGGGCGATGGCATACCATTCCGCGTGCAGTCGCTGCTGCCCAGCAAATATGCGCTCTGCGACAACAAGTGGCACAACATCTCGGCGCTGTACGACTACGAGCAAATCACGCTGCGCATCGATCAGATGGCGCCCACCATGGCAATGGCGGCCACGGCACAACAACGCACCAACGGCAAAGTGCAAACCAAGTCGGCGCTGTACATTGGCGGCATTCCAGGTGAGCTGAAAGCATGGCTGAGCATTGTTTTGTGTTGTTATTGTCTTTGTTAACTCTCTTGCAGACATTGCGTCCAGCGGCTCGTTGGTGTCGCGCGAGAATTTCAAGGGCTGCATACGCAACGTTTCCATACGCAATGAGCGCCGCGACTGGATCGACATGGATGAGCTGCACAATGTGCTCCTGAGCGAGTGTTTGGTGTTCAGTGCGGATAACTGAAGCACAGTCAATTCCAGACGTTGCTACAAGTGATCAGCAATGGAAGCCAATTGGCGCAGCAACCGAGAGCGCTTGACTGCCATAAGTGAACGCGCAACACTGCCATACTAATTGCATTTACGCTTACAAACTACGAGTACATACACGCCCACATTCATATGTAGCTGAAGAGCTGTGGACAACAAAATTCAATGTATTTATTGTAATTTTAAGAACGAATTTCTTTCTTTGAGCATAAAACACGCCGGCAAACGTTTACTTCACATGCAAATCGCCTGAAGACGAAACGCTTTGCCACCGATTTATGCAAATGTACGTTTTGCGAAAACAAATGGACCAGTGACTGCATTTTGTACGCCTAAAGTGTTTACGAAAATGCTAGAGATTAGCATTAATTGGCATATGTATATGTATATGTGTGTATGTTTGTATGTGGCCAGCATGGCTCTAAGGTGGAACGCATAACGAACAAATATGCAATAGTTACCATTAATTTCTTTTGTTCAATGAAAGAAGAGGCTTTAATTTTTATTTACACAATTTAGTTGTTTTTGTTTAATTATAATTAATTTAATTTGTATTTATTTCATATGCAATTTTCTTCATGTTCATTTGTTTCATGTACACTTCAGTGCCCCCAGTGAAGGCATTGTGGGGGGTTAAGAACAATTATACAAACACACACAACTACTCAAACACACACATGCATGCCTATTTATATTTGAAATAATATAGAAATGAATAAGTATTTTCTACGATAAGTGCCACTAGCAACCACCCACGAATTGTACAGTAGTTGTAAGTTTTAAATGTTACAATCCGATGTTAAGTTAAGTACGCATTTGTATATATATCCATATCGGTTTAAGTGCATCATTTTCCAATACTAAGCATTGCACATAAGTTGTATTGTAGCTGTAGAACATGCTAAATATTTAATAATAATTGCATATATATTTAATTCGATGTTTATTGTAGATGAAAATTATTTATAGCATAAATAAATCGAGTAAACTATTTGTGTTTGGCTTGATTCTCTTTTCCATTGGACCTTTACGAAAGCGGAACATTGTTTTGGTACAATTAGGCGCGCAGTAGGTAGGTTTCCGTATTCTTGAAAGTATGTTACAAAGGTTTTCTGTAAGCCAAAACCAATTAAGGTACTGATCATTTTAAAGTCCCATTAATTCATTATTGTTTGACTGAATTTGAACACTTTTGAGCTTATTTACCAGCTGATTGTTTATAGGAAAAAAAGTACAGTAGATTTTGTTCGAACAAAAATCCAGATAAATAAGGGAAAGTTTGCCTAAAATTTTATTTTTTTATAAAGACAAGACAACTAAAAAACCTGAAAGTTTCAGGGAAGTCACAAAAACTATTGATTTTGCAGAAGCAACACAATTAACTAAAAAACAGATATACAGTATTTTTCTAGTTAAAAAAAATAAATAGTGATAAGAATAAAGTTCTGGAAGTATTTAGAGATTTGTACTGTTTATTGATTTATGGAAAAAAGTCAATTTTAGAAAATTGTGAGTTCAAAATCTTTGGTATTTAGTGTGTGATATGAAAGATGCAACTAGTTCCGGCCAAACTTGTATAATGCCAAAAGTTGAAGAAGATTGGTGCCTATAGCAGTCGTCCTTTAGGTAAATGATGTCAGCATTGGTTATTGAGAGTGCAAATATTATTTGATGGATTTAGAAAAGATTGCGTAACTAGCATTGATGCATGTCAAAGCGTTATCATTTTCTTCTAAAAATCAGTATGTGTCAGTTTGCTGAAGTGAATAAAACATACTTTCTTTGTGCTGTAACCAAGTCAGCCTTTGTGCCAACAAAACAAAATTTCGGCAAGCGCCGATTTTTCTCTTTCTTGTCCACAAGGAAACTTTGAAGGATGTCCCGCTTCAACAAGATATCCCACCGGCCCCTCCTCCTGACTGAGGCTTGTTCTGATCAATGATTCATGGCCTGGCCGAGTAGTACTTCTGACGAAGTAGCAAACAATTGGGTCCATTCTTGGATCGCCTCAAAAGACGTGGAATACGTGTGCTGCCTGAAAGACGGGAAAAAGTCGTGGCTAACGATGGTCAATTCTTTGCACCGATTTCTTAGAATAAAGCTACAAAGGTAAAATAAACTTACTTGCACCACTAATATTACGAGTTTACTATTTGATGAAGCTTTGGTCGCTGAATGGTCGGCCTACATTTTTTTAAGAATTATAAGTAATAGAGTAGTATTTCAGTATGTAAAATGGAACGAAATGAAGTCAATACTGAGGAGAATGACTACAACTGATTAAAAGTTCATCACATATGACAAAGTGGTATTAAAAGGTCGATGAAATAAAAAAAAACATAGTAAAGTCAGAATTGACACCTAAAACTATTATTTAGTGAAAGGATGGGTTCTGTACATTATGAGCTGCAATTGCTGTCCTCGGATTTTATTGTTTGGCTATCACCTAACAGAATGAAGTGAAACGAGAAAGTGGTGGAGATTAACCCTTTCAGTCACAATGTCCAATATATTGGACTACAGCTCATAAAATGCATACAGAACGGGTTTATTTTCATGTCGGAAAGGGTTAAACTAAAGAATGGACGGTATCTTTCATTGAGGTAATGGCTGATCGTATCCCTGATTCACTCAAAAAAATCATAATGACTGTGAAACAATTAAGAGCTTAATTAAAATCAATCAATTAATCATTACAAATCTTCCTTAATGATAATGATTTATCTGAGTTATTAAAACAGATACCTACTTGCACTTGATACTATTTGCATTGACTGTTTTAAATAAACAAAAACATTATAAATATATATTAACTATCCAAGAAATTGGTTGGCTTTGAAAATAGGAAATGCTTCAAAAAATTAACAAATCATTAGGTTTTCATCAATGTTGTAAACGTCACTCAACACTCAATTTTAATTATAAAAGTATGGTCATCTATGGTCAAATCTTGTTGAAATGTTTTACGTTGTTAATATTTTTAATAATACGCAACAAACATTTTCTCTTTTACAACTGATTAATTTTTATAAATATCACTATTTAAGATTAACACAGAGTTTCATAGTTATGCCTGGGTTAAGTAATTTTTGTGCCCGTAGTGAACTCTTAATATACCAATAGAACCGAGGTTTCACAACGGATCCAGATGGCTGGATGATAGTTTATCGTTTGTCATTTCCTGAGAAAGTAGGAAACTTTATTATTTTTTTAAAATTGATTTCTCGGTTCTCAAGCCCACGACTCACTCACCCATGATACAAAAATAAAAAATTCCACGTTCCCTTTTTGGTTTTTCCTTAAAAATGTACTGCCACTTTTTTAAGCACAAATCTGTGAGATCCACTTTTTTGTGAGAAGCAAAGAAAACGAACATTTTGTAAAACATGAAGAAAAAATTTTCCTAAGAAAAGATGCTTAACCACAATTAACAACAATTTAAAAAAAAAAAATAAAAAGCTAAAATAATCGATTAGAGAAAAATAGAACAGAATAGACTAGAATACTTTAGTTTAGATTAGAACTGTATAGGACAGCAGAACCTGGGAGTTTGTTCACTTTGGTGACGCCATTTTTTCCAAAAAAAGAACAAACTTCAAAAACGGCTTTTCAATCAATATTTTTGAAAATTATGAAATAAACCGTCATGCCTTTAGTGAGTCATTTGTATCGATTCGGTCGGTATTACACGCTTTTACGCTATAAGCAAAACAGCTGTTTGTGTGCTTTTCTTTGGCGCTTTCGTGTTTCGTGCGCGCTGAGTACAAAATGAGAAAGTATGGAGCGCAAATTGGTCCACGTGCGTGTGGCGTTCGGTTTCCCCCCACATGGGGAGCTTATTTGACCGCGCGCTCAACTGTGCTCTTCGGCGGGAACGCAACCAACCAGGCGGCGCTACTGCGGGCATCCATTTGATTTCCTGACTTTGCGTCAGTTCTTTCGTGGAAGCAAGCGAGCCAACAACATTAACCGGCAACAAACCGTATTCGTTCAGGCTAGCAAAACAAAAATTAAAAATTCAAGCAAAGGCAAAAGAAAGAAAGCCACAAACAAAAAAGAAAAAAAAAATATTTTCAATTTTTATAAACTCGGTGCACATGTTTTGGTTATTTGGTGCGTTCGTGGCGTGGAAGCGTGAAGAGTGAAAAGCGAAACCTGTATTGAAAGTCAGCAGCAATAATAACAACAACAATAGCAATACAAACTGCATTGCTGAGTGCTGTGCTGTCGCGGAATTCGGCGTCGATTTGTTGCTAATTAAACGACCGTCGCCAATTGCGCGCACCCGTTGCACGTTTCGAAGTGGTTCCGCTACAGTCAGCGCCGCTGAACTCCACAGAGCAACGAGGTTGACAACCACTATGGATTCGGTTAGTGCTAACTACGAGGAGTTGCAGCAGAACGAAATTACCGCAGTGCCGCGTTATGGTCTCAAACTGAAATTCGATCACGTCTGGCCCGAGAAGCGCAACCAAAACTTGCGGCCCTCATTGAAGCAAACGTTGCCGCTAGTTCCGCTGGCTTGCAGGTAACTTTTGGAAGTCTCATTCAAGTTTTTGTTTTAGTGCCCCTCGAAATATTTGTGAGCAACAAAAATATTTCTTGTGCGTTAATTTTGAATTATTTAACCTTTAACTGTGGTTGGGAAATTTGTTTCTTCATTTTATGAATGTGTCGTGTAATATAGAGTTGTGTGTTCGATAATAGAAATTATAAAATCAAACATGAATTTCTCTGTTAAATAAAAAATTTAATTTTTTTTCAAACATAAATTTCTCTATAAACAAATTTAATTTTTTCACCATTTTTAACGTGTACCAAAAAAAAACCTGTACCAAAAATGTATAACACCCACGAGACATATATATGTACATAGACATATATCTATATATATATAAATATATAGACAGACAAATATATATCGGAGTCTTATATTCAATAGTCTCCATATGCAACAACAACCTTTCAGAGTAGCAATAAAACCCGTTTCAAAAGCTGATTCTAAATGCCAATCCTAATTAAAAATTAATTAATGTACTAGAAAGTTAAAAAAACCACAGCTATTCGCATTATTACAGCAAACAGAGAATATTGCATTCACAAATAGGGATTGCGTCGTAGTAAATACAGGTCGATGTTATAAAATCAAATTTGTTTTATTAGCGATTTTTTCGTACGAAATTTATACACGACAGATAAATCACTAAAAAGTTAAGAGAAACATATTTTTGTAAAAATTGCAGACAGAGACATCAGGAAAATCGGTTTGGCAATGTTCGTTTGCAAAACATTTGAATGGCTCAAAAGTCCTTGAACGAGTAAAGATATAAAAATCATCAGGAAAATCGATTGAAAAAATCGAAAATATTCGTTTGTTCCTCTGTCCGTTTGCAAACCGTTTGGTTCGCTCGAAAGTTGTATTGAACGAGTAGAGGTTAGGTTAGGTAAACTGGCTGGCCAGGTCGGCCACACATAGACCCTGTTGGGTCCCCAGTGGAACCAGATAGAGCTTCTTAATTTTACGGGTCTACGTAAAAGTGATTGGTAAGAGTGTAAGTGTTTCTAGGGAAGTTCAACAACGACTTAATGTCGTCCTAAGGGATCCCATTAAACCCAGAAAAGAACGAATCCGCTAATGAATGAGTAAAGATATCGAAATGGCACAGATATTGTTGGTGTTTCAACTAAAAACTGGCACAGTGCTCTCTAAGCAGTATTAGCTCACAAAAGTAATTCACGAAATGACAGAACTTTTCATAAAAACCAAAAATTAGTTGATTTGTGGATGTTAATGCCTAAGTTGCGAAAATATAAAGTAGACAATAATTAACATTTGTGGACGTCTCCCAAATGTTGATGTCAATGTAGCTGAACTGACACTTTCAGGTGCTAAATGTAGAGAATAAACTCATTGAGACAATCTTATTTGCCTACATTTTGCTCAACTATACCGAAGAATTCCAACTTTGTAGTTAACAGTTAAATGAGAAAACTATGGCTTAGAATTCGCTTAGGATTTTTTCATTTTTTTACTGCCAAATACTTCATGCAAGCAATCACGAAGCAATGAATCAATACTCAGAAAATCCCATCAAATGAGCAACAAAAAACTGTAGCTTTCCATAGTATTTTCCAATAAAAATGCTTAAAATCGTTTTGTATTGGACATCAAGCACACAATTCGCAAACTTATACTCACCACTAGACTTGATTACAAATAAATATAGAAATTTTGCACATTTTTGTGCAAATATATTAAAACACATTCTTGTTGTAGCTATTCATATTTCTTAAAATTGCTCTTAGAAACCAACATAAACAATGTGAAAACCATGCGCCACAAAAAACATTTTTATTTTTGCAAAAAATATGTCAAACAGTTACGTAATAAAAACAAATAATTTGCATATTTATTTAATAAAAGCGAAAAGCAAACTTTCCGATTCATAAAATTTGTGAACAAAAATCTCGAAAACATTACTAAATGTCAATCTCGTAAAACGATCTACAGATTAAGCGTTAAATCAATAAAATCATTTGTCTTTTGAAATACTTAAATAACTTTGTATATATAATATGTGTTTATATGTACATACTTATGTTCATGTGATTCATATAAAAACAACAATCTTCAGGTCTCCGTATAAAAACTAAACAAATTCGTAGATTTAACACCACAAAATACACAAAGCCAAATTAACTGCCAAAGTCAATAGACGAAGATGAAATAGTTGCCAAGGTGACCCATTCGGCAAAATGAAGCATAGATATTTAAAAAAAAAATTGTAGGTTGTTTACTGTTGCATACTGTTTTTAAACAAGCACAATCTTCAATTAGTTTATACGGCTACGGTTTTTGAACTTCTTTGAACTAAAAAAAAAATAATCTAACTGAATTAATACCCAACTAATTTTTCACCTGAGTGAGAGAATCCTAAACAGTATTTTTCTTTGAAATTTTTTCTGCTCTTTGCTGCACAGACCTTCGTTTACATTTGTGTAGTTTTCCCAGCGGGCAGCAAAACACACAACCAAAACTGCCCAAAATAAACTCATTCCCCCACCAAAATGTAGGCGCCATGAGAAAGTGTAGCCAACTCGCTGGCTACGCGTCAGCTTGCCCGACGCTGCTATGTCGATAATACAGGACTTGGCATTAGCTGGAATGTCTGCTTGTGTGTGAGTGTTTGTGTGTGTGTGTGTGTCAGGACATTCAGCGCCATATTAGCAGTGGTGGCTGTGTGTCGCTGCGCGCGTATTTTTCCCTTTTGGCACGCAGAAAAATAAAACCATTGCGTGCTGCTAGCCATCATTCAGTGGTATGACAAGAGAACTATTTTCATTTCCATGTCGTGGCATTTTTTTCACAACAATTTGATGAGTTCGTTTTTCACTTTATTTGCACACTAAAATTAGTTCATAGCGCACTTTATTAAGGGACACGAATATTAGCGGAAGTTATGCAACGTGGGCCACACATTTCACGGGCTTTAAGATTTGTGCTGAATTCAATTGAGACAGACTTGCACTTTAAGCAACAACTTTGCACTAATGATCCACCTAAGTGCAGTGTCTGAGACAGCTGTGGGTTGACTTGCCGCAATTTAAATGCCATTAAAAATTCATTTACCTCTCAAACCCGGCAATTGTCAACTCACCAACAGACGCTTACATATGTTTTCATTGTAGCAAAGTGCAAGTACTATATAGTATAACAGCAACAACAACAACAGCTGCTGGGCTAAAAAAATGACAGCGTTTTTCATTCGATTTAATGCGGAGCTTTTGTGCTTTATTTATACATAGGTTTTTGTTTTTCAAAGGAAGATTTAACATGTCTATGAAACCTAATGATTTTTAAAGTCTTTTCAAATATTCGAATTATATTTTTGCTTGGCCTTAAGTCTGTCCTGTCTGTCCTAATTCAAATATTCGAAATATATTTTTGTTTGGCATAAGCAGATTTAGTCTGTCCTGTGACTGCTGTCTTACCCCACAAAACACAACAACAAAATGCTTGTGTATTTCTTGTTTCAATACATAAAACATATGGAAGCATGATGAAAGCATATTGCGTCCTTAGGCCTGCAGCCGTATTCGCTAGGGGAGGAAAAGCGCAGAGAGATTTGTAGCTAATCACCGTGAAATTGGGGTAGGCAACAAAATTGAGTACATGTATTTGTTCTTATGTAGACATGTGTTAATAATAACTTAACCCAGGTTAGGGGTCAGCGTATACCAGAAAGCTTTGGAGTCGCTTTTTTATATATTTTGTGGGTAAATTCAATACATGACACCTGATCGAACTGCTCCCTTAATTCGTTACGTGTAGAGCGCAAAAAGTGTCTAAATTTGGAGTACAGCTCAATTGACCGACAGCAAGATTTAGGTCAATGCGATTAGGAAATTCAATACCAGGCAGCTGCAAAGCCGCTAACAAACCAACGCATTTGGGCAAAACAAAATTTGGAAGTATTTTTTTATAAGTATTTGTATATATTTTCACATATGTACCTATGTATGTACATCGATTTAAATTATTTGAGTAGTGCAATTTTTTCAACTGATATTTTTTTAAATTTTAATTTTACCTTTGTTCAAAATGTTGTTATTATTGTTTTCTTTTCTATTAATAAAACACCATATTTTTTTACTTTGATTTTTACTTTTTAGCGTATTTAAAAAAAATTTATTATAATTTTATTGGCATCAATAACACGATTATTGCTTATTTAACGTCAAATTTTTTACTCACATTCAAATGGCAAATCATTCATTTATAAATTGCACATGAAATCAATCAATTTGATTAGGCATTTTAGCGTTAACATCTGCGAAGCGAACTACAAAATTGTAATCGACTGAAAAACGCTACAACATATTTAAAGCATATGTAAAGCTTTCAAAATACTCTGAAAACAACGACAATGCTGATAAATTAACAAATATCAAAAGCATTAGTAGACAACCAGGTGCAATTTTCGCTGAAGTATTCATTGCTTTTTCGATTGTTATCATATTTCCAAACAAATATAATTGTCAGCATTTCATTCATAATGACATTAGTTAACTCATTGATAATTGTTTAGTGAGAAATTACAATTATAAATTATTAGGTACAATTTGCAAATCTTTTTTCAAATCTTTGCTTAAATCGTGTACTCAGCTGACATACTAAATTCACTTCGCCTACTGGGCACAATTAACATTGCGGGTTAAAGTGCACCAAGGCCTCGGCCCATGATACAAAAATAGTATAATGCCTCGGCCCGACCCATAATCATTAGATTACAGTGTGGCCAGGTCAGGAGATTTTCTCCTAGATTTAGGTGATTCTTGACGTTTTAGGAGAATTTTTAGGCGAAAGAATTGTTTGAAGTGGCACTGAAGCCTTGAAATTGAAAGCTAAGGGGTCTAATTTATTTTAATTAAATTGTATGCCTTGAATTGTCGGCCTCGATAGCTCAGCGGGTAGCGCGCTGGCTTCTCATACCGAGCGCCCCGGGTTCGATTCCTGGCTAGGGCTGGAAAAAACACTCATCTACTTCTGTCGCTATCCACATGAAGGGAATGAGAATTACAAGAATCGCACAAGTGCGCTCTTGGCAGGCAATGGCAAAACCTCCAAGTGTGAAAGAAAAAACTGCCCATCGCCGTTCGGATTCGGCGTTAAACTGTAGGTCCCCTCCCCTCCCTTTCCCCATCCGTTTGAAATGTGTGTTGTATCACATGTTGAAAAAACAGTGTTGCATACGCATTTCAAACGGGTGGAATCCTGTGGTATCACAACGGGCCCGTTAAGAGGCCTAAGTGTGTCTCATACAGAGGCAGCCACTTCAACCTAACCTAACCTATGCCTTGAAGCTTTTAATTTATGCAATGAAAGGAAGAGGTTTACAAAAGCGAATTTCATACCGATCTAATTTTTTATATGTTTTGTTTGCGTAAAGTTGTTGTTAAGCTGAAGCTGCGAAAAAGTTCTAAATAATTTTTAATTTATTATGAAAAGGAAGGAAGGAACTGACAAAATGACAAAAATTATAAACAAAACTTTGTAGGATCTTTTTTAAATTTTTTGGGGAAAATTTCAGTTTTTTTTAAGATTTAGGAGAAAGTCATTGAAACCACTGAGACACAATGTACTCGCTACATTTTCATAATTTGCAAAACATAAATAGTTATTTATTTAGAATTTGGGTTTTAATTGAAAAACAATACAAAAACATTTCAAAAGAGTATGAAATTTCAATTTTACTTTCTGAAGTTTTTATTTTTCATGTAAATGTTGAACACGACTACGTCTAATTTTGAATCACTTCTTTGAGCATAGGTTTTTCAAAGCTGCAATTAACACTACTTTATCGGCTTGAACCATTATTTTAACTAACTCCACTATAAATAATCTTAAAGCTTCAAACTGTACGATCTAAAACTGCTTATAAATTGCTCATCAAACTTATCTTACAATGGTTCACTAACTTGTTGAAACCACATGTCGATCAAATTCCGCTCGCGCATTTTGCGTAAAGAAAGTCTGACAGCATCATTAAACCATGGCAAATTGCAATGGCAATGGCAATTGGCAAGAACATTGTGGCTATCGTAATCTATTGTGGCTATCTAACAGACCAATAATTTCACCAGCTCATAAACTGCACCAAACAATGCATTTTACTTGAAGCTTTGATTGCTCATCAGAACAATTGCGTCAGATTAACTTTTGATACCCATTAAAGCACAAATGAGCTTCGTAGTCTAACATATTTTTTCAGTAAAGAAAAGTGCATCAGAATTTAACAGAAATAAAGTTATCCTAAGGCTCTCACCAACGTTCTGCCAGAAAGTTTCAGTTCTTGAACGAGCTGCGAAAAATCTTGCAATTAGTCGAGTAACTCAATCCTAATCTCTGCGAACGGCAACGAATGGGCAAACAACGACAAATAAAATGTTGCACCCCAAAACTCGCTTCCAACTGTGTGATGGTATTTGAAGCCTCAATAAATATTAAATTTTGTCCAATTGTGTTTACATTACTACTTATTTTTCCCCTTGCTCACTCCTCTAGAAAGCTTTGGGGCTCAACAGGACTTTTTCATTTAAACCGATTTTAAACCGTCCTTTTTGTGAATCTGACAGCAGCCAATACCCATAGAACTGGTTTTCTCCAAGTGTACATTTTACTATTTATCACATATGTATTTATGTTTATTACACACATTATTATTACATATTTACTATTTATTCTTTATAAACCAACTAAAAACGCCCAATAAAAATATGTCTATACATTTTTATTATTAAAGCTGCATTGTGTACCACAAAAAAAAATATGTTTTCACAAAAGCATCAGCCATTCGTTGAAAATTTTAACAAACCACTGATAAGCAATTTTTCAGCAGCTTATCATTTTACACATTTTAATTAGAAAACTGAGTGCTGTTTTCTGTGTCCGACTGTGACAACAAAGTGTGTCAAGTTTTCTTGTGCCAGTTGTTCCGTTGTACATTTGTATGTTTTGTGTATTTTGCTACTATTATGTAGTAAAAATCAGCAAACGAAACATGTGAAAATGTAATCAGTGGCAAAGTTATTTCATTGAGCACGCACTTTTTGATTTTGCTTTATGCTTTTTCGCTCTAACGAACGCTGTGAAATTCTTATAACATTTACGAAAATGGTTGACACATTTGCTTCTTTCTTTATTCTTTACTGACCAAATTTAATATTTTAAAAAGCTCTTTTATTGACTTTCATTCATTCATGCAATTCAACCTTTTCTTCTCATCAGTCAACACCCCACACAAACTCACACATTACCTCAAATACGATTAATGTAGCGTTTCTTTATGAGTCTGTTAAGTGCCAAAAAGTCCTCCATCAGTCACACATCGGATCATGTGATGTTGCTGTGCTCGGCTGCGCAGCGCACATACAACTTGATACTCACTGCGCTATTTCCCTCAACTCCATTTCGCCTACAACTCAGTTCATCTCAGTCGCTAACTCCTTCCTTCCTACTGATGCGACCATATTGAAGCATTTTTGTACTAAAGACGCAAATCTGTTCCGTCTTGTCATGTTGCCTAGGGAGATGGACAGCCATCAGCCAGTGATATCGAATCAGTGTCCAGCGCGTTCCACTGCTCATCGCTCACTGAATTATTTACATGGCATTACGCAGCCCCAGATCCTCTTTTGCCAGCCAAGCGGTCAGCCAGACTTTTAATTAAAAATGAAAATGTCGCTGCCAAATTGTGGCGTTTGTTGCTTCTACTCTGCGGCCAGTAATTGCAATTCCAACTCCTTTATAAAGTTTTTTTTTTTGTTTTAAGTTTTGGAAAATTTCCACCATCTATTTTTAGTTTCCAATTTCAGTTGCATTTGACTGCAGCCAAAGTTCATTGAAATTTGTCGTATGCATTTTTGGTGCTATTCTTAGCATTGTTCCAACAACATGAATGCAGACAGCAGAATTCCTTTTTTAGACTTTTTATAGTCAGCCGCAGCCGCAGACACACCTTAAAGTTGGGCATCGTTCGTAAATTGCTGCCGAAAAACGTGCGCGGCATTTGGAATGGAGAAGTAACTAGCGGCCGTTCGTTGGGCCATGTCTCGGCTCAGCAGTGAAACATGGAATGCCATAAACGGCAGTCATGATATCATCGCAATGTACTCAGCTACAGCAACAATATTACTCTGTACTCAGCACTTTATTGATTTGAAAAGTGAAACCAAACACTTTCAATTCCCCGCTCCATAAGGTCAGAGCGTTCTGTGGGCTTGTCTTTGGCAGCATTTCTGTGGACTTTTGAGGTGTTGACTGGTCACAACTTTCCATTAGCACATAATTTTGGAATAATTGAAAATTGCAATTAACTGCGACACATTTGTGTTTACTTACGAACGTGAATAGAAGCATGGAAGGACAAAAGACTAACTAATCAATAAATTCTGCTGTCCGAAGCGAATTAAAGATCATCGATATTTCGATAAGATCATAGATATTTTCAAATAATTTCTAATTTATAATTTTTATAATTTATATAACTAACTATATAAGTTATATAACATAACTAAATATATAATCAAACCAAATCGTTTGCTAAACAATTCGTAAAGAAGGGGCCAATTTTTTTTAATCATATCTTTTGTTTTTCTTTTCCATTTTTCTTGTTTGTGTATTTTTGATTTAAACTAAATTGTTTTACTTTTCATTCCGAGTCAATAAAGTGATTCGTAATTTTTTTGACTGACAACAAGCCTAATAGGTTATTGTGAAAATTCAATTACGGTAATTAAATTGCCGTCAACGAAATGAATATTTGCGGTCAATTGACGATTTAATTTGAAATGCTTGATCGATTTTCATTTAATTAACATTTAAAATGGCCTAAAGCAATCATGCAAAACGTGATCAGTTTAAGTTGAGGAAAAGCACGTGTTTTATTTCGTAATTTTATAGGCTTTAAATAGCAGAGATGAAGGTATCTCAATGGCATAAAATGTTTTGCCTTATCTCTATTGTTTTCACTTTGTGTTCCAGTTTCGTTATAAACTATATTGTTTGTAGTTATGATTTTGAATGTTTATCTGTCTAAATCGTTTAAACTCATAAACGGATAAGCGAAACGAAGTTTTTTTTAGTTTTTATGCAATCCAGAGCAATAATACTGTAGTAAAATGTAAACAACTCAGTGTCGTATAGTAACGCACCAGCGTAAGACAGATTGTCGTAGGTCTAAGATTCGACTTAACTAATTTTTTTATGATATGACCTGTTTATGTTAGATATTTTTTTGGGCTGGGTGAACGTTTCGTCAACACTTCGCTTCTTCTTTAGGGATTTACAAATGATCATTGAGTTAAAGTGAAAACTTTACTATGTGCCGACGTTTCGTCAGCAGTTCTTTAGGGACTTTAGTTGACTTTTTTAGGGATTTGCAAAAATTGCAGGAGAAGCTTTTGAATGTAAGAACAGTTTTTGCATTATACTATGAACATTTTAAGCATTTTGTAAATTCCTGAAAAGCACATTGAACTGCTAACAAAACGTTGAGGCATAGTGAAGTTTTGGTTTTCACTCAGTGACTTTTTGGCCCATAAAAATATCAGTATCAGCGAATATAGCATTCAGACCACAAGGAATCCATTGATCTATCTATGAGATCCTTGATTTCTAAATAGCTAAAGCTTACGCGCTAGCATTATCAATGCAAAAAATTTGGTATCTGATTCTTGAAAACGCAACGCATGGAAAACAGTGGTCTTATCTGTCTCCTCACAAGATTGGCACCTCTAAAGACTTCCAACTTTCGACAAAACATTTTAATTTTTCTTCGTAGAAACCCAAAAGTTAACAGCCTCACAATTTCGTTTGTCTGAGGTGAATTATTTTAATTAAATTAATTTTGTATTTTTTGCTCTCAAGAATGTTTTCCGATCTTTGAATAAATAATAAAAGAGGTTCTGGAGCATCGATAACCCATTTTTAAGAATCTCCATTCAACGCTAGATCATGTCTAATGTATTCATATATACGTATGTACATACATTTATAAAGGGAAGAAATGCGGTAATAGAAACTCAAAAACAACAACAATAGAAAACAAAAAAAAAATGCCGCACAAAAGCACATGTCATCTCTATTTTACCCCAAGCAAAACTGGGAAGTCTGTACCCAGTCAAGTACCCACCAAAGTTCGTTGACTTACGCCCGCCGCGTTGACTTCCTCCACATTCGCTTCAATAATACAGCTAATTCCGCACACATAATCAACCAACTTGCCACACCCTGACTAAGTCACAGCGACACCACTAAATGGTAATAAATTAAACTTACACGAAACAACAAACAAGAAACGGAAAATTTGGTTAGTGGGGAAATGCAAATGGAGTCACCGACAGCTGCCTGTAGCACAACTTGATGGAAAATTCATTTCGTGGGGCATTTGCATGTATTTTGTGTTGTTGTCGTAACATGGCCAACTTGACTGGCCGTCGGTCCGCCCAACTGTCTGTAATTTACAGCCAATGCCTGCAACGTCACACTTTATCCTTTCTGATTTAATTTCGAACGCGGCTTGGCGCTGTTGTCAGCATGCCGCACACACGCAAACGGCGGCGGCGCCGTCGACCTAACCAAATAACTGTTTTATAATTACGCAAACAGAAACCTAAGTGGCTGGTTTGTGGATTGGCGGGTTGTGCGGCCGTCCGATTGTTTGACTGACGAAGTGCCTACCTGGCTGGTTACCTTTGCGGCCGTCTGACTGCTGCACTACAGCGGTTCGAATCACTTGCGGCCGGTCCGCTACTCACACTTGGCAAATTTTGCTCTTAACCGGTTGGCGCTGAGTGCCGCTGCCATCACCCACACTCGGCCCACTGCCGCTCGGCAAGCCTGATGAAAACACTTGTACAAAGCTGCTTACGCCAGCCACCTCAGCACCAACGCTTCGCCACCTAACAATTCTCCACAACATTGTCAAGCACGCTTGGCGTTTGCTCATTGAAATGTTGCTGACATTTGCGAATTTGTCATCAGATGATAATGGATTGCAGTTGTTGCTTTTTTCGCTCTCCTATTTTAGTTTTTTTCTCTTGCAATGTACTTTTGGCTAAGTTTATTCTTGTATTTTTTTAGAGGTTAGGCTCATTGGGGCTGCAAGTGGGCTGGCGCCGGTGGGTTTAATGTGACTTTTAATTATTAAAATGCCAGTTGAAAGCGTGGCATGTCAGTTTTATGAAAATGTAAGCCTGGTTGCATACTATTTTTACACATTTCCCCATGTCGTTCTCCGTTCACGGTGCAGACAATCTACCAAATCATGAATTATTCAACAATACATTTTTTGTTGCGTCATGTCTGATACGGACGCTCGAATATTTAGAGTTGCAATACTAGCGAAATTTAAATTTCAAAAGTCATAAAAAATCTACTACATAGTTGAAACAAAAATTGTCTTATCAAGTTGAAGCACTTAAACTTTAAACTTTGCAAAAAACTGCTATCAAAATTGAACTCGTAAGAATTCATCGAGTTGTAACAACAATTGGCTTATTGCAATTTTATGGAAAATGGTTTGTGGCTTTCATAACCTAACCTACCCACGACCATGTTGCTGCTATGCGATTCGGCTGTCAACAATTTGGCTGTCAATTTGTAGCTGCAAATTCAGTTTTCCTGTTGCTGTTGCGATTTGATTAACAACTTTTAACGAGCTGTCTCTATCCAGCATTGCTGTTGCCCAGTGCACAGAGAGAGGAAATTGTTTTGCAATGTGAGTGCAATTTTTCTAGAAAAAAGGGTCACGTCAATTGATGGGAATAAGCAAATTTAAATTTCACAGAAGGGAAAAATTGTTTCTAGTTTGAAAGTTGGAGCTTGTTTACTATGTACAACCAAACTAATTGGAAAATCTAATAGAATCCCTGCTTCTCGGAATGAACTGTTTATTAAAGTTGAAACAGGAAAGACGGGGTTTCTAATCTCTCACAAAAAAATTCAGAGACTGCATCAGCATTCTGTGTATAGTTGCTAATGCTAAAGATTCTTTGAAATGTTATTGTAATGAATGAATGAAACTCCAGCTAATAAAACCAAAAGCTAAGCGTAAGAACTTTGCGAGTATTGATAGTAAAGTGTACAAAAAGATTTCCTAGACATAAATTAAGCGGCCAAGCTTTAATTAAAGAGCGAAAGCAATATGGACTAACTTTGATTATTACACTGTTGCCTCATATCAATGAACTTGCAGACATTCCTATGACTTCATACTAAACACTGGGCTAAAGTGGCCAAATGGTTTCAATGCGCAAAGTTCTTCAGAACACATAATAAACTAGTTGAATGAAAATTGCTGTGTAATTAGATGGTTGACTGCATTGATAACAGAGTGCAGTAGTTTCAGGAGGTTGCTAGCACTGCCCGACCTTGTCAATAGAGTTATCTGTGGGCTGTGCTTCAATGATGAGAAGACAGCTGCGCAAATTCTGTGCGAGTGTCCTGCTTTGGCCGGTAGAAGGATGTGCATTCTGGGACAAACCTTCACAAAAGAGAACAAATTATGGGCCATTAGTCACAGAAGTCTACCAGAGATAATGGCATAATGGTTAGAAGAATGCAGAATGACAATGATTGTGGCATACTGCCGAAACTTCACGGAACGAAAAGAGACCCACTATGTGGTCCGTTTTAGGAAATCTCCAAACAGGAAGTAACTTTTAGTCAATAAGAATTCGACAGGTTAGTGAACACTGGTCTACCAGTTTCTATTAAGATTTTCCACTTTCAATCATAGCACCTACAAATGGCAACTGTATGGTCACTTTATACGACCAAGTGCCACATTATGTCATGTGTATGATTTTAGCAGCTTGGCGTAATGTCACGGTGATGGCAAAGCAATTAAAAAACATGTTATACTTACATACTGACATGTATACTTACATAACACATGTGACATAGGCGTAGCCAAGGGGAAGCAACGCTCATGCTTGCGTTTTAGATTACCCTTGAGTCCGAAAAACTATTTTCAAGTCCCACCTCTTTTCTTTCTTTTGATGTTTAAATTAAAAATAAATTCTTCTGTTAGCTAAAATCCCCCTCTTGTCTATTTTATGGCTATGCCACTAATGCATATACATACATAAATACATATATATGTATATGGGACTTACATAGTGTATGCGAGTACTTAAGCATATGGACCTACATATAAAATAATATATGGGACAAGAAACATGGTAAAAGAGACAACAACCAAGTGGGGCATTGCTCTTGACTTGAACACATGGTGAAAGTGACATGTGGAAAGTGTGGCGCGTTGCTGACCTTCAACTGTTGCAAGCAACAACGGAACACTGCGTGGGGACAACGGACAACGCACACATTAAAAAGTGCTGTTACACAAAAGTGCTGTTAGGAAAACACATTTAAAACTAAAAGCTCTACAATTCCAGTGTGAATATTAGATAACAAAGGCAGGGACCACTGGCTTCTTAGTTGGCTATGAAACGCTTGTAAGCTTAAGTTGCCTTACAAGTAGCAAATAGAATATAAGTAAATTCTTTTTTTTAGCTGGTGCTCTGCCTATTCCACTTCGAGTGGCCATTTAAACCGCTTCAAATCCACACAACTTGACTAATGCAACTTTGTAGTTTTATTATCCTTTCTTGACTCATAGCATATTTTATTTTTAAATGCAATTATGACATCATCAACTAATTTCTCATGCGCTCTCACACTCATTCTCTTTCATTGTCTTGCGTTCTCTGCTGTTTAACGAAATTGGTTTTAGTGTTTTTGTTTTTTGTTTGTCCGCAAGTTACTCGAGTTACTGGGTCGGTCTACATTAACCTATATTTTTGACATTTCGTTGCCATGGATGCCACTGCCACTGTGTTAGTCAGTCGCACATTCTTCTCCAAGCACACGCAATTTATTTGCCACTCTCCAGTACAGTACTGAAGCTCTTTGCTTGTTCGCTCTCTGTCTCGTCTCGCAGATATGCCGCCTACTACTGGAAGGTTTCGCGCGAAGGACGTCGCTGCTACATGGACTACTACTACATGGAGAACGGCAAGCAGATGTATGGAGTGCCGCTGGGCGGCATCGGCGGCGGCACCATAGGTCGTGGTTTTGCCGGCGAATTCTGTCGCTTTCAAATGCGACCCGGCATCTATGAGCACAGCGTGGTGCAGGCGAATCAGTTCATTGTGACCATCAAGGATGCCAAGGGTTGCACGATATTCCAGAGTATCCTCTCCAAATGCAGGTGAGTGCGACGGTTGCGTACGTGACTATCAGCTCGCGTAAATGAATGCAAACCCCACACAATGGTTGTGCTTGTATGTGCATTGTATAAATTCCAATTGTACGCCACTCCTTAAATGCATCCTTTCCTAACCCCAAACCATAACAGCTTGTTTTATAATCGAATGTCAGCAATGTCATATGTCATACAAGTTTTAATTTTATTTATGCAACTGTTGCAGTCGCACACTTGTCGGCAAGCATTGCAGTGCGTGTAAGGTTTTATTGTTGTCCAGAGACGGCACATCTCAGAAGCTGCTACTGAACTAATCCATTAAAATCGAAGTCAGGTTTTTTATCAACTATTTATCAACTATTGACATTCATTTAGGTTAATCAGAAAATAGTAAAAATAGTAAAAATCTTTTCAATTATATTAAACATGTAACCGTTCAAAATTAACTTCATCCACCCTTAAGTTCAGCTATCACATTGCATGTACCAGGCAGTGTTTACTTGTGGTCTCCTTAAATAGTTGTCAACACATTTTTGTCATTGTTGTTGTGACGCTCTTACGTGTGATAAATCATTCATAATTGTTGCTTTGAAAACTTTCGCTTATTTCGGTTGGGAGGTATTTACACTTTAAGTTGTGGGGTTGATAGGTTCGGACAAGATTCGTGTCTGGTAACATGCTGCCTTCATTAGCCATGTAAATGCATTTACGTTTGCGTGTCGCACAGAATGAAATTATAAATGTAAATTGAGTTACGAGCTGTGAAGATGCTAAAAGGCAGATAGAAGGTGGAATATAAAGAACAACATTTAAAGACAAAAATTTAATTTAATATAATCTCTTAAATTTTATTCAAAATTAACTTTAACGATCTCGAAATTTAATCGAAATAGCGTCTGCATTGTACGAAATAATTTTGTATTCCAAACATTTTTGAATATATTGAATTTATTTAAGAACAACTTTTTATTAAAAATGCATGTATTAGTTTTAAAGACACTCATAAAGTGATGTTTTTGTAATAAGTAGAAAGTAAGAGCCCATCTCTCATACTTTAAATTCGTTTATAAAAACCCATTCATTTTGTTTGCAAGTAGCAAAATTTACCTTAGTCCGTATTTTAATTCAATTTTACACTATTTGAAATTTTAAAGAGTCATAACTCACTTAATTTTTAACCGAATAAAAGAGAGAGAGAGAGAGATTTCGGCTTACTATCTCTTGCCAGAAGTAGGCTTGGGTTTCTTGGCTCACCATTCTTCACCAGTTTGACTGAACTACCTTCACTGTGTATCAGGGACATAGGCAGCTTCATATTGGAATAATCGTGGTTCTCAGGGAGTTGCGCCGTAAAACTGACCTAAACCAACCAAACAAACAATCTAAAAACCATATCTGAATTTTAAGTATTTCGTGCTTTTTTGACTCATACACCAATAACAAAAAAGAGCTCGATGCCATTTCTGTCCATATTGTTCAAACACAAATGTACGCAGTGTACAGTGTGACAATTAGGTGAAGCACGTGTGCACAAATGTGCAGCCGAAACTGATGACTAAATTGCATAAAGTTAGTTTTTTGTTAACTTGTGTATCATTTTAAAAGTTTCTATAAGCGTACATATGTTTATGTTTCTTTATACGAGTAAAGAAAATACAAATAAAGTGCATTTTACTCTTAATCGAATAAATCTGTAATTTCAAAACATTCCCGAATAAACAAATTTTGGTTACATAATAAAGTACAGATAACTATTTTCCCAAAATACAGAAAATTTCACACATTCATTTATTACAGGCACTAAAATTATTAAATTCAATATATATAAACTACAGGTCCTGGTTCATATTTATAAATAGTATATAACTGACACGATAGCCTTAAATATTGGTGACTTAGATCCCACTTCCCGCGGCCTTCGTTCCACAATTTATATAAAGCATAATAAAAACCACAGAATGATACAACATGTATAACTTATTAGCGGCTACTTTTAGGTTTAATTTAAAGAAGATTGTTGTCTGAGTTGTGGTATAATCCAACACGTTGGTGGTCTAACCCAACTGAGTTACGGCAAACCATCCGACTTGGCAAGTGCTCACATTTATAGCACCACAGTTGACGATTCGGTATTCAGGTTGATGTGCAGCTGCATGTGCAACACATATTTGCACAAAAACAACACCTAGCACTGCCCAGCCAATACAACAACAACAACTCAAATAGTCTCACTTTGCTGACGCCACATACGGCGCCAACTGGAAAATCACGACAACAATTGTACAAACAGCTGCGTGGAAAACCCGTAAAAGCAAATAATTTGCATGTTGCACGTACAGACAAATTGGTGTTAATAACAATGACAATGAACAATAGTCAACGTTCCTGTCGTAAAATGACATCAACTCAACAGAACAGCACTGCGATTCATTTTCCTTCACGCTTTGGCAAGGAAAGACGCACTCAAAATGGCACACAAGTTCGCCGAAAAGTATGCTTTAATACATTTGCATAGTGAGACACCAGGTCAGTAACGGTTTTTGTTAACCCTTTCGACCCCAAAGTTGCATGAGAGCAACTTCACCTATTTGTCATCTAATAGCAAAAGCCAGGATTGATTTATAGGTTTAATTTAAGTAGGCACCAACAAATTAATATTTTTAGAAGTGAATTCAAAGAAAATTACAAACATTTTACTGTTATGCCCAAAATCATTTTCAATAATTTGCAGCGATATGAGGGAAAGTTTGTGTTCTAATTGAAGTCTACGAATTGGGCGCGTTTGATCAAAACTCTGTTTCTTTAATCATGGGTAAATAAAATCAAAAGGTGATAATTTTGTATTTTTCCATAAATATTAAATAATTTTTCTGTAATTAAAAAATATTGTTAGAAATTTTATTTAACCCGTTTTAAGCTTAAATTCAAGTTCAAAAGTAAACTAGCTCTAGAACTCTAACAAAGAGGCGTGGCGACTTCAAATGTTATGTACAGACTTCTTAGGCAACTGTTTCATGATTTGAATACCGAAAAGTAATATCGAGACACGGTAAAATTCGGGGCCGAAAGGGTTAATGGCATAATTTTAGGCTGAATTTACAATTTTACTCACTTGCATGTAACGTGACACAACTCTTTCAAAGCACCGAACCATCTAGCAGATATAAATCTGAATATTTGCAATTATGTTTATGATTTTATTCATTCTTGATGTTGACAATCTGTAAAAAGTGTTTGTATATATGTAAATAAAATAGATTATAAATAATTATATTCGCACAACATGAAATCCAGAAATGTTATGTTGTGCAACTTGCTTGCTCGCCGCTTCTGTGTTGTCTATGCCGCATCGACAACGCCTGCTTCATCATCATCAGCTCGTCATGCCGACCACGTTTCGGTCTAACTTTTGTTTTTGTGCTGCTTTAATTACCACCGACAACAGCTACCACCACAAAACAGCAACAGTAACAACACCAACAACCAGCTTCGCATAAAAACCATACAAAGATAATTCTGTTTTGCAAATTTGTTTGCCATTTAAATTATGATTTCCCTGTTTTTCTCTTTTTCTCTTTCTCACCCATACCCACATACAAACAAATACAAAAACAAAACCATGCAACATGCAAATGCAATTTTTGTGCGCTGATTTCTCTACTCCCACACACACACACACACACACAAACACACTTTCCCACATCTACAACCACCCACACGCATCGCCTTTGCCGCACCGCACTAATGGACCGCCAAAACAATGGACCGCCTCTCGAACGGCCACTGTTCCCCATCGGATATCGTTCGCCAAAATTGTGCCAACATTTGGTTTGTTCTGTTGTTATATTTTCTTTGCCAAACTTTCATTGTCGCGCGGTTCAAAATGCGTGGTTTGCACAACTCATGCAATGAATTTGTTTTCGTCATCAAATCGTTTGCCTCATCAACTCTTCCTGATTCCCGTTAACGTTCCCATTCGCCGCACAACGCACATCGCGCAGTGCGAACACCTCCACCCGCTCTAAATGTGATCCGCCCTTTTGCAGCAGTCGCGCCAAGCAGCCGCTCAGCGCCTGGCACTCGAACATCGACGATGCCAAGTGCTCCTACACGGGGCTGTATCCGCGCGCCTGGACCGAGTACGATCTGAGCGCGCACGGCGTGCGGCTGGTGTGTCGCCAAATCTCGCCCGTCATACCGCACGACTACAAAGAGTCCAGTCTGCCGTGTGCGGTCTTTGTGTGGTCCGTGGAGAATGTGGCGCAGGAGGAGCGTCGCGTCTCCATCACGTTCACCTTCAAGAACGGCACCGGCAACAAGAAGCAGGACGTCGAGGGCGGTGCCGAGTCGCTGCTGCTGTCCGAGGGCAATGTCAAAGGTGTGACCATACAGCAGAAAATCGGCCACATGCCATGCTCCTACAACCTGGCCTGTCGTGTGCTGCCCGAGATCAGCATTAGCCGCTGCACGCAGTTCGATCCATGGGGCAACGGCGAACAGCTGTGGTCGGAGCTGAAGGAGAACGGACAGCTGAGCGAGAAGCCGGCCGATGAGGCACTCAAAAGTGAGTGGCAGTTGAACGAGTGAAATTTCTAAATGTTTAGCGCTGATCAAAACCGCTTCTGAAATGATTGATGAAATATATTTTGTTAACATGAAATTGTTGTACTTTAGCCAAGGACTTGGGCGTTGCCGTGTGTGCACAGGTTGCACTCAACGCTAATTGCAGTCACGATCTGGAGTTTGTACTGGCCTGGGATATGCCGCACATACAATTTCCGAAAAAGCTTAAAGCTCACACACGCTACTACACGAAGTACTTCGATGCCTCCGGTGAGGCCGGTGCGAAAATTTGCGATTATGCACTGAAGCACTACAGTAGCTGGGAGAAACTGATTGATGCTTGGCAACGTCCCATACTCAACGATGAGTAGGTTTTCAACTACAGTTTGACTTTGCAAAATGGCAATTTGACTGTTCTGAATATTTTTAGTGGCCTACCGGATTGGTACAAGAGCGCCATATTCAATCAGATGTACTACATTTCCGATGGCGGCACAATTTGGCTGAAGTGCGACACGTCATTCGGCAAGGAGCTGAGCTTCGATGATCCAAGGTAAGTTGCCAACACCCCAGAAATCCATTGCATCCTCGTAACATAAAACTTTGATCTGTCCTTCAAAGCTTTTCACATTCTTGAAACTTTCTCAACTAAAACTTTACTCTTTTCAAGATTGGCTTATGGACGCTTTGGCTATCTGGAAGGGCATGAGTATCGCATGTACAATACTTACGATGTCCATTTCTATGCGTCGTCCGCTTTGGCACATCTCTGGCCAAACTTACAGGTTCGCGTTCATCTTCAACTCGAGTTCACACGCATTCTACTTTACATGCTTTCATTCTTCTTCTACTTTTGGACATCATAGGTTAGTTTGCAGTATGACTTCAAGGATGCCATCGCCTGCGATCTCAGCGATACACGCAAAATGCTCTACGATGGTAAAATGATACCACGCCATGTAAAGAATTGTGTTCCACACGATTTGGGCGATCCCGATGAGGAGCCATTCACTCTCATCAATTGCTATAACATACACGACGTCAACGACTGGAAGGATCTGAATACGAAATTCGTGCTGCAGGTGTATCGCGATTATTATGTGCTGAACGAGCTGGCGCAGGCGCAGGCGGACAACGCCAGCAAGTTCAGTTCGATTGAGTTCATCGATAAGGACAGCTTGTACGAGATGTATTCGCAGGATAATAAGCGCAAAAATTCTGCCGAAGAGAAGCAACGTGAGTGCACTCGTTTGCACATATTTTGGGTTTGAAAGTCATTTCGTTTGCTTTGCTGTTTTAGAGAATCGCAAATCGGCCTCCATGTACATCAATGAGACGAACGGCAAGGTTTATCTCATGGATGCCATGGCCTATCTGAAGGCCATGTACCCTGCCTGCAGGTCGATCATGGAGCGCACCACAGAGTATGACAAGGACAATGATGGCCTGATTGAGAATACCAAAATGCCCGATCAGACATACGACACCTGGGTTATGGAGGGCCCCAGGTGTGTTAGTTATATTGGATATACTATATTTGCATAGTTGTCTAACCACACCTTTTTCTTATAGTGCCTATTGTTCGGGTCTGTGGCTGGCTGCGCTGCAGACCATGTCTGTTATGGCCACAATACTGGACCAGCCTAACGATTGTCTGCGCTACCAGGATATTTTGGAGAAGGGCAAACGTTCGCTGGAAGAGAAACTGTGGAATGGCAGCTACTATCGCTTCGATGTGCACCACAAGGACACAATTATGGCAGATCAACTGTGCGGGCATTGGTATCTGAAGACATGCGGTTTCGACTATGAGGTGTCAATGCATAGAACCACAACAACTTCAACTGTCTATATACAAGTTTGCCTCTTACACAGATCTATCCAAAGGAAAATGTGCGGTCCGCGCTAAAACGCATCTACCAGAACAACGTTATGGGTTTTCATGACGGCAATATTGGCGCCGCTAATGGTTTCATTGCCAATGCAGATGCGGAGAAACCCGGTCACGTTGACTACACAACCATACAGAGCGAGGAGGTGTGGCCGGGCGTAACCTTTGCACTGGCAGCCACCATGATACAAGAGGTGAGTTGGCAATAAAATTGGGCAGAAATGAATGTTTGATAAAAACGTTTGCATGGCTTTAGGGCATGTTCGAGGAGGGCTTCCAGACGGCTGGCGGCTTGTACAAGACACTAAGTGAGCGCATTGGCATGAATTTCGAAACGCCGGAGGCGCTGTACGGCGAGAAACACTATCGCTCGATTGGCTATATGCGACCGCTGAGCATTTGGTCCATGCAGGTGGCCTGGGAGCGGCGCAAGGCATTGCGGGATTAAGGCAGTCACGTGGCAGAGGGGAAAAGACACTTTACAAAGGCACTTTGAGCTATTGCTTATACACGCACTTTACAATCGACATGAGAATTGTTTAAGTTTAAGGCAATTGAAAGTGCAAATGGCAAAAGTACAAGTTTTATTTATGATACTTAAAACTTAAATCATTTAATTTAAATGCTGTTTAAGTTGTAGACTTTGTAGCAAAAGCTGCTTGGCAGAAACCAAAGATAGAAAAGTGTAAAGCTTAAAGCAGAGTGTGTGCAAGCCGTATGGCTACTTGTGCCAGCTGGCACCGCACAAATATTTTTAAGAAATGTGTGAAGCTTCTGTGAAAGAGACGAGCTTAAGCGTCAATGCAATTCAATGGTGCAAAGTAGTTCAATGGCGAAATTGTAAGAGAGAAATAGAATACAGTGCAAGGAAGAGATTAAAAATGCCTATACTTGCATTGAGAACTATACTTGTACTGAGAACCAGTGCTAGGTTGTAGCTGTATAAACGATAGCGTGGAAATTGAGCTGCAAGCAAAGAGGAAAGTGCAAACAATTGGTGAGACCTTTCATACATAGGCGCTTTTTTGTTAACTCTTAAATGCATGTCGCAAATTAAAATTGCAATAATTTTTAGTTAGACATAAATTCAAATTTATGTGCTGAACTTCTGTTGCAACAGTTAGTCAGATTGATGGCCTGAATACGTACGACACAAAGGGGTATCGTTTGCATTGAATTTTAACAAACTTTTAGTGATTTAAAAACAACACAGACAGCATAACAAAGATGTTGACATTTGAAGTGTGTGCTGGAAATATTTTGACCGTTTTTTTTTAAGCTGTAACGAATTGTGCTACATTCACTAATTAGTTTGTTTTAATTACAGAAACTATTTAAGTATTAATTTTTGTATTTAATTATAATTTAATCTTAGAGCGCAGTTATATAGCAAAATACTCGCCACTAAGCAAATTTTCTTAGTTACCTCTAGATTTTTGTAAAACTGTTTAATGAAGTAATACTTTTAACTTTTTAACTATCGAAAACAAATAGTATTAACTATAAACAAACTTCGAACATTTTTTTAAAGTTAATGGTTTTTAATTAAATTAATTGCAATTGAAAATTAAATTAAAAATAAAAATGTTGAAAACTCAAATTTATTTATTTCAAGTTAAAGTATAATTAGAAAACAATATTACCAGCAATGAGGTTGTCTCAAAATATTAAACTGTTGAAATTTTCAAAACAAAAAATATGAGTTTTATGATTCGCATTCTTAATAAAAAAAATAATCAAAAATAATTTTGAAAATCAATAAATATATAAAAATGTCTTTAAATTTCGTTTTTACTTTGTAGTAATTTAATTAAGTGAAATATATTTATTAAGTAGTTAAAAGAATTTCGAGCACCTATTATAGTTTTTAGTTTATTTGAATAGTTTTTCGATTATTAAAAAAATATACACATAGCTATTTACAATTTTTATATTTTCTATTAACGAAAGCATATTTTTAGTATTTAAAAATTGTATTTCATGTGCTCATTTCATTGCTTACATTATTTATCAAATACTTTTAGTGTTTTAGCACTTTAGTATTTTTTTTATATTCAGTAGTTTAGTAACTTTTTTTACATTTTCTTTCTACCTGGTGTGATATTTGAACGACGCAAATTATAGCAACTTTCAGCTAATACTTTTCATTTTATTATTCGCAATTTTACCATTTTAAATAACTAAAAGCCAAACGTAACATTTGATTTTTCTTGACATCATTTGCTCACTTAATGCACAAAGTATATTTTAGGTTCCGAATAATTTATTTTAGGTGCTAAGCTTGTGTTACAATGGAAAGTATGTGCGACGAAAAAATTAAAATGTTTGATTTAAATAATAAAAATGAATTTATACTTAAATGCACAAATTATTATACTACAGAACAAAATTGCAGTGTACTGCAGCAGCAACGGTAACTTACCCAGGTTTTCATTAAAAATGGCCGATTTAAAATTGTAAATAGGACTTAAATGTGAAAATCATGTTTACATTCAAATGGTTCTTTCTGTTTCTCATTTGTGTATTGATTTTGAATATATAGTTTAGTAATAAATAACTTGTTCGTAAATTATTTGTCAATTATTCAATCACAACCAATGGAATCCCAGATGAAGTGCTGCTGTAGTAGCCACACAAGTTATGCTACTGGCATTCAAATAACGTATAAATTATATACATAGAACAAATATTTGTGAAATGTTTAAAACATACACTTGTGTATTTATTGATGTATTTACGAAACAAAATATGAAATTTTGTGGTGGTATGAAAAATAAACGTAATGGCGCATATATTCAAATGGCAAAGCAGCTAAATGCAACAATTATAAACCAATGTAATTTCAACAATTTAAATAAAGTAATGCATTTAAAATCACGACACAAAGAATTTTACTTCTATTGCAATATTTAGTGGAAACAAATTCAACCTACCATTAATTGAATCTGAATTAAGTACAAAAACAGGAAAATAAAAATGAAGAAAATGTGCTAGTAGTTGTCTCTCTCTGTTGACCCTTTGCTTCAATTTCTCATTCCCCTCTCACCGCATCAATTTCAGCCGATTTCATTCCCATTTCTCAGTTTTGTTTAAAGCCATAGAAGAATGAAAAGTTACACATTTAGTTTAATTTTCTTTTACAAAAATTGTTCATAACAACGAAATGATGGTAAATTTGATGCACATTACTTGTATTTGAAATCGACATATAGTATTTTATTTGAATGGCGAAATCTTCAGTCGTTTGATGCTTATTCTCATTTACAAAATAAAGTGTAGAGCAGCCGTAGCTCTCTTATAAACTAAGGGAAGATCAAAAACTTTAATAAACTTAACGTTTATATTTTTTTAAGCAAATATTTACGATTACAACTTTAACAAACTTCCACTTAGAGTAGTCTCAACAGCTGCTACTGCTGTCAGCCTGTGCAGCGTCAGCTTGCGTTTTAAGATGGTTGCGCATTTTCAATTCCGATTCCAGCCACGCCTTTACAAATTTATCATATTCCCGTTTGCTGCGACATAGAATGACCAAACTCGTAGGCCTGCAACCGTAGGATTTCAACTCTTCATAACGCCGTTTCGTAGTCTCTAAGCCATGACACAAGATACGCGGAACATTCGCTATTTCATAAGGCGTAAAACCGGCCTCATCCAGCAGAAAGTCCAAAACTTCTTTAATCTGTAATAACAACCATCAGCAAAATAACAGCATTGCATAGGAAATAGACACACACCTTAGTAACTCGCACGCGATCCACTTTCGGATGTTTGGACATGATCATTCTTGTTGTCGGCACATCGAATTGCAGACGTTCGGCAACGTACTCAACTACGCTTGTTTTATCACCCAAAACAGCCAGTTCATCGAGCGATAATTTCAGTGAACTACAATTCAAATGCGAGATGACATTTTTACTCTGTTACTTTGATTTTTTCGTGATAGTACAAACTCTTCACCTACCGCTGTAGTATGGGCTCCGGACAGCGCACCATCCATGGCATTATTCTGCACTTTTTAGCTCGTTTGGCTCGCTCTAAGCGCAACTGCACCGCATGGGGTGCGTAGCGAAAGGCCCACATATCCTTCAGGATGCTCAGCGGCTTCACTTTGTAGTTGATCATGTGCTCCAAATTTTGCTCCAGCATCTCGAATGGCATGTCCAGCACAAACAGTCGTTTGGACAGATATTTTGTTACCAAACAAGGATCCACTTGCAACATTTCGCTCATATAGTAAATGCGACTGCCGTGCGGCACGACGTCTGCTTCACGAGTGAGACCATTCACAAGTTTGCGTAGACGCGGCAGGGTTAGCCGCAAAAACGGCACAAAGTGATTAAAGTCACGTACGGGAACCAAACGTAGTAACGCCAGCTTTTCTTTTAGGCGATCTATGAAATGATAAATTGAATTTAGTGCACATTCATTTATACGTTTGCATAAAACCTACTACCCACCATAGTCCAGCGTTATCAGCCAGGGATATTCCAGAAAGCTGCGTTTTGTCACTCCCTCCAGACAGAGAGTCTCGATTGTACGCACCAGTGAGCGCTTGCGATAGGTGCGATTCACAACATCCTCGTTCATCAGCCGCTTCACATCGGCCGATGTGAGCCGGAAGCGTGTGCGCAGCGCCTCTATCAAAGCGCTGGCAGTATTGCTACGCTCTCGTTCAATACGATAAGGCACAATGTACTCGCTGTCGGTATCCGGAGCAGCGACCGGCATTATGGGCATGTCCAGATCATCGTTAGGGATGCTAGTCGTGTCTGTTTGCTGTGCGGTTTTTTCGAAATGAAACAGCGACACACGGCTGGGCGCAGGCACGCGAATGCTTCGTACTGTAGTCGTTGGTCCGGTGGACACATTTGTTTGCAGCACGAGTACGCGTTGGAAGTTGCGCAGCAGGTGGCGCAACATGTTACTACTATTCAATTTCACTTTTTGTTAATTAATCGAATTATTTTAAAATTGCGCCGGTTCGATTTGTGAGCATACGCGAATGTTTCTGGTAAAAACCGTATGATTTAATTTGACATCAGCTGTGGCCCACGAGGCGTTGCCAACTATCCAAACAGAAACTATTCAGCAGCTGAACCAACTCAACCAGCTGTTCGAAGAGCAATTTGTTTATTCCATTTTATTAAGCACATAAATTGCATTTATTTCTAAGAAAACGTAAATAATTCATTTTGAGTATTCTTTAAGTTAACTGAAGTACTTCCATTTTCCAGTGAACATTCCCGCAATGGCGTTGGCGTACGACTTGTGCTCCGCACGCACCTGCAACATTTGTTTACTGCTGCAGACGGAGAAGAAAACACTAAATGGCTGTAAAGGCGCATCGCCTAAGCTCAACAAATGCAGCGGCTGCCAGCTGGTGGTATACTGTAATGAACAACATCAACGGCTGGACTGGTCGCTACATCGTGACTTCTGCCGCGCCATTCAGAAGGTGCTAACCTCCTTTCAAATCGCTCACATCTACCAACTAAACGGACAACCCACCAGCGCTTCCGACATGGAGCGCACCACACTGCAGGTGAAGTATTTGCTGCGCCATGCGCTCGGTCGCCCGCTGCAATTCCACGACGAAGAGCTCACCTCGTTTCCCGCTTACTGTGCTGTCTGCTTCAGTTTCAAGCGACTGCACCCCTGCCCAAACTGCCAGGCGGTGTCGTACTGCTCGACTGAGCATGCCGCCGAACACGCTGCACAACATGGCCGCCAGTGCGGTTTATTGCAGCTCTATTATAGCGTATACAAGGTGCATCCCGCTGCACCACCTGAACAGCTGATTGGTGGACTGCAAGGGGAGGCGACGGATTTGCAGCTCAGCGATTTGGCGAGCGCCTTTCAGTGCGCCACGCGCATACAAATGCCAACGCAACCCACTGCAACGCTAACGGATTATCAGCTATTTGCGTGTGCAGCCGATTTCAGCTGCATTGGCACGCTTTGCTATGCGATCAGCTTTCTGGACATGTGCTCCTATAAGCACAGCAAATTGGTGATTTTCATTGTTGGTGCCAGCATCGAACGCAATGTGTGGTTTCGCGACATACACACGCAGTTCCTGTTCTTGCAATATCCTCAAATTAAGCACTTAGCGTTGCATTTCATTGGCCCCGAATGCATGAACGCTGAGCAACGTGAAGTGGTTTATTGCTTTCAGGTGAGTAAAGCCCTTTCTCAATGAAGTAAATCTGATTTATATGTACAAAATGTAACATTTTTAGGAGGTCGAACGCACAGTCAGCTACAATAGTTATCAAGGCATGTTTCAGGACTTTTGCACAGAACACGACATCAAGCCGTCGCTGATCGTAGCCTACAACTGTGGGTTTTCGGAGCACACACATCGGGATCGCATGTGCGAGCCTTTCCAGACAGTGGATAAAACAATGATCGCTGCTGACAACTGGACACCTGGATTATTCCAGATGTTGCAAACCTATGACCTGCCCATAGTATTTACCTCGTTTACCCGGTTGGAAGCGGACTTTGACTATGCCGCATTGCTGCGCGTTGCACAAAACGATCGCCTGCAGACACGTGTTGAACGGATTTTTAATGTCAAACAGAATCCATATCGCGACCTGCGACCGCTGCGCAACTGGCAGCTCTGCGACAATGAGGAAATTTACTATCGCAATGGCTACGTTCAGGCGGTGCACACACGCCTCGACAAGTAAACGAGTATCGGGCGCAAACTGAACAAGTGCAATCTTATTCAAACTACAAAGAATTTCCGAAACACATTCCTTACTTTATCCTTCTGAACTTTTGCATACTTTCTCATGATGATGATTTATATAGGCATTTATTGTTAACTTTAATTTAAATTTCATTGAAAAGCATTAAAAACTAAATTTTTTCGGTAAGCCACGAAGAAGATGCATTTACTTTACTTTACTTTAAGCTTCTTCAAATACACTTAAAAGTATTTAATGCTCCTCAATTGTTAACAAAAGACTGTTTAGGCTACTGTAGTGAACTACCAAAGTAACTATTATTTTAGTGGGTAATTTTTATTGATATTAATAAACGATTTTTACGTTGTATTATAGAAATGTCTTCCATTACTTGATATACTAATATATCGCTTTTGGAATATTTTCAATTTCATTGGCCTCATATGCCGTTTTTAATCAAAATGCTTTAAATTATCACAAGCAGAAATACTATACAGTGTCATTTTATTAACAAAAAAACGGTGTTGTTTTACAGTACGAACAATTTTACACTATGTAACATTTTCAGACAAATTTCAATGGAATGGAATGGAATTCTTTATTTAAAACCAAATATTGCCAAGTTGTCCAAACTCTGCAACTAACATTTTATACCTCGATTTCCTTGCTGGGGTTTCCCACCCAGAAGGTGCCGCCATCCTGGACAACAGTGGCCACGATTTTCACTTTGCCCGCATAGCCAGCTGGCGGTATCCAATCGAAGGCAACGCTCTTGATGGGCGCCTCGCGTGGTATCTTCACATGAGTCAAGGTGTCCTACAGCAAATACACCAAGAATTGTTAAAAAAAATGCCTTAAATATAATAAAAGATGAACAATTTCTACATACACCTGGCGCGCTGCATGTGAGCAGCTGCGATTTGTTGCCCTCGACAATCTTGAAACTGCCCACTGGTTTCCCGCTGGCATCCTGTCCCTGTACTACAAAGCCGAGGAAACCCTGCGCACCGCCCAGCGTCAACGACACTTTGCCATTGGCCGCCTTGCTGTCACCCGAGAGAGAGTACGGCGCTGCACCGCGTTGTGCCGCTACGCCATGCTCCGGCGCCAGACCGTTGCGGCAAACCTCTACAGGCGCGCCGGCCGATTTGGACAGCGCAGGCGTGGCCAAGTAGCCCAGACAGGACACTATCAACAAGAAGCGAAACATTTTCAGCGGCAGAAAGCTGCAAGTAAACAAACATTATAATTTAATAAAAGATTTAATTGTTTCTTCATACATAGCAGTAATTGTACATTACATTACGTTTAATATTAAAATTTGTTTAATGTGTGGGAACAACGAAAAGCAATTAATGCATATTTTGTATGAATGTAATAGCGAAAATGAAAAGTCACGGCGTGCGCGTTGTATTTGCAAATTGCATGTTGTTAAATGCACATTTCAGCCTTGGCCAAAGAGTGCGCCGACTGGGCATAGCCTTCAGCAAGCAGCTGTAGCCGAAAGGCCAGTGGAACTACTGTTCGGTTCAGTGCTGTTTTTGGCTTGTCAGCAGTTTTTTGGCACACGACTGTCATCAGTAGCTGGTCAATGCTCTGCACACACTCACATTAAAAAAAAAATGAAAAATTCAAAAACCAATAGTTGCTGCACTTTGGACCCGCTTATTGAATAATCGTTGTGGGTGTCTGCTTCAGCGATGCTGTCCATGCTTTAAGCAACAATGAACACATATTTACATACATCTATACATTTGCATTTATTAAAAAGAGTTATTGCAAATTGACCATTTGTGTCGAGTGTCAAGCAATATTTATATTTATTGAAATTTTCAACACATTCATAGTTATAGATATTATTGACACAACAGCGCGATCACAAAACTAAGGCCCAGCTTCTCGCAATCATCCGCATTTTGCATGTGGAATTAAAAAAAAAAAATTTTGATTTGATGTGACTTGAAGATTTGAAACAGATGAAAGGACGTTTGTGTTTATGTTTATAGACTACCATCAAATTTTGTATCTAAAACTATATAAACAAAGTTCTATTTCTCACACATTAATGTTCAAGTAGGCGTGTACGATAGCCGAAATCATTGAGAATCAATGAATTTCCAACAATTAACTAACAGTTAATCGTATTAATTGTAATTTTAAAATCACATTAAAAGTAAACTAATGTTTCCTTACGGCCTTTCGATGTGTTTTGTTTGCTAATGAGTGCTAATTGCTCAAATAAACATTTACGAAAATGTCAAAATAATTAGTTGTGATATCTTCTTTTATTTAATTTGTTTTTACTTAACATAGCAGACTGTGTGATCAATTTTATTTTCTCGAATTACGTAACAGTCAGAACTGGTTTCTTATTACAAACAAACCGAACTTTTTTGCATGTTGTTATTTTTTAAAGGTTTTCATATTGTCTGACATACGCTCAATTAAATTTATAGGTTTTTTGGGTTATTCCCAATTTGTTTGGTTTGCTGTAGTGCTACACTGTGCCACAGCAACTAGAACACATCGAATAATCGATATATGAGAAGTATAAAGATTTCTGAAGACAGGATTTTTTTCTCTAAAACTCAAACATTTAAAAAGATGTTTTACATTCCAACGTCCGTTTACGATTGATTTAGAAAGATAAAGCAAACTATTTAATCAGAAAAATGTATTCAGCAATTTAATTGTACAAGTTTCATATACAGCCACATTTTAGTTAAATCTGACATTAATTGAACCATTAACTCATAAGCAGCTTTTAATTCTAAGCACGCAAGTTGATTCGTTAACAGATATTGATCCACTTTTCGGATAAAACAATCGTAGTGTGGCACACCAGTGCCGGCTCAAGGTCAGATTTTCAGTCCATTATCGCAACTTGCCACCGATATCGCGTGAATAACCGGCGTAGTTCATTATTGTCAACAGCTGCCTTAACTGATAAATCTTTTTTGTTTTCTTTTTTTTTTTTTTGAGGGCTAATCCCGATACATAGAATAAATAAATAGAAAACAACAAAGAACCAAATCTCTTTGAAAACAGGTTTGCCGCATTCAGCATTAATTAATGCAAATGTTTTCTATGTTTCATACAAATACAAAATATTCTGGACGCCATAGACGCTCAACAGTGGTCACCTGCTTTAAATTGACCAATGCAAATTATTCATTTGTATATTTTATTGAACACGTTATGTAGAAATTTACCCACATCAAACCGGTAACTATTGAAATGTAATTTGTAAATGTCGGTATATACAATCAGTGGGGCATGCAAGGGGGGTTTCGGGGTTCGAACTCTTCCGAAAGATTTGTAGCTTGCAAATATTTCGGGTTACATATATACATAGTTTCAACTGGTTTTGAGCTTAAAAGTTGGGTGCAAAACCCCCAAAATTAAATTCTGTGTACTCAACTGTATACAATAGTTGCGCCATTTGTGCCAGCTGTTAGTAAAATTTTCGTTTTTACCAACGCTTACTAAGCTAAACTACAATTAACGGCAATTAAATGAAATGTTTAGCTGACAAAACATAATTTACGGCAATTATTTAAGCCAGACTAAGCTCAGTGCAAGCGTGAATGCACTTAAATACAGTTGCTTTTTTCTTTTTAATAAATCCTGACCTATTGATAATTACTGTGCAAATGAAGCGACCTTAACAATTGCATAAATATATGTCATGTATGGAGAAACGTTCATTTCCCCATTTTCAAATCATAAAAGTGTTTCAAGAAGTTTGAGTTTTTGTGAGGCCACAGTGATTACTAGAATTAATCGTGTTCTGGTCATCGCTTTGATGATTGGGTTGATTAGCATGGCTCAGCTAAGAGCTATAGAATTTAATTATATTAATTAACGGACAGCTGTATGAGAGGGAAGTAGATATTGCCGGGGGCCTTAACAAATTTTTTGTTGACAGCATAATTGAAATAAGTAATAACATTGAACTATTAGTAAGCAGAGATTTTCCCATACAGATTCAATGCAACTCACATTTCAAATTTAATCAGGTGTCAACTAGTGAGATTGAAGAAATAGTTAAAAACAAATTCAAATATAAAATAGGTGGAAGAAAGTTGCTCTCGGAAGGTGTTATCAAAGATTCTATTATTTATTTGGGATATTTTTACGCGCAAGCAATTAATGAAAGCCTGACGAAGGGCATTGTTCCAAAATTATGGAAAACATCAATAATTGTTCCCATTGAAAAAGTTAAAAATACGGTAAAAGCTGAAGAGTTGAGGCCAATAAACACCTTGCCGTGTGATGAAAAAATACTGGAGACCATAGTAAAAAATCAACTTGTGCAATATTTAGAATGTAATAATATCCTTATACGAGAACAGTCCGGATTCAGATGTAAACACTCATGTGAAACTGCGTTAAACATGGTTTTAGCTTGTTGGAAGGAAGAACTAAATGAAAAGAAATCTATTTTTGCCGTTTTTGTAGATCTCAAGAGAGCTTTCGAGACCATAGATCAAGGGATTTTATTAAAAAAGTTATTCAATATTGGTATACAGAATAAAGAGTTAGAGTGGTTCAAGAGTTTTGTCACAGACCGTAAGCAATGTGTTGCGATCGGGTCATCAATTTCCGATGAAATTGATGTCAAGATTGGGCTGCCCCAAGGCTCAGTTCTGGCCCCAATTTTGTTTAATGTATACATTAATGATATCGCATCTATACTCCAATTTAGTACCATTAAGCTATTCGCTGATGACGCCTTAATCATGATCAGCGGGACTAACGTAATTGACATCCAACGCAAGTTGCAATTGGACTTAGATTCTCTCTATGGTTGGCTATGTACAAATAGATTGAAGTTAAATATTGATAAAACTAAATATATGGTCATATCAAGAAATAACAATCTAATATTGGAAAATTTTAAAATAAATAACGTCGAAATTGAAAAAGTTGATAAAATAAAGTACTTGGGCATTCAGATTGATGATAAATTAAAATTTAACGATCACATTGACTACACTTTGGGAAAAATTTCGAAAAAAATTTGGTTTATGAAGAGGACGTGCAAACTTTTAAGTAAACATTACAAAATAAGGGTTTATAGATCGATCATTGAGCCACATTTCATTTACTGTCCAACAATTTTTTTCATTATGAAAGACTCGCAAATTGACAAATTGCAAAAGATGCAAAATAAAGCGATGCGCTTCATCCTTAATAAGCGCTATGATGCGTCCGTTAAGGACATGCTTATTTCTCTCAATTGGCTTAGTGTCAAGCAACAAATTTTTTTCTATACGATGAAGTTTATTAATAATCTAAAAAATGGCTTATTACCCGAATATTTGAGCACCAATTTAGTTGTAGTTTCTAGTACACATAGTGTGAATACAAGAAATAAAAATAAATTTAAGATACCATTTTTTAGAACAGAAGCGGATAAAAATAGTCTTTTTCACAAAGGCATCAAATGTTTCAACGAGCTGCCTGAAGGAATTAAAAATTGTGATATCAATTTGTTTAAACGAAATCTGTTTAATTTTTGTAAAACGATAGACATAAGGTAACTATTAAGTAGTAATATTAATGTTACACTATTTTTAAGTATGTAAAGAATTAGGCTGAATAAAGCCGTAAGAAATAAAGAAATGAAATGAAATAATTCTTCTGCACATAACTTCAACTTTATTTGGCATTTCAGGCATTCTTCCAAGAGGCAATGCTTTGCTTCGCATTTAAAGGGGGATACCCTGTACAAAGCGTAAAAATTAACTTGAGATTTAAAATTTTAAAACAGCATAGGACACTTCAGTCAGGATTCATGTAAACACCTGTGAAAATTTGCCAAAAGCTACATCAACTAACCTAATAACCTAACCTACAATACTAGGCTTCAGTACGTATAAAGACTGTCACGCTCTTTAAGAACTCTAAAGTGTGACATCAACTATTCAACTATTCCTATGCAAAAAATAATCAAAGTGACTTTACAACAACCCCTAATCGCTTTTGGATGCGTTTTACTACAAATTTTAATAACTTTTTCTAAACTTTATACATTAACTTGTTCAATAAAAATTGCTTCATTGTCAGCACAAACTATGTATTATGATTGCTTAAAAATGCCATCTCACCTGTGCTTCAACACATTAGCTATTTGCGCACTGCACAGCGCATTGGTACAATGGTTCAACCGCTCGTTGCGCCTGAGGCCAATAATAACATTTTCAAAGCTTGTACAAAACAGCAGAAAATGCCATTTCAAAATATCACAAATCTAAGCAAACAGCGTTTAAATCATGCATACGAGCGTTGTTAGCACAATTAAGTGAAAAAAAACTCAAGCAGCAAAAGTCAAATAAAAACAAACAAAAAACATTGAAGCCTTGAAACAGGCAAACAAAAGATTTAAGCGACAAACTAAATAAAGAATGGAAACGTTTTTCTGATTTAAAAAAACTGCAAAACATATTAAAAAAAACAAATAAGACATTTGAAAACGTGCACAACAACATAGGCAAAGAAAATTAAAAGCCACAACTCACGCGATTTGGACACAAGCAGCGTCAAACGTGCTGCGGCACGACAGAGGGGAGCCAACATGAATGCTATACATGGTGGCTTGGGTAGATGTTTACATGTGCATGTGAATTATATATACAGGCGCGTAGCCAAGGAGTAGAAAAAATTATTATTTGCGGCAGCAAATACAAATAAATATTTTACATAATCTTTAAAATTATGAATATGTTTATTTGGTGATTTTCGAATGGGGACTGAAACCCATGGTTTTCTAATTAAATCAAGACAACAAAATGAAATCTCTTTTTATATTATTTTATGTAGTAAATTATTTTACCTAAATCAAGAAAATGCTGTTCATAGACTGATATTAGAAGGAATTTTACTCTCTTAAAAGAAAGAAAATGACACTTAAAAGAAACATTTGAAACATTATATATACCTACATACATATCTGAAACCACAGTCCAATAATATCTATACCCTCCTTGATTATACCTAAACCTACGCTTCCGTACAGTCAGCGAAGCTGTGCAAAAGTGCCCACAAAAATTGACGCAAATGTTAAAGTTCTCCTCGAGTTGTTTGAATTTTTTTCCACTAGCATGGGGTTTTAAAAGTTGCTCAAAAAATAAATGTACAATTTTACACTCAAGTGCAAAATAAAAAAGCTATCAAGGCATTGACATTTAAATTTCGGTTGAGTTGCCATTAATGGTGTTTTATTTTTTGCAGTTCTAGATTAATGAGAAATCAAAATGAGCAAACAGCAATGAATTTGCATTTCAAATCTAAATTAATTACTAATGAAACAACAAGAGAAAGTATTTGAAGCTAAAACTATTTAATCGTTCAATACCCGTGAGATTTGTATTCAATGAACAATCAAATTGCCTGTGGGCCTGATTATTCAAATGTGAGACAAAAATCGTTAATGTTCAACTTAAGTACATTGTATACTTGTAGTTGAAGTCATCAAACTTTTTTATAAAAAAAAAATGTTGAGATAATTAACAGACGCTGATAATGTTGGCCGTCATTTAAGCAAGTAATTTTTTACATATGTCACCTTTTTTATGTCATAGAAATATCTAACTGGTTACTAACCGGTTTCTAACCAATTTGCTTCCACTGCCGAACATACAAACTCAGACTTTTTAACAAGTTATGTCCACAAAGACTTCTGAGGCTGTATGTGTTGACTTTTATAAATTGCGTTTGGATAATTTATGTTAAAATTATGTGAAGTATACAACAACTGCAATACAAATTATATATTAAAGTCAAACACTTTCTCTATTAGTGCAGTTGCAGGAAGTTTCGAATAAATTACTTTATTTTTATAGTTTTATTTACTTTTTTTAACATATAATAGTTAATTCTTATAATGAAGTACATTTAGTATAACATTGAATTCTGTTTTAATTTTTATTTTATTAAATTTCGTATTTATTTGTTCAATTAAATATTTTTCAGGTCTTAAATCAATCGTTTTATTAATTTAAAATAAATTTTTTTATGAAATTATATGTCCCATTTTTTGATTGAATTATTCTTCTTTTAGAATATATTTGTAGAAGTTTTGTATTTTCAAAATGGTTTTAGATTTAAAGTTTATTTAATTGCTTTTGCTGTTTTAGTTTATTTAGTTATTTGTTTAGTTGTGTTTTATTTTATATTCATGATCGCAATTTAGTCGTTTTTATACATTAAAATTTTTTATTTTGAATTTTATTCAATTTGCTTTTATTTTATTTCACTTAACTTTTCGAAGTATTATTTTAATATATTTTCTCTTTATAATTAAAAAAATTATTTAATTTAACTGCATTTAAGACCAAAGAAACGGCATCAACAATGTTTACCTTTTGATTGCACCTCAAAATATCAACTAAAATACCAAATCAACTTAATCCAACCGAAGACCACCGTGAAATAAACTGAAAATTCTAAAACCGCACAGTCTTATTTATACACAATTCGAAAAATAACAGCAAATTTGTGCTCTGCAGAACAAGTTATGATCTGCGGAAACGGTTAGTTTTGTACTCACACACACACACACACACACACACACACACACACACACACACACTGACCCAATGTGTATACTATCGAATGAAGCTTTGTCAACCTTAATAACAACGCGCAGCTAGTGACTTCACAAATGAACCGACCAGTGAACAAATGAACGGCAAATGTAAAACTAGTAACAAAAAAAGCTCAACTAAAACTACTGCCTCGCATTTGGCTACCGGGAGAGTGTCGTACATACATATTTATGTACATATATTATAACAAAAACGTTATCAATTCGGGGAATTTTAAATTGCAGCGAAAGCAAATTTCTAATTAATAATGCATTAAATATATTTCCAGTAATCATTAAAAAGTAAACTAGTAAACTTCTTCAAATGCAATAAGAACGTCATTTTGCGGTTACTTAAGTGAAACGATCGATGTTCTACATTTAATAATCGCAAAGATTCCACGAACTAATTGATTAATTGAAGCAATTCTGATTAGAGCGTGTTTACTTTGGGGTTTAGCTGAGTTTGGCTACGGATTATGAAAAAGTATAACATATGAAACGTTCATCATTGCTACAAGTCTAATTATAAAATATTTATTACTTTTTAATCAGTGAGCCTTAAACAGTGCTCAAACGGAGGTAATTCTTTCAAAATCATTTAATTACTAAACTGTGAGGCTAAACAAATTTTAAATAGACTCCCACATAAATAGACAAAAACAAGTTTTTATTTCTTTGGTCCACTTTATTGTAGTCCTCACTTTAGTCTATCTCTTTTCGAAGCAAAATTCTGTAACAAGTCAAGGCGTTCAATTGGGTTGAAATGGCTCAAAATGAATTAAGCGTACTATGAGATATGGCACTTATTTAAAATTATAAACAACCATATTTAGACATTATATAGTAACTTTGTTTAAAAGTGCTTCACATAATCGATATTGATCGCCATTTTTTTCCTGATAAAAGTAAATTTTTTTTTTCACGCTGGAGTACAAGGTCTAAAAAACTTGTATTGTGTTGTATTGTATTAAGTGCGAAATATATTCAATACATATGTACATTTATATATTTCTTCCTGACAGCTGACTGTATTAAAATACTAAATAAATAAGCGCATATCCTTTTGTGAAGCTTACTTTATCCATCATGCAAAAGTGCATTCGATGCTGCGCAATATTGGCTGCTTGTGATGCTCTTTGCGAAACGGCAATACCCGTTCACGGCATTGCTGAAATGAAAAACGTTTTCAAATTATTGCATCAATTCTGAGAAGTATCTATGCAATATTAATATATTTAAAATAATACTAAATTTATACCCTAAAGAGAGCTTTTGTATGCATATTTCCAATTAGACTCGATCCTTTTAACCACCTTAGTACACAGCATACTTCTACGCACTCACCTGTACCGCCTGCCATGTTGTCTCTCCTTCAATGGTGAGCTCACACTTTCCCATTAGCTTTCGCTGCCACAATGCCAGCAATTTGTCATCGCACTCTTCACGACAGCCCACCAGTTTGATGTGCCGCAGCTGCTTGCAGCACTCGGCCAACACCAACAGATGTTCGGTCGTGAAGGGCCGACAATATTCGCACGTAATGGCTGCCAGGCTCGAAAACTGCTCAAACATGGCCAGCAGATTGTCGAAGCGTTCGCGCCACAGCCAGGGCCGGCCATTGATGGTGACCAGCTCCCGCATGGCCGCATACTCGCCCGCACACCAGGTGCGCTGCGATAGGTTCTCCACAAAAATCGGTTCATTGCTGCAGCTCAACGCCTGCAACGTCTCTCGGCGCTGCTGTTGTAGCTGTGCGAACAACATTTGCTCGAACTCAACAAAGTCATTGTACCAGTAGAAACGCAACTGCCGCAAGTGGGGCATACGCAAAATGGCCTCTAACATGCGCACATCTGCGATGGCGGTTAGCTGCAGCGACTGCACATGCGTCAATCTGCCGCACAGCTGCGTCATGAACGGCGCCGAAAGCAGCTGCTTGCATTCCAATATGTTCAGCACGCGCAACTGCAATGCGCGACAGGCTCGGCGCATGCAACGTCGTCGCAGACACTCGCAGTCCTGCACGTTGAGCACCTCTAGCTGGCGCAGCAAATGCAAATGCTTGCCCACCAACCAGCTGGTGCCGGCATCGAGCAGCTGAAACTGTCGCAAATGCGGACAGTAGCGGGCCAGTTCGCGCACCGTATAGTCAGCTAGAAATTTGCCCTGCACCTCGAAGCATTCAAGGTGCTCGAAGTGCATCAAGTGCCGACACAGCAACACGTTCATGGCACGCTTGGCGTTCTGCATCATGTTGCCGTGGCGGTTTCTGATCAGCGACTCTATGACCGACAGAAAGAGCACACTGTTGAAGGTCAGACGGCGCACATGACCGCCGACGGCCAGACAAAAGTCCCACAGCTCCTCGTCACTGAGCGTATCCACGACCTTGAAGTGATGCAGCGAAAAAAGCAAAGTGCTGTAGCGCTGCCGCCACACTACCTGCACCAGCTTGTAAAAGTGCTGGCACACTTTGGCCAGTGCCACTTGACACTTTAATGTGCACTGCTCGATTATCAGACGCAGGCAGTCGTTGTTCAAGTGCAGCAGGCTGAGCGCAGGTGAGAACTGCGCCTGCAGCTGAACAGATGGCAGACCAGGCAGATCGGCAGGAATTTTTTGGACTGTGACACGCACGTGTGAGGCCAATGATGGTAACGGCTCTGCGTTCAAGAATAGGAATCTAGAAAAACCGAAGAATGTTGTTATTCAGAAGGCTTTGCCTTCCATATTTTGTATTTTTAATGTAAAACCATACATTAGCATTCAAAAAATTAATATTATGGTGTTATGTATGTTGAAGTCCAAGAATTTTCAGTTTTAATATCACTTGTTCGCTTACTTGACAAGCATCAGTACCTTTCGTAAACTTCCTGCGAGCTGCAAGTAACTTCTGCAACACTCTGCTCCTCTAACGGTATCAAGCACTGCAATTGCCACAACTCTGGCCCTGCCCCAATGTAGCGTTGCAGCAGTATTTTCAATTTATAACGCGATAACTGTAAACGATTACAATCAAAAGCTTAGCACACATCTGAAACCTATTCAACTGCGCACTCACCATCTTCGGTATTCCAAAAATACGCAGCCCTTGTAACTCATTATTCATGTCTTTTTAATTATTTGAGCCTTGCTCCAGGATGGATTCAAAGAAAAAAATATAAATACAAATCAAAGTCTGTTACGTAAGTTTAACGGACATTCGCGTCCATTTCAATACGCCTTAATGATCTTCACTCTTATCACTACTCTGGGCGTTTCAGTTCGCAACAGCTGTGTGGTCGCTAATCAGCTGACCGTTTTTATCGTTTCTGCAGTAGATAACTTCAAATACCATCCCAATTGTGGACTCTAATTTACCACCCATTTTGGACTCACAGAACTCGCTGCACAGAACTTTATTTGATTTTGGTTACAAAATAATTTTATTTTATATTTTTACACTACAGCTTCATACTTTATTAAATTTTATATACTTATAAACATTCATATATTTAACATACTTTTGCAGATATCATAAAAAGTATTTGAATAAAAATTATCTGCATATACACTAACTTAAGCTGCAATCTAGCTTATGCTACTTAGTTTACTTAAAATTGACCTTTTTCAGCTTGAGTGCAGTAATGGGACGTATTACTTTCTTTCGTTCTTCACGGTGCTTCTTCAGCTGGTATTCACGCTTTTTCTCTTCGCGTGTGGGTTTCTTTCGCAAGTCGAACGTCATCTGTCGATTGCCAAGCGAACGCCCAATTGTAGTAACTTTGGCGCGCGCCTCTTCCTGGTAGCGCATTCGCTCCGTAAGACTGAGCTTCATAACCTGGCTGCGCACTTCGTTCATTTCTAAGCTATTGCCCTCCACCGGCACCAGTTGTACGTGTCTTTTCCGACCACTCGACACAACAGCAGGAATTGTCGTTACGACTGAAGCGTTAGGATTCAATTTTGCTGCACCCAATTCATCTTCAACGTCGTCCCCATCCTTCTCTTCTTCTGCATCGCGTTCCCGTTGGTGCTTTACATCTTTGTACGCCTTTTTCATCTCCTTTGAAAACTCGCGAATATTCTCATCGTCAGAGGACTCCTCAGCTGCGGACGAATTGTCCTCATTGTCGCTCTTCTCGAAACCGAACAGATCTTCGTCGTTGTCGCTCTCCTCGTGCGGCTTCGCCTCGTCTGCATGCAGCTCTGTAACACGCGCCACCTCAACACGCTTCTTGATTTCTTTCAACTTGGACTTGTCCAGCCGATTGATTACAGGCGCCAGCAGTCTATACTCCTCAGCGTTCTTGTTAATTGCAAAATCAGCGTTTTCAAACATGGCTTTGAAGCGAGTATCCTCCAGCAAATTGGGAGTTTTTTGCGGTTTGGAACTGATTTGCCCGTCCATAAGTTTGAGCGCCAGTTCTTTGTTGACTTTGGGCAAATTGGACTTGATTTGCAGACGTGGTTGCCGTTGGCTTTCGATTTCTTGGCGAATTTTCTCCTTGCGGAAGCGCTCGAATGCAAAGGGATCTGCTGCCGACTTGGCCTTATTATATAAACGTACATCGACAAAGTAGCTGCGAGAAGGAACGTAATTTATAACTAATGGACCCTAATAGTGAATGAAGAATACCACATACCCATGCATGTAACCTTTCAGCAAATTACTGCCTATCAGATGGTCCAAATTCAACTCCTCCAAATCTTTCTGCGTCACAAACTGATAATCGTCGTACATATTCTCCACCACTTCAGACTCTATTTCCTCTGTCAGATTGTCCAAGAACGAGCACCAGCGCGGCGCCGGACCCATGGATGGCACATAGTACGTAAGCATTTTCACATCTTCCTGTGCCAGAAAGAACATTCCACTGTCAGCAATAGTGCAAAAGTCGTTGAATGTGGAAGTGGTTTCGATGTAAGCGACTTGTTTGCCCTTGAAAAAACATCAAAAGTTAAACGGAAACTACACACTAAGTTAACTAATCCTACAGTGTTTTCATCCCACATCTTGAGCATAGCATCGTCCAGCGAGTAAACCGCCTGATGGGTGGGATTAAAAGCAATGCGCTTTACGGGCACCTTATTGAGGTGGTCTTTTATCAGCAGCGGCTCACGTGAGCGTATGTCGTAGAGCAGCACATGCCCCGAGGCAGTACCCACGCCCATCTGAAGACCGTTTTTAAATTTCAATGCCGAGACTGAAGGAAACGATTTTGTGCCCGGCAGCTTGATGGCCACATCCAGTGCAGCACAGCGGGACTTTGTGCGCGGATCCCAGGCCTCCACCATGCCTTCCTTGGAGCCCACCATAAGTAGCTGATGTTCCGTATTTATATCGCAAGCATTAAGGCAACTGGCCTCGGTTTCGTAGGGCTGCAGGAACTGGCCACGCTCCAAGTTGAGGCGATATATTTCCTGCAGTGCAAAAATCGTTTTCAACAAATGTGGTTGTGTTTATGTATTTTTGCAAAGCTTACCTTGCTGGTGCCCACAATGAAGAGATCACACGAGGGTTTATGGTACTTCATGTCGCGGCCGAAACGTGGTATGCGCAAACGATAGTGTCTCCCCGAAGCCGAGTGAATTTCCACAAAGCGATCACATTGTAGAAAGACCTGTGGGTGACGAAAGTATGATTAACAACGAGCCTAACAAAAATATTTCGTTCGCATAAAGATGATCTTTTGTTGCAAACACAGCACGCTAAGGACTAGGTAGTCGAAAAATGCTGCAGGACAGTGAAAGAAGTCCACATTAAAACGACTGCCAACAAAAATTATATTGCTTCATTATCTTTGGACACACCAGTTTGCTGTAGTCATCGCTTATGGCTTCAAACGTAGTGACTTCGGAATCAAAGCAGCGCTCGAACTTGATGGACAGATTGCACACTTCGAAGCACTTAACGCGCGGCTTGTAGGTGCCCGTGGCCAGAATGTGCTGCTGGTCGGCGCTCATACGTATCGACGTACAGACGCCGGGCATGTCGAAGTCCTGTATCAACTCGATCTGCCGCCGCGAGTCCACCTTCTTCATTAACTTTGAACGCTTGCGACGATCGGTCAGCCACTAGAAACAATGCATTAAAATTAATTACGAATTTCTACAGCATGTACGACTGTTCCACTTACTTCTGGTACCGATTTGCCGGCGCTCAAATTATAGATTTTCACTTCATTCACGTCGTTTACAAACATCTTAGTGCATTCTCTGTACAAACTAGTTTCTGTTTATGAAATAAATAGAAAAATTTAGCAAAATCTGCCTGAGCAGCACAAAGTGGCGCACGTGTAGTTGTATTGATGTTGGCCGTAAATATTTTCAGGAGCATTCACAATAGCATAATTATGACTGCCTGGACACATAGGTGGCGCTTAATGCTAAGCCCAAAGTTGCCAGCTTCAATCCAAACGCACTGCTACTCCATGATAAACCAGTACAAGAAAAACTAGAAAAAAGACAAGTGCGAAAGCAGACCCCGAAAAATACGAGAACAATTTTTAATTATTTGCTTAACTACGCTTAGTTAAATATACAAAAAAATATGTGTTGCATTGAAATGCAGTACTAGTTGAAATTTACACCTAATTGGAATTTAAATCAAAGAAAGAATGTAATCAGCAAAAGCTCAACAACAAAACAGAAAACGATACATAAAGTGAAAAGTCGCAAAATTTCATTTCGCTTCAACAACGCAAACAAAATCAAAAACGTAATTTGCAAACATTCGCGTACGGTAACAGAGTGACGAGAAAAGTCTGATCGAATAATTGGATTATTCAGCAGTTATTTTGCAGAAAACCAGCAAAATTTGTTAATAACATTAATTGCTTATCAGCTGGAAGGCGTACAACAAAAAGCAACAACAACAGCAACAAGCCGAACGGCGTATTTATTAACAGTAGCTGCTGCAGACGGGACAACAGGCAAGGGTGAGCATTTTCAGCAATGACTAAGTGGACAGCGATCCCGATGTGACTTTTTTCTCCACTGGAAGTATTTGTGCATATATTTTGGATTGTTGTTTGAGATAAGAATCAGGAAGTACTACTACAACAGTGCAGGCAACTATTGCAACCCTCAAATAATCGTTCTCCTAGACACAGCAGCACGACATTATCTGCTACGACGTCGTTATTGCTATATTCATTGCCATGCTTAGGGTTTTGGAAAGGGCGACAAGTGTGGGGAAGTGGCACACAGACTTGTACATAAGCCATAGAAAAAGGCGGAAGAGGTGATGAATGAAGCAATACTGCACGGTGGCAGCAAATGTACGTTTTCTTTGGCCCTTCAAACCGCTACACAAATGCTCGTTGTTGCAGTGGTGTCACCAACAATTGCCTAGAACTTGCGCCACATACAGCGTTACAGTGATTAACAATAAGACGTCGCAGGGGGCGTGAAGTGATGTAAATCAGCGCTTAGTGGTTGCATTTTCATGATTTCAAGTTGTTTGTTATAGTTGCGCGTTGATTTACACGCATTTATTATTGTTGGCCTGCTGTTTGCTGCCTCAACATTCACGGCATCTAAGCGTTATTTTATGCTCCCCCACAAACAATTATGGTACCCTACACTATGCAGCATGCCGTGGCTCGTTCAAGATCAAGAAATACGTGAAATATGTTTTGCTGTCCTCTATGCTATTCAAATTGTATTCACAACCAAACTCGTTCCTTAGCTACTCTACAAACAATTTCTCGATATAAAGTTTTAGCGACAAATTCTCGAAATAATCTCGATAATGCTTGAGTTTTTTGCCTGAAGATTTTGAATATTTTCAAGTCAAATGAAATATTGTTTTGTCAAACGAAAAATTTCCATTACGTGAAAATGCGCGCATTTAAAACCGAGTTTACGTGTATTTATAATCGTTATTTGATTTGAGTACTGGACTGACCATGCGACAGTACTGTAAAATATGCGTTTTATTTCAATTTTCAGAAAGAAAATGAGTTTTCATAATGGTATCCAAAATGCTATTGAGAACAAGAAAAATGACGCTGTCGAAATGATATCGAAATTTTCAAAATATTCGAGAAAAATTCTCGCTTTAACGATATCGTTTGGTTTGCTGGGTATCGTACTTTTTATTGTCCAAATAATTTTGATAATAAAAAATCACTAGTAAAATGACCATCAGTCATTTAATGTCAAGCATTTGCGAATTTTTACCCCTCCGTTTGTCTGTCCATACCTTTTATGTAGCTTAAACTGATAAGAGGTAAAATAGGTCCTAGTAAAACTTATTTTGTCCACGGTAATGTGCAGTAGTAAAATAGTTGAGATGCATCACATACAACTCGCAATTTTAATAAAAAGTTGTTGTTGTATTCAAAATAACAATTCTTAGTCACTCCTTTAAATTAAAAATTATTAATAATTAGCTATGCTTCTTAAGCTCGCGTGTATTTTTAGCTCTTAGTTAACTCTACGCACTATATAATTTACATTCATGAATATAACATATGTATGTATGTACATATGTGTCTGGTGTATGAAATAGTAGATGTAGAGGGTTTCACGTGCGGTATAGACCGAACTTTGGTGCTTGGTAGCCTGCTTGCTTTTTCTTATTAACTGTGTTATTGCTCAACGTGAGTAAAATTGTTGCATATTGATTTTGAGCAGATGCTGCATACGTAATAAACCAGAAGAGGGGTGCTGCGCGTGATTCTAATGAATATGCCGTATAGTATTATTATCTGCGCCAGAGTTGAGTAATGAACCGTTCGACAAATTCGCTGAATTGCAATCGCACATCTCAGTGTCACGTGCTGGTGCATTGCAAATTAAACTTTAGGCAAATACATTGAAGAGAGCATCACTAGGTGTAATTGAAAATTTTTGCTGAAAAGTCATAATCGAAGCGTCGTCCGAACCTATGCAAACTGCATATTCGCCGTCTAAAAGCGAAATAAAATAAACATGCAGGCACGGAATACTTAAATGTTAACGTTCGCTCCACTGAGTCAACCACAACATACAAGCAGACATTCGACTTTGTCTCACTGATAACAGGCGCGCGGCAGTGTTACGTTTGTTCCTTTTTACGAAAAATTGGGGTTTATACAAATTCTACACAATTGCTTAGTGCTTCAAATTGTGAACAACGCACTTACCACCTACCACTCGCTACCGATTTTACTCATTTTATCAGTAACCCATGTTCCCCCAATGGTTTCCTATTCATTAATCCAACGGCATTATTTTGCCACATACTCCCATCGTCTGTCGTACAACAACAGAATTGCCAGCAACACCAATTCGTAGTAGGTAAATAGCCGTAACCAACTTTGGCAACTTAATTAATTTTCACGTAACGTTTCCTTTCCTGCGCCCTCAACCCGATAACAAACTAATGCTTAGTAACCGGCATTAAGTGGTATTTGTTGTTGCATTTATGCTTTGACCGAAATCGACCAACTACATAAATGGCGTCATATTGTGAACGCGTACAAAGCCCTTTAAAACGAATAAACAAATCAAGCCAAAAGTAACAATGTGGCCCATGCTAATGAAAATCACCAATGACTGGGATTGTTTGTTTGAGAAATGTGTGATAAATGTTACCTATATGTACTTATATTCATATATATCTTTTTATTGTTTAGTATTGTCATAAAATTGTCTGGAATTGCACTTAAAATGAATCTTATTCTCCTCTGCAGTACCAATCATGACGTCTGCTCCATACAACTACAACTACATCTTCAAGTATATCATCATCGGAGATATGGGCGTGGGCAAGTCATGTCTGCTGCATCAATTCACCGAAAAGAAATGTAAGTAAGCTATTTTCGAAATGTAATGAGTTGTTATCTAATGCCATTCGCCGCTGTTAAATGCCTTTCAGTTATGGCCAACTGTCCGCACACAATTGGTGTCGAATTTGGTACGCGCATCATTGAGGTGGACGATAAGAAGATCAAGCTGCAGATCTGGGACACAGCGGGACAGGAGCGTTTTCGCGCCGTGACACGCTCCTACTATCGGGGCGCAGCTGGTGCACTGATGGTCTACGATATCACCAGAAGGTACACAGGATCAAGTGTTTACTATGATTTTAATATTTGCTTGTACTGTTAGAGATCTAATATCCTTCCTAATATTTGCAAACATCTTTTAACCGTATTAACGTTTTTCTATTTGCATTTATTAATAACTTTTTTATTAAAATTTAAATTAAATTTAAATTTAAATAATCATCAAATTCATTACATCGAATATGAATTTGCATTCATATAATTGTAATCTAGTTTATTGTTAATTTTAGTATTTTTCATTTTGTTTTTGCACCGAATTTATCTACCGATGTATTTTTACTCGCACAGGTCCACATATAACCACCTGAGCAGTTGGTTAACAGACACACGCAATCTCACCAATCCCAGCACTGTGATTTTTCTGATTGGCAACAAGTCAGACTTGGAGAGTACACGTGAGGTCACCTACGAGGAGGCGAAAGAATTTGCCGATGAGAACGGTCTAATGTTCTTAGAGGCGAGCGCCATGAGGTGTGTGCGAAAAACACAAAACCCACTCAGCTTTTCTTCAACTAATTTTTTCCATTTAATTTTAGTGGTCAAAATGTCGAGGAGGCTTTTCTCGAAACTGCGCGTAAAATCTATCAGAATATTCAAGAGGGTCGACTGGATCTGAATGCTTCGGAATCGGGTGTACAACATCGACCCTCACAACCAGGTCGAACTTCGCTCACAAACGAAGCACCGAACGCGAAGGATCAATGCTCATGCTAAACTTTCTTTAACTATCATCTCTCCCATTTTTTTTTTATATAAAACAAAGCAAAAAAACCCAAAAATATTTGGAAAAGCCAGATATAAATGAAAAATGAAATGTTTAAGCGAAAAGTTTTTGAACAAAATTGATGAAAAATTGTATGCAACTAAATAGCAAAAATGAAAAGAAAACATAGAATCGTTACCCTCATAAACGTCGTCGTCCTCGTCGTCTTGAAATCAACAATGAAACATGCAACTTAATACTAATAGTATACAGCATATACATGTGCAACAATAAGTAAGTCTCTAAGGATTAGTAAACAAAAGTGTTGGCAGCAGCCACCAGCTGGCTAAAGCCAAGAAACATAACATTTTAAGAATATACGCAAATTCGTTTTATGTGCGTCAAGCAGTAGAATTTTAACCAAAAATTATGCCAAACTGCTGTGTAAACACAGCACACACACACACCACGAGAAGTGGTGGTAATTTGCAGCAGAAACGTTTAGCTGGTTCAGGGTTTCACCACGTTATGCTTTAACTTTTATTTTCAATTAAATGCTCTCTTTACCGCCACATTTGTTGACAATATTTGCTGTGAATTACTAACACTTTGTCGATGTATGTGTGCTAGTGTGTGTAGTACACTTGTCGTTTTGTTTTGTTGTTGAATTTGTATTTAATTTGTGCGCAAATGCTGCAAATAATTCCTTCTTTCCATATCAATTACAATTTTGCTTACAAAAGGAAGCGGCACAAAACAACTGTCACTTTGGATAGCCTGAAAAGTCAAGTCTGTCGCTGTGGAGGAGCACGTACTACAAAGTATTAGTTTTCATTCTCTCAAAGTATCGAATAAAAATACAATAAAGTTGCTTGCATGTTGACAAGCGCGAGCATGGCGAATGTTAACATAGCGCTGCAATGTCTTTGTTTACCCGCCACTCTACTTCACTGCACCGCGCATCACATTGTCAAAGTGTAGTTATTCTCTGAATCTTGTACATAGACTTCAACTACAGAGTTCTAGCGTAATGTAATAATTTTCCGGCTTGAATGTCCAACGTGCATAGTTTCTCTTTGCTATTATGTTATTATTATTTTTTTTTTTTTGTATTTGTACATTTTTTGATTTGGACTTACATGTTTTGCTCGTTTTCAAAGAGGAAAGTAAACTGTCTAATGCTATACGAGTAAAAAAATTGTGCGAATTATGAAAATGTTATGTTATTGCAGTTATGAAAATTGTAATATGTACTAAAATGAATGAAACAAAAAATTATATTTATAAAAAATAATAGTATATGAATATCATAAACTACACACAATAAATGCAAAAGTATTTAAATGAACCGTAACACAGCGAATTTTCATTATTGGTGAAGTTTGGCGACTTCAATGACAAAACCTGCGGCACCAGACCTTCAGCTGCGGCTCAAAGTCAAATCAAAGAATTCGAAAATAACTTGATTGTTTCGAAGGAAAAGAAGCCCCAGACAACAAAAATGGGAATTATCTCAATAAAGCCAGAAACTGCTTAAAAAATTGCATTTATTTAATGACCAAATTTAAAAGCGGAGCAAATGACTTTCTCACGAATACAAAATTTCCGCAAAAATTAGCAGCTAAGCAAATACTCAGCACAGCTCTAAAAATTTACATAAGAATTATTCAAAAACAGTCAAACAAATGTGAATTTTTTCCACCTGCATTTAATATTGATAGACAACATTTGTTTGACTTGGTGCGCCTAAATGCGACTCTCGTCGTCTCAGCTCATGCCTCCAACAACTCCCATTTGCTGCCTTTGTCATTCGAACAGGTGCTCATTTCAATGATGGCGGAGACCTGTATAGTATCGGCATGCAGACACAGGCCGGATTCCACGTTGTAGATATATCCGCCATCTGTCTGCGTGTAGCGCCATTGCTGGTTGCCAAGCTCTTCATGGCAAGGCAGAATACGCGCATCCCTTTGTCTATAAGCTTCGAGGCATAGCTGATCATCCATTATTAACTCCCCCTTGTTCGTCTCGAACCAAATCTGATTTCGTGTTCCGTAGCACGGAATTAGTGTTAGCGCGCTGCCGTTTTGGAATACGCGGTTCAGCTGAAGTCCCATCACCGAGGCGCACAAAGGCGTGTCCAACAGCCGTATCAGAAAGGACGACGTGTATTCGCGGCTGTACTTATTCCACGACACCGGACTCCTGCCCATTGGCAAATACTCATGAGAAACATAATGCGCATACCAATCAAAGCCGCGACACTTCAGACGTTGCCGCAGAGCCAGTCGCTCAGATATGTCGCCATAGTCCACCTTGGCGGCATTAAAGTGCGCCCACAAGAAGTATTTCTTGTACTCGTCCATCCATACGTGCGCCAAGCGCAACAAATTGCGCAGCATCGTGTCACGGCCATCCGGCGCGGCATAGGGACGACGCTTGCGAAAGATATGTCCAACGCGCGAGCACGGTACAATCTTAATGGCGCCGCCGCACTGCCACACACGAAACGAGATCTCCAGATTGTCGCCGCCCCAGATGTCCATGCCCATGTCGAACTCGCCTATGTGATGAAAGTACTGACGATTCACAGCGAACAGACCGCCGTACATGGTTGGCGACTTGAAAGGCCCCACGAAGTCCTTCTCTCGTAGCAGCAACTTCTGTGGTATGCTATTCCATTTGAAGCGCAGGTTCCAGTCGAAGCCACCGCACGCCAGTGGACTCTCCACGTACTCAATGGTATTCGGAATAATACGATCGATCATGGGTACTGCTATTGTCGAGTTTTCCTTTTTTATAAGACGCAACAGTGGCTCTGCCCACTGCTTGTTCACCTCTACGTGGGAGTCGAGGAAGACCAGGACGTCACCGACTGCTTTTCGTGCGCCCATCACACGCGAGCGCATCAGTCCCTCGCGTTGCTCATTACGTATATAGCGCAGGCCGTCGTACTGGAGTTCCGCATGCAGATCGTGCAACAGGTTTAGTTCCAACTCCAAGGCATCGCTGTTGTCATCCACCAATATTATTTCTCGCAACAGGTAAGAGGGCGTGCGCCTTATAATCGACATCAACGACCGCAGCAACGTCATTTTGTGCTCATTGTAGAAGCACATTACCACCGAAATGGTGGGCAAGTTTTCCAATGGCGCGGATGGCGTGCGCGGGCACAACCTATGTCTGGTGTCGGGAATCTCGCGGTACGGCCCAATTTCGTGCGATATTATCGCATTGAAGGAGTGATTGTCGTAGCCCATATCATATGCGTACAAGTCGTTTAATTTTTTCCAATTGTCGCCAATACTACGGCCCACCAAACCATTTTCCTTGCGGGTTTCGTACAAAGTCTTAAGATCGTCCTTGTGCACTTCGCTCCACATGGGCAACGTCCAGTGCACTTTCCGTAGTAATGAGTACAAGGAGACGGCTAGAAGCAATACACCCACAAGCAAATACAACATGCATTTCTGTTTATAACACCGATCGTACATTATACGCCGTAAATTCATCTTGCGGAAGCTGTCGGAATACAACGAAAATAAAAGGATATGCGAGTCGAAAGTAAACGGAGTAATGAGGTGGAGCACAATTACGAGTGAGCGCCCTTAACACTGAACTAAACGCGTCACAAAAGAATGTAGTATTTATAGAGGATATTTAAAATTACACATGTACGTGGGCCATAATGAAGCATGCCAAAGCAAATTTATATTATTTAGGCGTAGAAGGGCATTCATTTCTATTTGCGCTAAAAAGGAACAATTTTATGAAACGCACACGCTTCGCAATCCGCCTTTACCAGGTGAATACACAATACACCCAACACATTTTTAAATACAAATATACCTTTTTGCCAAATATTTACTAAAAAATGCCAAACAGTTGGTAGAAAAAATTTGTCTCGTTTATTTGTGCTTAAATTTATATTGCTAGAAATCGTTTGTCCCACCTTATTTACAGCTACTATGGCTTAACACTGTTAACAGGCATACATAATTACTCAGCTGGTATATACACAATCGAATCGTTCCGACTTGAACCACTTCAAATCGAATTACCCCATTTTGGACATGGTGAAAAACAGTTATTTCACTACAACTACATATATCTGTAACAGTTCTGAGGACCTTTTAGTTGGTAGCAGACGTAATGAACATCTAGATGAACATTCTGTTTGAAAATGTGATGCAGTAAATAGCGAAACAATTTTTCACCATGACTTCGATTCTTCCTTAATGCTGAACACATTTTATAAAAAAAAATTCACACCTTTCAAAAAAGCGCTAAATTCTACGAAACAGAACCAAAAATCGAAAATGCGTACTGCATTGAAAATCAGTCTAAAATTCCATTTCACAACTGCCGTCCGCTCATGCTCATTAGGCTAGCTTCATCAAAGCGGCACCAGGTCCCATTTGCTGCCATCTTTCTTCGAGCAGATGTCCAAGCCAATACCGGCATTCACTTTCGTCTCGACGGCATTTAGACACATGCCAGCCGCCATGTTGTAGATGGGGCCGCCCTCGGTCTGCGTGTGCCGCCACTGCTGGTCGCCCAGCTGCTCGTGGCACTTGTTGATGCGCACCGCATTATCGCCGTGTGATTCTAGGCACAGCAGCTTGTCCAATATAATTTCTGACTTATCCGTCTCGAACCAAATTTGGTACCGCGCTCCGCTGCACGGTACTAGCGTCAGCAAGCTGCCCCTCTGGAAGAAGCCCTTCACCTGCTGCCCCATCACCGAAGCGCAGAGACTGGTGCCAGCCAGCCGCATCAGGAAGGACGACGTGTAGTTGCGCTTACGTGAGTGCCAAGGCTGATATGGACCATTGGCGCTTTTATGCTTTATCGGATTCTTATCTGCCGGCAAATGCTCTGGGTATATGTTGTGCATATACCAATCGAAGCTGCGGCAATTCAGACGTTGCCGCAGTGCCACTCGTTCGGATATATCGCCATAATCCATGTTCTTGGCGTCCTGTGCCTGCTCGAAAAAGTACTTCTTGTATTCGTCCATCCACACGTGCGCGACGCGCAGTGAATTTCGCAACATTGTGTTAGAACCATCCGGCGAGGTATAGGGACGGCGCTTCCGAAAGATGTGACCAACGCGTGAGCACGGCAGTATCTTGATAGCGCCGCCGCATTGCCACACGCGAAATGAAATTTCCAAATTCTCACCGCCCCAGATATCCATGCCCAGGTCGTAGTCGCCTATGTGATGAAAGTACTGGCGATTTACGGCGAACAACCCTCCGGCCATAGTGGGTGACAAAAACGGTCCCATGAAATCTTTTTCCTCCTTGAGAGTGTTTGCAGGTAGACTGTTCCATTTGTAGTGCATTCCCCAGTTGAAGCCGCCCCGAACCAGCGGACTCGATGTGTACTCAAATGTATCTGGACTAATCAGATCCATCACGGGTACGGCTAGCGTCGAGTTTTCCTTCTTTATAATACGCAGCAGAGGCTCTACCCATTGCTGGTTCACTTCAATATGCGAATCGAGGAAGATTAGTACATCGCCGATAGCGTCTCGAGCACCGATCACACGCGAACGTATCAGCCCCTCACGCTTCTCGTTTCGCATATAGCGCAGGCCGTCATACTTGAGTTGTGCATGCAGATCATGCAACAGGTGCAATTCCAGCTCCGGCATGTCGCTGTTGTCATCCACCAATATTATTTCCCGCAACAGGTGTAATGGCGTTCGGTTTAAAACCGACATCAACGACCGCATCAACGTCATTTTGTGCTCGTTGTAGAAACACATGACCACCGACACGGTGGGCAGTTTTTCCGACGGTTCAGCTGAAGCTCGCGGGCACACCTTGTGCCTGGTGTCGGGCAGCTCGCGGTATGGCCCAATGTTATTCGATATGAACGCATTGAAGGCGTGATTTTTGAAGCCATTGTCGCGCACATATTTGTCATTTTGATTGCGCACCACGCCTAGCAGTTCCAGAGACTTTACAGTGGACTGTTCCAGTTCGGGGCATTTTCCAGACTTGCAACGGTTACAACCCACTATCACACGATTCTCGTATAACAATTCTGGATCGTGTCTCGGTACGTCACCCCACTTAGGTACTGTCCATCCGCCTTCCTCAATGGACATCCGCAATCTGCACAAGTAGACGGTCATCACCACGGTTATTAGCAGCAAGTAAAACATGAATTCTGGGCTGCAACGCCGCCTACCGATTATACGACGCAGGTACATGACACTCGCCGTGATCCGTGCGACAACACGAAATTACACGAGAAACAGCAAAAACGGTTACGCGAGGCGGTGTTAATGCAGCGATTGCAAAATAACGTCCAGCTTAGTTAATGCCAAATTGAGTAATGAGCCCGTTTTACCTTTGCCATTTACTTTCAGCTAATGCTTTGTTTATGAATTAACATTGTGACAGACGTACAGGTGTAATGCCGTATGTGTAGCTGAGTTCTGTGTAACATGCGATATCATATTATGCAGGCATCCTCTCGGAATCATTCACAATGTGTGCGGCCGTGAAGTGCCATACCACTGTATGGCCAAGGCCAAAAATCATCGGGACAAAGCCAGCTGCCAATGCTTTTGATAAAGAATAGATCTTTATTTATTTTCTCCCCTAACAGCGAATTTAAATATTTAATTTAATTTTAAAGTTTAATTTAAATTTGTTGGGAAGTGCGTTGAGTGCAGTTAGGCTACGGAAATCGCTGTAAATTAGGATATCCATGTGATTCTGGAGACGGAATTGAAATCAGTATTTTGTCGATTTTCTAATATCTGTGCTGCTTAAAATAATAGTTATGTACATAAACGATTATTGCTTTCAATCACAGATATACTGCGGCTTGAGCTATAATCAAGAATACAATCCCGTACATATTAATCGTTTAAAATGATTCCACTGTCGACAGCAATTGTGTGGCAGCACAATTGGTTGGTCTGGGGACGTAATTCACAATATACTTTATTAACCAGCTGCGAAAAAATAGCATAAATGCACTCTGGATAGAAAGGCGCGAACATTTTAAAAGGTGCGGAAAAACAAACTCCGTCAATTGTGTTGAAAGTTATAGTACACTTCAAATAATGGAAGCCATAAATGCCAATAGGCGAGAACCACAACTAAATTTAGGTAAGATTGAAATAAAATTTAGAGCCCGGAATTAAGTTTTATACAATTCTTAGATACCAATGCTCAAAGAAATTTTGTCAAGTTCTTCAACAAATTGGGCGAGGTGAGTACTTGAAACATCGCGGAAAATGCTAATCGTCTTTTAATTTCTACATCCGCACGATAACTTGCAGAAACCAAACACCACAGTGCGTTTCTTTGATCGTTGCGACTTCTACACAGTACACGGCGCCGACGATTGCGAACTGCTCACAAAACTCATCTACAAGTCAACAGCTTTCGTGCACCAGCTGCTTCCGGACGAAGCTGAAACGCTGCCCTATGTCAGTTTGTCCAAGGCGAACTTCGAGGCAGCCGTGCGGGAGCTGCTGCTGGTACGCAACTTCCGGGTAGAGGTGTATGTTCGGCCAACGGGGGCTTTGGCCAACAACAATGAGTGGCGCTTGGAGTACCGCGGCTCGCCAGGCAACCTGCTGCAGTTCGAAGACATACTGTTTGCTAACCGTGAGGTGTTGGTGGGCAATGGTATACTGTCGCTGCAGGTGCGACTGGATGGCGGCAGTGGTACGCAGCGGCGTCTGGGTATAGCGGCAGTGGAGCAGAATGATTGTCAGTTTCAGGTGTTGGAATTCATCGATGATGATTTCTTTACTGAGTTAGAAGCTACGGTGGTATTGTTGGGACCGAGGGAATGCCTACTGCCCACGGCTGATGGGGAGGTAAGTGACGGCCGAGTAATTGCCGAACGCTTAGTAATATTTTGTAAATTTAGTACGCGACTATTAAGATACTGTTGGAGCGCAATGGTGTGATGGTCACCATTGCGAAGCGAAGCGCCAGTGCCAGTGAAAAAAATGATTTATTCCAAGACTTGAATCGTCTGCTGCGTTTTGCCAAGGGACAACAGGAAGATGCGGGCGCATTACCGGAAATGCAGTTGACATTGGCAATGGAGGCACTGCGTGTGTCCATAAAATATCTGGACTTGACCAGCGATGTGAGCAACTTGGGTCACTATACGTTGAGGCAGTTGGATCTAAAACGGTAATTCGGTTTTACAATCTGTGTTCAATTAAGAGATTTATGTAGATTTTGTTGGAAGGCTTTTCACTGCTTAATCAAGTGCAAAATGATAATTTGATCCGACTGATCTGTGTCAATTTAAATACTCTGCTATCTACAGCTGCTTAGAAAAGATATTCTTTTAACTTTGTCGCTGATTGTGGATGGAAAATTGTTAAGCAAATGTAATTTTTAAAAAGCTCTATGAAATAGTTTATAGGTCTTGGCTGCAAACATTCATTCACTTTTGATATTTTCAGCTCCGACTATACTACGTAATTGTTGTTATCAATACGTTTTTCTCTTTCAAGGTTTGTTCACTTGGATGCTGCCGCTGTCAGTGCGCTAAATATTCTGCCTAAACCCGGCGTTCATCCCAGCTCCGCGGCATACCGCTGGCAAAGCATTTTGGGTGTACTCGACCATTGTCGCACTCCCCAGGGACATCGTCTTCTGTCACAGTGGGTGAAACAGCCCCTGCGGAATCGCCAAATCCTCCATGACCGCCACGATGTGGTACAGTGCCTACTTGATTCGCCCAGCACGTTAAGCACCCTGCACAACGACTACCTCAAACGAATTCCTGACATTCTGATGCTAACAAAGCGGCTAATGCGACGCAAGGCTTCCTTGCAGGACCTCTTTCGCATCTACCAGGTCATATTGCGCACGCCGCGCATTGTGAATTTGCTGCTGAGCCTGGAGAATGCGAGCGTAAAGAGTGTGCTTTGCGACCCGCTCAAAAGCTTTCTGGAGGACCTGACCGGGCTGAAGAAGCTGGTAGAAGAAGTGGTTGATATCGAGGCCATTGCGTCCGGCGAGTATCTGGTGAAGTCGTCCTTCCACGAGCCGCTGCATGAGATGAAGGGTCGCATGACGCGACTGCTGACCAAAATGGAGCACTTGCAAGCAAAAGCCACAGAAGAACTAGACCTGGAGCGCGGCCAACAAGTGCGTTTGGAAAATGTCACTCGCATTGGCTATCACTTCCGTATAGTTCTTAAAGATGACTCGGCGCTGCGTAAGAACAAAAATTACAAAATCATTGACGTGGTGAAGGGCGGTGTGCGTTTTACCACCGACAAACTGACCGAATACAGTGAGGAATACGCACAATTGTTCGAGCGGTACGAGGAGGAGCAGCAGACTATAGTCGAAGAAATCATACAAGTCGCCATTGGCTATGCGGCCGCTCTGACGTCGCTAAACAACGAGCTGTCGCAATTGGACTGTTTGGTCAGCTTCGCGGTGGCTGCACAAACTGCACCCATCCCCTACGTGCGACCTAAAATGTTGGAGGAGGGTGCGGGTGTTTTGTCGTTAAAGGATGTACGTCACCCGTGTCTGGAGCTGCAGGAGCATGTAACTTTCATAGCAAATGATGTGGAGTTCAAGAAGGGTACGAAGAGAATTTTTTATTTTTCTGTCATTGTGTTGTTGTTAGCCAATGTGCAAGATGCTGCTTAATTTTTCGACAGGTGAATGCAACATGTTCATTATCACCGGTCCAAACATGGGTGGCAAGAGCACTTATATACGCTCCGTAGGTACGGCAGTGTTGATGGCGCACGTCGGCTCCTTTGTACCCTGCAGCGAGGCCACAATATCGATGGTTGACTCGATTTTGGGACGCGTTGGCGCTAGCGATAACATCATCAAGGGCTTGAGTACTTTCATGGTGGAGATGATCGAAACTTCGGGCATTATACGCGTGAGTTTTGAATTGACAAAGCATATTAAAATATTTTAAAATCGATGTCATTACATGCAATACAGACCGCTACCGAGAAGTCGCTAGTGATTATCGATGAGTTGGGACGTGGCACTTCCACCTATGAGGGTTGCGGCATTGCTTGGTCCATTGCTGAGTGAGTAGTCGCTGCGTTTTGTTTTCCTTGGGCTGAAATAATTTGAATTGTCGCAGGCATTTGGCGAAGCAAACAAAATGTTTTACACTCTTCGCCACTCACTTTCATGAGATTACAAATCTGTCGGACACGGTAGAGACAGTTAAAAATTGTCACATGGCTGCTGTTGCTGATGCGGAGAATTTTACTTTACTGTACAAAGTTCGGCCAGGAGTGATGGAGAAAAGCTTTGGAATACAAGTAGCGCGCCTGGCAAACTTTCCCGATGCCGTGGTTCAGGTGAATATGCTGCTTAAAATGATTTGTGTTGGCATTTTCGACTAACGAATATTCTTGCAGAACGCACAGGATGTGTACAGGGAATTCGAGGATGAAAATGCAGACAAACAAACAAAAGAGGACAAGGAGTTGCTGGACAAAATAAATGCAGCAATTGAGCAGCTCTCAACTACCGGCAACAACGTAGACATAAATGAGGGCGACTTAACGAAGTTGGTGGAGCAATTTGCTGAAGATATAAAACAGCTAGATAGTGAATACTTCAAAGCTGTTCTAGTTGCGCACGATAATTAAGAGCATGATTGTCATAATCGTGCATACAATTTCTGAAACCAACTTTGCATTTGCTCTGCCAGTAAAAGCATACGAACAAAGAAGTATAAAAGATATGCGAAACACTGATCAGTTTTGCAAAAGTACCGTTTTTGATACGCATAACGGTCCGTCGGTGCAAAACACCCTCATTGTAGAAAAATGATATTTTACCAGATACGCACTTAATCACATTCCGGGCACTGACAAACTTTAAGAATAATTCTGACGTAAAGACGTCCTTGCACCGAAGGAGCGATATGTATTATATTTCATCACGTTTAGTGCAGTTTACTTAAAATATAATCTTTGCGAACAGTATTTGCTGACTTCTTTAAGTTACAATAAAATTGATGTAAAATTGTAATTACATATTTATTTGGGTATGCAACGCTTTGTAAATTTTCAGAATTCATGCTTTTGAATTTTGCACAACACTGGTTGTTCCACAGGATTCTAAACAGCTGTTCATCCTATTGATTATGTTCCATTGTGAATGCTTGACCTCAACTCAGTGAAGAAGAAGACAAAAGTTATTTTTCTTCCTTCGGGCACACGAAATAAATAAGATTATTCGAACAAAATCCTAAAAAGGCAGCTATAAGCTGCCCCACAACACGTCTTGAATATTTAAACAATTTGAATAAAAGGAAGTAGGTTTGTAATGTAATATTGAAATAATTACTTCAAGTGTATCTTGTGGGTACGAATAGTACTTATTTCAGTTGCCATGTCAATGCTGCGAATCTGTGGCTCCGCCCTGGTCGGACGCAGTCCCATAGTGCTGCACAATTCTTCCCGGTCGTTCGTACTGGGCATGTGGGAGCAGCGTCAGAATTTGTCGCAGCCTCTGGTGCAGCAGCCACCTGTCGCGGGCAGACAGGTGTGTCGTGGCTATAAAAATTTCGGACACAAGGAAGACAAGACACCGCGGCTCACCAAGTATTTTCACCTGCTTGTGGGTAGCATATTTCTTCTCACCATTCTGGACTTTAGAAAGTGAGCGCAGCAGCTGACAACGACTAGCACGCTTTTAGTGCCGGAAAGCTAATCTGCAGTTTCTCTTTGTAGAATAAAACGGGCCCTCATGCCGAAAGTGGATGCCTTTGTAGGCATGAAAGCAAAGAATGTGGGAGGCAAAGGCAAGGCGAAGGATGAAGATGACGATGATGACGACGACGATGATGATGACGAAGATGAGGGGGATCATCCATGTCAGAAAATCGTAGATGGGAAGGAAAAGAAGACAGGCTTTCGCGAGCGTAAGGTATGTGCTGTGGAATGAGAGCAGCATCGCATAGATCAAAAATTGTCAGCCTTAAAATAAACGCGTAAAGTATACGTTAAACACTTGCAGAACTTGATTTTTTTTATTTTACGCCAGCTTTTGTTGTACTTTCGCTTTATATGTACTTACATATGTCTTATTTTCACACAAATAGATTCTTTGTGTGCTCTTTTTCTCAATGCGTTTTTCATTATAATTTTACATTATGTTTTCATCATTTCTTTTATTGTTTCATGTTAATCTTTTGTATGTTAACCTGTGCTGTTACATTTCAACTTCTCAAACTCAACTGAAACGCAAACCGAATACTCTATGTAACAAAACAATGCAACTGAAGATCATCGAATACGAGAATCGCTTACGGCAATACTCAACGCCGGATAAAATATTTCGTTACTTTGCGACAATTCGTTTGACAACGCCGCACGGAACAGAGATCTGTATGACGCCGGATGATTTCCTGCGTTCGATTTACCCGGGCTTACAGCAGCCGGAGGGTATGTTACAGCGGATAATTTTTGCTTACATCCACTAATAGAAAAAATAGCTAAATAGCAAAATATTGTGGTGAATTCAAAATATATTTGTTTTATAATTAGAGATTGAACTTCCCTAGAGGAATGAAATTCATAAGGAATCGACATAAACCACATATATATAGAAAGGTTGCGATTCAAATGCTGCTTAAGGTTCGATTCGTACTCGAGAAGAAAAATTCGCAAATATTGCCATCATAAATAAAAACAATTGCTGCGCTGCGATGCAAAATTGTAGATACACTTTCCACACGCATCTTTAAAATGCAGTTTTTTATAAAAACATCTCATAGCACTTCGAAAAATGATGAACAGTGAACACTCCAAGCACCAAACAGCCACTTCACCGTCTTTGCGCCTGTTCTAGCTCTAAAACTAAACTCAGTACACGTTCAATAATTTTCAGATATTTATTTTCCAACTGAGTTAATAAAATTCTTAAAGAATTATTATTTTTTCTTTCTTAACTCTAAATTTTTGTTTGAAAATTTTAATTTTCTTAAACACTTACGTTCAACGAGGATGCTGCCTTGTCGATTTCAAGGTTGAAACAAATATATATGTGTGTATGTACTGTTATGTGTATTCCTCAATTGTTCAGATAATCGAATATGAAAATCGCATACGCCAATTTTCTACGCCCGATAAAGTTTTTCGCTACTTTGCCACGATTCAAGTGCCCACGGCTGATGATCGCTATGAGATTTACATGACACCAACAGACTTTCTGACTAGCATGACACCGGGCATGAAGCAACCTGAGGGTAGGTCGTAGTGCATAACCAATAAGAGTGCGCATAATTTTGCCGATTTGTTCTTCTTCATTTCATTTACTATTTATCGTTTTTCTAATTGCCTGAACTTACAAATATTTGCCCTCTTCTTTTACAGGCTTGGGACTCGATCAATATCGTCGCTATGATCCAAAGGTACGCTAAGTACTCGTGAATGGTAGCTGAAAATAAAACTACAGTTGGAAATGTACAAAGTTTCCATTTAAAATTTAGTGAAATATCTGAATTTCATTTGAAAGAGTTCAAAATTTTAAAAAAGTCTGTATAAATTTCAGTTGCTCGTTTATTGCACCACATATCCACTATATATTGTATAAATCTTAACTTAAGGACTCTTAGTCTTAACTTAATTTAACTTATTTTAACTTAACTTAACTTAACTTACCTTAAATTAAGGAATTAATTTAATTAACATATCTGTTCGTTATTTTTGAGTTTTTTAATTAATTCATTAATTAATTTTGTCAACGCTTTAATTATGTTAACATTGTTCTGTTTATAGCTACAAATGTTTATATTGTTCGATAAATTGTTGGCATATCGAAATATTTTAAATTGTCTGCTAATTTTTTCATTCTATTTATTTTTCATTACTATTTGTTTTTAGTTTAACTTATTTTGATTGTGAATAATTAAATTGTGTTATTGTGATTCTGAGCTTTTCCTTACCTTAAGGATTTAATTTAGTGTTATTCATTATTCGTATAATTTAATGTTATAATGTCTTTACTTCGTTCTTTTCGCATTCTTTTAATATAATTTTTGTTTGGGTTGTAGAGTTCTTTTCGGTTTGAAAAAAAAAATCAGTTTTCTTCAGTTTCGTTGTTATTATGTTTCTTGTGTGAGTTAATAATCGATTTTATTATATTTTCCAGTTAATTATTTCTTGTATGTGTTAAAGTTAATTTTTTTATTTTATTATGTTTTGATATTTTATATTCCTTTTTACTTTATTACATTTTGATGTATTACATTTATAATTTTATTACAATTTTGTACTCTATGTTTTTATTTCTTTTGTTTGTGCTTTTCGTTAAATAATTCCTTTTAATTCATTTACTCTTCCTAAAGTTATTCTACGTAATTGAAATGCAAACAACCACAACTCACGCTAACACCACTTAAATTTCTCCTCTTCTCTTCCCTCTCGCTCCTAAAAAACTCTCTACAGGCTTTAGGCGAGGTATTGTAGTAGCAAACGTTTCTTAACAAAAATCATATGCAATTTAACAACACTTTTTCTCATACTTTTTTATATTTGTTTGTGTTTTGAAAAAATTGTACGTACATTTTTCGCATGCACCCGCAATCAAATAAATAGAAAGCAATTAAAAATACTGAAATTTATTTTGCAATTGGTGGCCAATAACCAAAACATTGCGCTTGTTCAAGTTGATATTGCAAAGTTTTAATTGAAAATAATGAAGTTAAAATAAAAATAAAATAAAACAGTCAGTAAAAGTAAATGTTAATTACTGCTTTAAGATTTCTGGTAACTATTCACATTTCAGAAATTTAAATGTTTTGTTCACTTTTGAAACCTACACTTTTTCAATTAAAATTTGCAATGAGATAGCTTTTTTCATCTGTTCAACTCACAGAAAATGTGACCTTTTATGCGTTTGCCGCTTTTCTTTTTATTTGTAAATTATTCCAAACTGTGCAGTTCTCTGAAAGAACTTAATGTATTACCACACTTATCAGGCTCCATTTTGACTAACAATTTAAATTTCATTACTTTACGTTCCATCCCCAGTCAGTGCTTGAGTGCTTGGAATTGAATTTGGAAAAGAATAGCATCTTCTACAAGTTAGGCTCGTCTGGCTTGATAACCTTCTCGGACTATATATTTCTGCTGACTGTCCTGTCAAGTGAGTGTTTGTGCAAGTCCGCTGGCTGTGCAATCCATATCCATTCACACATTGTATTTCTTTTTGCTTTTTCGTGCAGCATCGCGTCGCCATTTCGAGATCGCATTTCAAATGTTTGACCTGAATGGGGACGGCGATGTGGACAGCGAGGAATTTGAAATGGTGGCCACATTGGTGCGTCAGCAGACCAGCATCGGCCATCGGCACCGCGATCATGCCGCCACCGGCAACACCTTTAAGGTTCAAGTTTGTATTTTTTTCCAATCTGTCCTCTTTCTTTCTACTTTTGTAAATAATAATTAACTTACCTCACACTTTCAAAAACACCTTAAAATCCAAAAGTCCTCAAGGTATATTATTGGCAAAAGCCATATGTATGATTTTTTGCTTTAAAAACACAAGTTCGCCACTCACTTCGTCTTATACGCTTACCTCTTCCACGCATTCACACAACAATTCATTACGCAAACATGACTTTAAAACCTGTTTATACTTTATAATTGATGCATTTTCGCGTTAGGGCGTCAACTCGGCACTCACGCATTACTTCTTCGGACCGAAACTCGACAAGAAGCTGACCATTGAGAAATTTCTGAAATTTCAATATCAACTGCAGCGCGAGATACTCTCGCTGGAGTTCGAGCGCAAAAACCCGGATGAAGACGGCTTAATCACCGAGGTGGACTTTGCCGAGCTGTTGGTGGCCTATGCAGGCTACACGCCCAAGAAGAAATTACGTAAATTGAAGCGTGTGAAACGCAAATTCCGCGACCGCAGTCTTGGCGTAACGAAGAACGACTACTTGGACTTTTTTCATTTCTTGAACAACATCAACGACGTGGACACGGCATTAACGTTCTACCATATAGCGGGCGCCTCCATTGATCAGGCAACGCTAAAACATGTCGCCAAGACGGTGGCCATGGTTAATTTGCGCGATCATGTAATCGATGTGGTATTCACTATCTTCGATGAGGACAGTGAGTATTGGGAATGTACATACAAATATACATTATGAAACTAACTTTGCTTCTTTCAGACGACAATCAGCTGAGCAATCGCGAGTTCATTTCGGTGATGAAAAATCGGGTACAGCGCGGCTTAGAGAAATCCAAGGATACAGGCTTCATCACATTGTTGCAAGCCATATTCAAATGTGCCAAGGAATCCAAACCAGTGCTGTTGGATCTTTAAAGCGGTGCAAACATCGAATAAGTACAGATTAAAATGGAACCAATGAATTTGTGTGCTACGCAAAATTTAAGCTTTGCAAATCGAACATCAATGTTAAAGAATATTTCGCTATCTAGAAAATGTTTGCAGATTTTTTCTCAACTTTTCCAAAACACATACTATTTATATTTTGTAAATAATAAATTATTGAATATTCGTTTTACTATTACAAAAATAGGTTGTCGATTTATGCTCCAATAGTCTTGCTGGCAATTTTTGAGTTGTTGAAAAAGCACTTCAAGTTATTAAATACAAATCTTCACATTTGTGGATGATGACGAGGTTTGTTTGGTTAGAAATCGATGACCATTCTGCATGTATACGAATTTAAGGCTGCATCGGCATCGTTGCTACTCGCGAGTAAGTAGTACAATGGTCATCACTAGGAAGCGGATATCCATGCAAATGCATGTTTTTTGGGAATGTTCTCATAAAATTGATGAAATGTCTTTCCGAATCAGAAAAATTCATTTAAAATGGCAATGCATTGCTAATGCGTACTTTTACATATTTTGGTTTAAATGCATGTTTTGACATATTTGCAATAAAATGTATATTTGTAAGCATATTCTAAGCTGTGTTTTCGCTTTGAAGGCATATTTTTCTAATAATTTTTTTATTTCCAATAAAATGCATTTGTAAGCTTATTTTTTAGATTTTTCATCTATATTTTTTCTTATGTATTTAGATTTAGATTTTTCTTTTATATTTAAGTACCAAAAATGAAGAAATTAACTGATTGCAAATTTTTCTGAGTAACTGCTATTCCAGAAGTGAAGGCGAAAAAAGGATTTGTTGGTATTCTTTGTCTTCTCAATAAATTTATAAAAATAGCATTTCTAAATTTTTTCCAAATTTAGATGCATCAAAGTGATTATTAAAATATCTTTGGTGTTTTTTTAAAATTCATAAATACACTAATTCGAAGGCGTCCAATGTAAATTCTAATTTTATATGTTTGTTCAGTTGTTGTGTTTTATTAATATTTTTTATTTGTATTCATAATCAATTTATAATTTTTGTTTGCATATTTTTGCAATTTTAGATGCAGTTTTTTTAATTTTTAAGCATACTTATGCGCATATTTGTAATTTTTTTAATGCATGAAAATCCGCTTCCTAGTCTCAACTTTTTTCTATGCTAGATACTTCTCAGTGTTTTTAGACCTAACATTTCAATTGAAATAAAACCACATATTCATAGTTTTTAAACATCAACACACATGTTTTGGTCTTTTATTTGAAAGAGTACGAGTGGGAGTACATTTCGTGGTTTTTATTATTGTTAAAATTGGCTTTAAAATGTTTTAGTTTTATATTCTTAGAGAGACTTTGCCGCTTCTCTGCTAATTACTCTGCTTAATTACTTTGACTACATCATTTAAATACGTTTCCAAAAAAATATAAATTATTGGTATTAGTAATTGATGATTAAACTTTAGTCAAAAATAACTACAATATAAGGACTTGTGTTTGCTGCCATTCGCACTAGTTAACTGTGATGTAATTTGGTTTTTGATTCTCAATGTTTTTGAATGAAAGTCGATTTTCGTATTATTAAGTACATTGTATAATTTCTTTATTTCGAGTTTTCTTTCATTCACTCTTTCCTTCCTACCTCATTTCTTTCTATCTTCATTTAGTTATTTATTTGGTTGCTTCTTTCTTTTCACAAACTTTACATTTTTCTTTTGGTTTTGTTCTTGTAAGAAATTCATATAAATATAAGTGTGTGTATTTTCTTATATAAAGGCAATCGGTTTGAATTCAATTTTGGTAGGACGACAATAACGCTAAAGGACTAATGCGTGCACTCCGTAGCGCTAGGCGTACGGCCGGAGTGCGCTTTATGGTCTGCCTTTTTTGCATTGCGCTTAACATTTTCCTGTTTGCTTTTTTCTATGCGTAATTTAAATAAATTTGTTTATAAAATTTACAAAATCTATCGATTTACTAAAAACTTCCATAGTTTTCATTTAGCTACGTAACAATTAATTTTGTAATAGTTAAGTATCGAATTGATTCTTCATCTTCTTCGGTTTAAATAACTAAACAACAATTACAAATATAGTAAATATACAAAAATTTTAATTTTGCCTCACTTGGTCGCACGTTCGTCTTCGCATTCCGTCAGCGACGTACAACACAACAAAAATATTCTTTAACCAACAATTACAGAGACGGTGTGGAGCGCGTACGGTGCTAAGTGGTTACAAGCGGCTGTCTGTAGCGGGTGTGATGTATGCGACTTGTACCAACAAAAGTCAGTCCTAAAGCGCGCACCAAAAACCTAACAAAACATAATTTTGCAAAGATTTCAACGTTGTTCCAGTCATCCGCTTCCAGCATAATTTTAGGCTGACTTTGTATATAGCCAGGAGCCAGCAGCACGATATCGCTTGACACACACATACACACGCGTTTACAATATGTACATAAATATGTAGACGGCTTACATACATACACAAATATATATCATAGTTAACATTTTGTATAAAATCTGCTGGCATAAACCATGCTGCAATATTTCTGTGAGGTTACAGCTTTGTGTATAAAAGTTTAGAGCGTTGAGCGGCTTTGAGAAATGAAACGTCGAAAGTTGTTGCAGCAAGCTTTAAATTAAAAATATTTTTAGCATACAAAGTTCAGTTATGATCATGAAGCAATCTTTCGTTCTCACACGATTAACACTTCACCTTACCAACTTTCTAGCCGATCTGTCTACACGTAATCAGTGCATTCTCAGCTCATACCTTGCAACATGAGAAAGGAAAAATGCGTCGTTGGGTACAGTTGGACGGACAGGCATCTCAAGATAACTCAGCGTAGTAGTGTTCAGCGGAAAAACTGAAATATTCTTTAGTGCTCTTCGAAACAAACACACTCGGAATTTGTTTCTAGCAGCACAATGTTACAGGGTGTTGGTGTTGGTGTTGTCATTGCCGGCAAAACAGAACCATAACAATTTCTCTAAATTTACTTAACTACAAACAATTTCTTCTTAAACTTTTGGCAAATGTTTTATCAGAGTTAAAACTGCTTTTTCTTGCGCCTTGCGTATTCCTGGTGTTAACATGAAATGCACTAACGTGAAGTAAGTACATTGGGGTGTTGTGTGTTTACAGAAAGCAGCAAATGTTGCAGTTAACTTGAGTTCTTTTTTCCTACTTTATACGATCTTTTATCAATTGGTTGCTTTGTTGATTTCTTTTTTAAGTATTTCGGTAGCATTACTTATACAGATTTTTGTTGTTTGGCGTTTTGTAAAAGTCTAAATGGTGTCTTCACATAAGAGAGAACGCTAGGAGCATTTACTCAGTTAAAGTTACATAGTAAGTACGTAAAACAGTATAGAGGATTGTGCTAAATTGCCGCTTTTGTTTGTTTGTCTCATGGTTTGGTTTGGTTTTGCTTTCTCGATTTTGTTAGTATACTTCGAAAAATTTGTAGGATTCCTATTAAAAATAAGTAATAAAAAAATTAGCACTTCTCAAGCACGGAGATAGCGCGTTAGTAAAACTATAGACATGGTCACCGATAAATTAACAATATCCAGTCGTATGGATGTAGCATCACCGCAGTAGGTATATCGCTCCTCCTGTTGGTAGTAAGAAAATAATGTGTTTTTCAATTAAGTCGGTTGTGATTAAAATTTCATGTTTTAATGCCATATTCCATAGGAACGTGAAGTATGAAATAGGCAAATATGATGCATGTGGGTTGGGTTTCAAGTTTCTGTAAGAATCGAAAATTTTAAACAAACAAATATATCAAAGGTGCATTTACATTAAGCAATTTCATGTTTGAATGCCATATTCCATAATAATAATTGACTGGCACGACAGCCCGCTTACGCGAGACTAAGGCCTAGCTTCCCGCAACTACCCGTGTTGTGCGTGTGAATTTGTACGCGGGTTGAAGGGACCTACAGTTTAATGCCGGTTCCGAACGGCAGGTTGGAAGCTTTTTTCATAAGCAATTTTTACTCTCAGAGGTTTGCCATTTCCAGCTGAGAGGACAGCCACCGAAAGAGAAAACGAGTTTTCCCGTTATTTTTTTTTAGGTGTTATTACAGGCAGTATTTGAACCTGAGGTTGCTGCCTGCGACTCGCGGTCCAACGCACTAACCAACTGAGCCACGGCGGCTGCCATATTCCATAGGAATGTAAAATACGAAACGAGCAAATATGATGCATTAATATTCTATATTATATTTTGGGTTCAATTCAATTTTCTGTAAGAATCTAAAATATTACATACAGAAATATTAAAATAGAAATGTGAAGGACGACCCACCAAAATATGTTCCATGTGCATTTAATTTCAAAATTTAATGTTTTAAGCCCGATTTTTGTACCAATGTGAGATATAAACCGCTGAAAGGTTTTTATACTTAAGTTCCAAAATTAACGATTCAAAACCACGTTAAAAAATATATGTGAAACTAGCAGGGACGCGCGGCTTTCGACGCAAGTTTGAAGGCAATGCATAGTGATTCGACTCCATACAACTGCGGGACAAAATTAGAAGGAGTGGTCCGTTCTTCATAAAATTTGGTATACTAATTAACCATGGTCTGCTGAATGTAAATCTCCATTTGGTTTTTCTTAAACTGTTGTAGTTGGGCAATGCCTGAAACTTAAATTTGCAAATTTCGTCATTTTTGGAGAGCTATAGCAACGCGTGTGTTGGCTAGATTTTTCACATTTTACATTTAATCAGTTACATCAACATTGATTATTCCAAAGAGTAACAGAAATTGAAATGGACCCTCTGATTTTGCAATAAAAACGATAACAAAAGATGTATGTTTTGCAATTTTGCAGATTTGATCCTTTTTAATGCTGATTGCATACTTTTAGGGATAAATAAAATTAATTTTGTCGAAAAATACGTGTTTCAAATTGAAGACACAGAAATTGAGACACTTTTCAAATTGAATTATTTTCTGAGATCGGAAGATATCGGAGGATGTAATTACATTATCCGACAAAGAAAGAATGCTTCTTAAAATAAAAAAAATCCAGGAACATACTTTCACATACTTTTTAGATATTTTCCTCTAAGTTTTGCCAATTTTCAGATTTTTAATTTAGAAAAATATTTTGAATTAAAAGTGAAGTAAAAGTCTACGCTTTGCAAATTTTGAGAAAACATCAAAAGCGGAAATGGCCACATTATTTCTTATTCTATATTGAAGGTTTAAGCAACTTCTTGGTAACCATGTATTTTTAAAATTTTTTTACTCAATAGACTAAAACAGAAAATATGAGTTTTAATTTTTTTGAGAAAAAAGTTTCAACTTTGAGCCGATTTTGCAAATACACTAATTAATTTTTTGCACAGATTTTTTGGGGTTTTAGTTGGAGTTTTTTCTTTTAAATGACATCAAAATCGTTAAATTCTGAGACGATACATTTTTTTAATTTTGTCTATGGAACGAATCACTGTGCAATGGGGCCAATAAACGAAGTTCTTCTTAACCCTTTGATCCCGTAAGATTTTGATGAAACAATACTTATCTAATTATTTCTCATTTGAAGTGCTTCCATCATATTTGAAGTCATACAAACTTTTAACCCATTGTTGATCCCGCCAGGTTTCGATTTTCGATAAAATGGAAAACACTTGACGAATTATTTTTCATTAAGAGTATTTTCACCAAGTTTGAAGTTAATAAGCCCACTTTCATGTTTTCAATTCATGGTTTTTAACAGTTTCTCCATATAAAAACCCGTCATGACCCCGTTAAATTTTGATTTTCGAAAAAATAAAAAACACCTATCAAATTATTTCGCATTAAAAGTACTTTCACCAAGCTTGAAGCCAAAAGGCCTAAAAAATCATGTTTCTTCATACAAACCTTTAACCCTTGGGTCACAACTTTAAGTTTTGATTTTCAAAAAAATGAGAAACACGTATCAAAATATTTTTGATTTCCAGTGTTTTCGTCAAGTTTGAGGTCAATAGGCCCATCGGTTCATGGTTTTTTCGTAGTGTTCCCGTATACGCATCTTAATCCTTAATTTACGAAAAAGCGTTATAACAAATTTGAAATCAATAGCCCCATTAAATCGCGTTTCTTCATACAACCCCTAAACCCATGTTTGGCCCTTTTAGACCCCGAATTTCCAAAAAACCCCATCTTCGCGGAGGTTCATTTTTTAAGATGTACCTACAGTTTAAATTTAATGTTTGTAGCTTCAGCGGTTTGGGCTGGGCGATGATGAATCAGCCAGTCAGTCAGTCAGGACAAACAATTACACCAATTTATATACACTACACTTTTCTACACTACACTTTTATAAATTACCCTTTCCTACATATTAATTAGTGGCTTTTCACTGTCCAATTTAGCTTACCTCCGGATGTTCGGTGTAGCATTCTTCAATGCGCCGCCGCTCGTAGAAGCTCATATTCAGCTTATAACACGGAAACTCCAACTCATAATCCACACGCTGCGGTTCGGTGCTCAATCGAATACCCTTCGACGGCATCAATACATTAACCACCACCAGCAACAGATTCGTGTTTGGTATTTTCTTCAAGTAAAACGGACGCGAATTGGGCACTTTTATGAAATCATTAATGTCTTCCAGTGAGTTTGGCTGCAGCACATATAGCGTGGACTTGGTATCGCATTGATTATACACAGGTTCGGGCTCCTTTTCCTGAAATACCACCTCGCCGTCTTCGCCCATTTCTTTGGGTTTGGGATGTTGCCCGGGAAATGCGTCCGGCACCGCTTCGTAGTCGTCGTCAATTTCGTCCAAGTACTCCAAAACTGAATTAAATAACGAAATTACTCAAAAACTCTACAACAAGCTGATGTCGATCGCTTACAGGGAGCACCGTCCACCCACCACTGTATGCGTGTCCATTGCCAGAAGAGTCTGGCCACCAGCCAACGCCACCCCAAGCTCAGCAAACGCAAAGGCTTTAAATACATAGAAACATTTATTAAAACTTTAGAAGAAATCTTCGTTTCTTAAGTAAGTGAACTTACGTCCAATAGCGAGTGCGCATCGCTCGAACCCTCTGGGCCCTCGGGGCACAATGCCTGGTAATCGTATACGTTGATGCTTTGAAAGAAGCTTTTCTCCACCATTGCAGCCATTACATCGCCCTGATACTCGCCGAAGAATTTGCCTGTGTGATTGACATTCTGCGCCAGAATAATGTAGGCGTTATGGTCGATAACGTAGCATTCGATTTCATCGCTGGCGCAGGTCTTGATGCAACCATGACACTAAAACGGTACAATTTGTATATGCAAAAAACTCAGATATACCATGAAATCAGTGTTTCATTCGCGTGTTTCAGTGAAACACTCAAGCAAAGTTGCAATTTGGTAATTTTTGTGTTTTTTGCCTATTTCACTCACATTATCCACTGAAGTAATGTTGGTGAACCGATCCAGCATTAGCGCATGGGAGAACTGAAAACCCACCACACCGGCAGGCGCTTCCTTGCCGCCGTCGCGTGGGAAAATCGCATGCGAAGCGGTCACCTTCAGTTCGGAATCTTCTGCCGGATCGCTGGCATGTTTCACCGAGTACACAAAACTTTCCGTACGCTCCTGGTGATGCTGCAGTATGGCGCTCTTGAACCAAGTCTCATCGATTGCGGTAGTGTGATAATCGCCAAATTCCTGATCGTTTTCCACCTCCACCTCGCCGTAAATGAATTGCCAACGCGTTAAACCGCTCATGGTGGCCACAAAGCGCAGAGTAGCGCCAAAGCTTTCAATCAGCCGTCGCTCCTCGTTGCTGGCAAACTTCCATTCACCATAACTCGAATTGGTGACTTTAGCATCGAAGATCAGCAAATGCACCAGCTCCTTGTTGCAGTAGTAGGCATCATCGTCCTGTGTCTTACGACCGCAGTTTACTGTTTTAAAACATGGAGACAGCTATAGGTTCAAGTTGTAAATGGCCTTCATGGTAAGAATATACCGTCATCAATGTCATCGTGATCGGATTCATCTTCTGTGTATTGCTCAGACCACTTCCAGTTCTTTTCGAACATTTTACGCAGAAAATGGCGCAGCTCATCCTCGGGTGTTTTGAATTCGTGCCCCTCCAGATAGTGGTACTTGCAGTAGACCCTGTTTGAAAGCCACATTTGTTGATATCAACTACTTAAGTCAGTGGAGAGCACAATACTGAACCCACCAGTCCGGATGCACCTTCCAGTTCTCGCCCACAAAATACTCGGAGATGTTGACTTTCATGTGTTTGTTCTTCAGCACCTCCTCGCCCACTTTGATCCATGTCTTTCCATACTCGCTGGGCAGCACTATACCCAGAGAAAATGGTGTGTTTGGCAATGGTGCAAAGAAGTACTCCTGCTTCTCTTCGGACACGCGACGCATTTTGTCGTAGTGAAACTTGACGCTTATATCTTTGAAGTCACCAGTCTGATGACGCACCATAGCGCTACGCAGCTGAAGTATCGAATCGCCCGGTTGGCGTGGCTCGTCATCCTCGTAGAGATGCTCCACTTCGGTAAAATCGATACTGTTGTAGTTGGGATTCATGCGACCCACATTCTACATAGGGAACTCATAGTCAAAAGCCACACATTGTACAAATAAAATCCCAATTAACCTACCGCAATGGGTCGCAAGTCGGGATGCAACAGTACATAGCCATTGTTGGAGACTACAAACGAATACCCATTGACGCCCAGCTGTAACGATTTATATTTAAGTGGTTACATATGAATTAAGTATTTAATTTGAGTGGCCGTATTGCACCCACCTTATAGGGCAATGTTAGCTTGTCAATGTCCTCCACTGGCACATCGGTGCCGGCCACACCCAGCAAGCGTGCGCGTTTCGTTGAGTTCTCGTTGCGGTAGGAACGATCGAAGGCGGGCACTCCCACCGCTATCATGAGACGCGTTTCGGTGGTGTTGCCCTTCTGTTTATACTGTAGACAAATGGCATTGTCATTAATATATATGTTGACTTGAACTCTTGCCGCTGCCTCACCGTTTTATCGGTGAATGAGTGCGTCCATGTCGGTGGGTGTTCTTCGTTTTGCAGCACCAACGGTGTCGCTATTACGTCCACATATTTCAGCACCTCCTCGTGCACCTCGTCCAGCGTCTGCACGTGTGAATAGAAGCCCCGATTCAGACAGGCCATCCATTGTATTTCGCGCACCTTGGTCACCTCTTTGCCCAGCAGATAAGTAAAGATTCGCACACGCATATTCGACGTGCCGTTCTCGCCGTTCCCCCAGTTGTATTTCTCAAACACATCGGTGGTATTGCCAGCGACACCGTCGGTGACGAGCATAATTGCTTGATTGCAGGTGGATGTTTCGTTGCAGCGACGCTCGACGTAGTACTGCGAACAGTCATTAGTTATTTTCAACACAATGTACACATCCAAAAGTCACTTTCAACGCACCTTTTTCAACAGCTGGAATGCCTTCTCGTATGCAATGCTCAAGTTTGCATATCCCTCTGGCACAATCTTCTCGATGGCATCATTGAAAACGTTAATGTTCTCCGGTGTGGCCTGCACCAGTGCATCCTTGAAGCAGGGAATGATGTCGTCGACCGTGGCCGAGTAGTTGAAGATTGTGAAGAAATCATTATTTGAAAACGTATCCAAAATACTGCGTATTGTAAATTTGGCAACATGATTACGGAAACCGGTCATCGAGCCGGAGTTGTCGAGTAAAATGACAATGTCCTTGGAGCAGGTGGCAGTTTCGATGTACCACGAACGCTTGCGGCAATCGTAGGTGTCGGCGTTGTCGTCGTCGTCGTGCTCCTGCCACTGCGAGGCGGGATAGTGGCGCAGTATGCCCGTGTCGGAGCCGAAATACTGCCACGACAATGCCGGATCGGATTGATAGTTCTGCGTGAAGACTTCGTCCAGCGTTTCGGACCACATGATAGTTTTCAGCACCTCAGGGCCTGTGGCAGAAGAAAGTGACACACATACATACATACATATACACATCAATTTACAGTGCTGTAGTAGTTATAACCGTTACTTACTGCGATCGTACACATTGGAGGGTACATGGACGGAACTGTGCTGTGTATCCACTGAGATGTTGTAGAAGTGCGTGTCCGGGTTTAGTGTCATATTCAGATACATCCAGTCGTCCTCCTCCACGTTGGGGAGCAGTTCTTCGGCCCGCTTGCCATCGAACATGGAGAACTTACTGGAATAGTATTGAAATTCCTTTTCGGCCAGTGTGCGATTGAACTGAAAATCCTCATAGACACTTTCCGCCTTCTGCTGTATACAGCGGACGGCGTCCATTTTGCGCGACAACATGCGGCCAACATTCGCCGTAATGGACTGGATGAGTTCGGTGCCGTTCTTGAGCTCAACGCGAGCATTGTATTCTTTGTATTTCTGCACCAGCGACACAAAAAAATAGAGAAAAGTCGAAGACGGTAGTAAGTAGGTGAACTGAAGCATTAAATGTGTATACTAACAGCTTTAATTTCCTGTGATTTGGTCATACGTTGTGCTAGTTCCCACAGCTCATCGCCAAATTGTATGGCCCACTTGCCAACGCTAAGAGACAAATTTAAATAAGTATTAATCACATTAGAATTCTATTAGTACATATATAAATTTAAAATGCATAACAATTTGAATGTTTCAGTAACATTAAAAATTATGTATTCATTTAGAGTCCGACCGATACCAAATTTTTTGGCCGATGCCGATTAATCGGCCGGAAGGGCGAGTTTGGCCGATGCCGATTAATCGATGCCGATTACATAGAAAAAATAACACGAATGAATTCAATCAGAAACACAGTCTATTTTATAAAATAACAAAAGGAACTATTATAAAAAAAATAACAAAACAATGAGAAAAGAAATAATTAAAAACTAAATAAAATAACAAGAGAATTCAGAATTCTAATACATTAACATGTATTAAAAAAATAATATATCACATTTATCCACTGAGAGAGAAACAAAAATAGTGACGTAAATATTGCATACAAATTCAGTTTTTTATTCAACTTAAAATAACGATTTTTATATTAAAATTTGTACTCTCAAATTGCGACCCGTTGTACAGATGCAGTGGGAGGAAGTCAGAAAACAAATTTGGAAAAAATAAAAGGCCGGTTAAAAAATGCTTCCAATTAAAAAAGAAGAATTAAATGCCCCTTCTTCTGATATCCACATTAAGAGACGAAATGCATAGACATTTTGAGAAAATCTGTGTTTTTAAGAATACCTAGTTTAAAAAAAAACATTTCTTGGAAACATTTATATTAAACAGTATCTAAAAATGCATTACTGAAAAGGGGTATAAAAACCCGTTGGTACAAAAAATGAAAACAAAAAAATGAAAGGAGAAAAATAGGCCGATGTGGCATCAGCCAAAAAAGGCCGATGACGATGCCGATTCTTTTTTTTTTGGCCGATGCCGATACCAATTTTATTGGCCGATACTAGCCGATGCCGATTAATCGGTCGGACTCTATATTCATTCGTTCAGCATCCATGCATGAAAATACTCGGCAGTAACCTTTGAACTTTGTCGTGGATGATTTCTCCTAGCAAACTGTTTTCTATATTTAAATGCTGCATGTTTTATTGACGCCATGTGTCAACCACCTGTCAATTAGTGCCGCCTTCTTGCGAACGACAGCAATCGTAATGAAATTAACATATGTGACATGTTGACGTCATCACTAGAAGCCGTCAACGCAAACACGATGAACGTGCAATGCGTGTCCCTAGAGTAGCAATTAGCAACAACCAACGCAACACCTTTGAACCGCATACACTGCACACACACATACACACACACATACCACTCAGGAGTAAAGAATACGGCATATTTCGACATTCAGACACGTCTGCCATTTGAGCCGCAGGCCCACAAGCACAAAATATTCGCAAATATTCACACATTAAAAATAGACCCGCACGCCGCCCTGCGCGTTTCGCACAAACTGCCGCGCTGGCAGTGCGGCCGCCGGAGAGGCACGCACGAGCAGCTGTCGTTTGTTTACAAACAAAGCGCCACAAAAATGGCAACCAAAGCGGAAGCAGCGCACAAAGCGTGCCACCACCAAAACAAGGATACGCGTTGTCAACGCTGGCGACGGCGCAACAAGTGTGGGAGCGACATTTCGCTTCTCCGCACTTTATCCCGCTCTCTGCGGCTTGAGCGCTCTTTCGTTGTGGCGCGCTCTCAGCGCACTACGCGGCGTATGCGCAATATTAATTGTGCGTTTTGTTGTCATTCCTGTGTTTTAGCGTCCGTACGCGCTGGGCGCTGCTTCATCCGCTCTGCGTGTTTACATTTCCCGCAGTGACGCCTATGGCGCATAGGTGGTTGCCTGCTGTGTTTGTTGGGTTGTCTCGTTGTGTGCGTGACAGCTGTCCACACGTTGTCGCCATGTTGCCACATTGGCTGTCCCACATTTGCCTGTGCCGAACGGCGCTTCAGCAGTAGAACGTTTGCCGCTCCTTTTCGTCGTTGTCTCATTAGCAGCCCCTGCCAGCCACACGCCCACATTTGGCTGTCATTTCTGACAGCTTGCTTTTGTTGTTTGTCGGGTTTATGCGATTAAATTGTGGGCTCCGCACTCACCGCCGCTATTTTTAGTTCTATTGTTGAATTTTCTTGATTAAAAACTTGTTGTTGCACTCATTGTTATCACGTTGCTTTGGGTGTTGTTTGCGTGGTGCGATAAATGGGTGCCAGCTTTGTGCGCGCAATCTAATAAATTTGAATGAAAATGAAAAGGAAAGCCGTTTGTTTGTATCCTCCACCCACACGCCGAATAAATACAATGCAGTGATCGGCGCTCTAAGGCATAGGGTGCCAATAGCGATTGAGGCAATTGGGGAAATCTTAAGCGATATGTGTGCAGCAACATGTGCGAAGTGTTGATGAAAAGTGGTTACATGAAAAGCATTGAAAACCCCATCCTCAATTCAAAACATTGAACTGCAAAATCGCATGGCAAAACATACTTCTGATCTATAATTCTAAAATTCAACACCCATAATGTGATTTCAATTTATTTCAACAAAAACCACTAACCGCATCACTCATACGCTACGAACTCAATTACGTTTATTGAAAACGCAAAAAGCAGAAAACTAGAACGCTCTGCAAGTGCTTTTACTCTCGGAGGCAAATGCGCCGCAGCAAGGACAACAGGTTTGCTGTATCCATAAATTCCTTTAACACATCAACGGAATGAAAGTGATATAACTGGCTGTTAACGACAGCAGACTGACACATGTGTAAGCGCACAGCGGAGCTCACCTTGCTGCACGTCACATCCATACAGCCATCAATCAATCAATCAATGATGATTATTCACACTTCGCTGCATAAAGTTTGAAGAGAGACGCTTTCTGTATTAGATGTGCAAGTGGCGGCGTACTATTTTGAAAACGCAGCTGTATGTATGGAATTCAAGCACATAGATTATTTTGTGAATTATGATTATTTATTATTTATTTTGTGATTTTCTGATTTGAAGCGAATCTTTATCGAATGTCTATTGGAATTTTATGCGTTGAGGTTGCAACAGTTTAGGATCGATTAACAGTAGAAGGTTTAAATGGGTTTCTTCTAATTTTAACAGCTTTCTACTGTTTACTGTTCTGTATGTCCTCCTGAAATGAATACGATTTGTAACAATAATTCGTGTTGATTGGGCTCATTGCAATCGAATCGATTGTTAAACTGAGTAAAAAATTCAGCTAATTAACACGAATTACGAATAATGTGTTTGAGACGCAAGTACAAATGCGATGTTAATAGTGCATGTAAGCACTTCCATTTGTTCACAACAAGGTGAACTCTTTACATGTAATTTTTTTGTTGTTGCTAAAATCAATCAATCAATTGAGACAAGGACCTTTAAGATCATCTGGAGTACTTCGAAGTGGATGCGGATTTGGGAGACAAATCATTTCAACATTGAAACACATGTTTGGTTGAAGGAATTCGTTAACCCTTTCGCTTCATGCGAATGTGTATATTTATGGGGAAATGCAAAAATGTGATGTTTTCAACTGGATCAATTTTGTATTTATTATTATTATTATATTTATTATTTATTATTATTATATTTATTGTTATTATTATTTTATTATTATTATTATTTTATTATTATTTTGTTATTATTTTATGATTATTATTATTATTATTTATTATGATTACTTTATTTATTAATTATTATTATTATTTAAAATTACTAATTATTATTAATCTATTTTTAATATCATTAAAATCGAAACTAGAACCTAGATAAATGTTTCTTCACTGTTTAATAACAACTTTCTTTAAAAGACGCTACAAATTGCTTTTGTCTAAAAGCGTTCCAAAAATAATTGTAAAAATAGCAATAATTTTTTGCAACTTTACGTAAAAATTGCTTTTACTTGCACAAAAATCAATTCTAGAAAACTGGAAGGTATCACATTTGTATGTTGACATACCATATGGCAACAAAATAGCAAATAGGGTTAGCAAATAAAATTGCCGCATTTGGCAGAATATTATTTCACAGTGATACTAAGTGTCGTTGCATCCGGAGAGAATCAATGTTTTCTTGGGAATTTGGCAAGACGGCGATTTTAAGCTCTATATCTTTCAAAACTAGGCTAAAGAAGGGATAATTGTTAACAGCAAACATTATCAGTCCATGACAACTGTTGAATGATCACTTCTTAGTCGGAATAGTAAGACTGGACACGGGCAATATGAAGTCTGAGCAAGACGCTGCCAGATGCCACATACGGAGGAGGAAATATTTTGTAGTTGTTACAAGTAAAGTTTCCAGAACGTGTCTTTTCGAAGAGACCCAATAAGAATTAGAGACTTAATTTGTGCCATGCCTTTAAACATTTCCTCGTGAAGTATGTTTAGTTGCATGTTTATGATTGTAGATCAACAAAAATCTATTCATTGGAGGACAACATAGTTGAAGCTATTCAAAGTAAGATCCAACCTGAAATATGAGAAAATCATACAAAGTTGAACCCCTAGATTCGAGCTTTGAAAACGAAACTGCGTCATTTGAAACAGTCATTTGGAACTGAAAACTTCACAATCTTCTCTTCAAGGCTTTACAAGTATTCAATGTTAAAAAGCATTAGACAACATTTTCGTCGTTTGACCAGCGGTCCATATATAAAGTTTATTCATTTCATGTCCAAAATTAAAAAAGAAAAGCACTTAAGAATAGGTTTTCGATAGGGCACAAAGGTAAAAAATCATGTAAAAATTCCCAAGGAGAAAAAAATCAGGTAAAACTTCCCGAGGAGAACCCCACGCGCGAAAAATGGGCATCATCGAGTCGGATGATTGCAAGAAATGCAGAGACAATGGTACCAAGGAAACTCTAGAACACATTATCTATTCCTGTCCGGCTATCTCAAGTCTACGACTTACTTTTCTGGGTTAGAGGAGGACCCCAAGCACCACAGTTGCTGCTGAACTTCACTAGGAGCACCCGCATTCTCACGAATCATTTTTACGTCGATATGCAACACTAGGGAGCTCCAACGGGTAGCGCTACGGACCCAATAGGGTCTATGCGTGACCTACTTGGCCAGCCAGCCAGCTTATCTAACCTAACCTCCCGAGGAGCACAGAATTTGTTGAACAAATTGTTTTTTATTAAGACTGAGTTCTCCCCTCGCATTTTTTCCATATCCATATTGTTGGTTTTTGTGGGCGGCTCAACTCAACTTTCAACTCACATTCAATTCAGATAGTCAAACTACGCCGTTAGTCTGATTTTGTTGCTGTTTAAATGCAATAACCCTGAATTTCATATAATAGCCCCTCGTAGTTATTTGATGGAATGTGTTCATACCGACATACATATGTATGCATAAAATTCCACAAGCCCTGCTCATATTTGTATTATTTACGTTATTATGTTAATTTAATGACCGCATTAAATTTGCATTAATGCCACTTAATGCCACAAAAGAAAGTTAGCCGTGCCGCTAAGTATGTCTGTATGTATACTTGCCAGCAGCGCTATCATCATCACCAACAGTAACGTCAGTCTTAACGCCAACAGCATCAAAATCCCCAATGCTAATGCCAAAAACAACAACAACAACAAAATCAACACCCTTAAAAATACCCCGGCCGCTTCCCAAAACACGCAAGAGATCGCTTCAGACAATTTAATTCAATTTTGCCATTCAGAAATGAGCGAAAAAACAAACGACACACAGGTGTAACAATAACAAAAAGTATGACAAATTACGCTAACCGCGCCACATGAAAATTACAACAACATTAGCAATTTGAATTCGCCAAAATACAATAAGAGAACCACGTAAGCGAAATAAAAGCGAAATGTGCCAATAAAAAGTCAAATTAATACCAAATTTGCATAAATGCGTGTGTCAATTAATTGGGTGCTGCTGGTCACCCTGTGCCCTGTGAGAGCGTTGCGTTGGGAGTTGGTGCAGGACAGGCTTGGGCCGTTGTAAGTGGCCATGGTTGTTGGCACACGAAACCTTAACACTGACAGTCGCGCTTAACATTCAACTTTACGTGTGCCGCTGACTTTCATATTCACAAATTGCCCCGCAGCCGTCCCCCGGCCCCGGGCTGCCCGCACTTACGCTTCATCCTCGGGCGTAGCCTCCACCGTGCGCAGCGTCAGCGGCGACAACGGCGACAGCCCAATGCAGTGGAGTAGCAGGAATGCGGTCACAGTGACAGCGAAATGTGTCATCAACTTGTCGCATGCGAGCATCTTGGGCAATTTTCTAGCATTTTCTCTGCAATTTGTGCGGTTGTACGGCCGTCGATGGCGTTGCTGGCGGAATATTGGCGCTCTGAGGACGAACTATTAGCCCGCCTCAGTCTCGAATACCGAATCAAATTCAACTTGGACTTGCTGGCCTTTTTCGCGCACGGCGGTCGAAAACTTAGTCGCTGCGCTGCGCTGCGCCGAGAAAACTGGGTGGAGCCCCAGAACGATGTGTACAGCTCGCTGACGGCTGTTCAGGCCACTACGCCGACACTGGCACCTTGACACTGCGTTGCGGCCGCATGTGGCACGGCGGCAAAGTGGCAAAATTCACGCGTTCAAATTAATATTCACTTTTGCATTAAAAAATTAGCTGTGCTTTAGAAACAATTTCGACCAAGCACCGAAATGTTTCACCGAATGAAATTTTTCAGCTGTGCGTAAATTTTCTATATATAAAACTTGTACGTATCAATGTTTGTGTATGTGTGTGTGTATATATGAGCGAGCATGTGTGTGTGTGTGTGGGTCTGGTATTTTCAGTCGCTGGTCCGTTTTCAGCTGTTGTTGTTTTTTGTTGTTCAAAACACTCGCTCGACGGCCCACCGTTGGCCCACCCGTTTCGCCGAACCGTTGTCGCTGAGCAGCCACGAATAACTGAACCAACTGAAAATGAGGAAAATTGCGGAAAAGTGTCTGGTCGTGTTTGGCTTTCTCTGTGCACGAATTTCCACGCAGCGCCTTCATCGGTTGCCATGTTCGTCCCCAATCGTTCGGTTTACATCGTTTGTTTTCGTTTTTGTACACTTCCGCCGCCACCGATGCCGCCAGAAATCAGCTCTGGCTGTGGCACTGTGGCGCTGGCTGCTTTGCCATCTCACAGGCTGCGCGCTGCTCCCCACCCGCAACACGATTTCCGACCGCATCCCGCCCACTCTCTATTAATAGCAGGATGCCATGTGTGAGTGTGTGTGTTGTGTTTTTGCGGTTTTCGCTTTGTGCAGCCGATTCGGCGTCCACAATCAGACAACTGTCAGAAATGTCGGACTATGGCGTGCAACTCGTTGAGCGGAACACCGAAGTGAGGGAGAGTGCCGGAGTATACTTATTCGGGTGTGTGAGCGCATTTCACTAATCAGCTGTTTTTATTGATTTTTCCTACTCATTTCCCGAGTTGCAGCGGCCGATTAGGCTCTCTTTTAATGCTACTCTCCTCTGCGCCGTCTTATTAGACTTCCTTACTTGCCTCTAGTTTTGCATATTTATTGTTAAAATTTTTATTCAATGTGACGCGTGTTAGCTTCATTTTCATTTCGCCGCACATTCATAACAGAGAACGCGACTGCACTTGGCCGAGGACTACAGAGAGTGAAAAGAAAACAGCTGGACACGTATAAGAAGTCGATTTTGAACAGGTTCCTTATCACTGTCACTATCCTTATTACTTATTAGTTTTTATTATTAGCTACCATTTTAATTTGTTGAAACTAAAACTTGTGTCAATTCATCGATCCCATAGTGAAATAAGCCAAGTGATCCAAGTAGTGACAGATGTGAACATCGGCACTGTTATTTTGGCATATCAAAAAAAAAAAGGGAATCAAATATATGCTAAAACTTAACCCGTGAAATTATTGAAAAACTCAAGTAAATTCAAAATTAAATTTTTTTTTTTAGAAAAAATTAATATTTGCGCTGTGTTCTTGAGAAAACCATTGTGAGACATCAAAATAAAACAAATAAACAAGATGCCTTTTTTGTGTTACTCTGCCTATGTAGTCATATAAGTATATAAATTAATAAGTATATTCATGTATATATAACATTTATTTTTTAGGCCCTTTTCAGGTCCATTTATTTCAAAAATTTCAATGATAAAAAACATTACAAAAATAATTTGACCAAAGAGGTCCTCAAAATAAGACTGCTTTCTCTACTTGGATCACTTGGTTTATGCCACTATGATCCATCCTAAAGATATAAAGTTTGGGAGTGAAGCAAACACAATTTAAATTTGTATGTATGGAACCAGAACCATCGGTCGGTAATGTCTCTTTCGAATTGATGTATTCACATTCACCTATTTGTACTGAAATTGAATCTATCAAAAACCTCTCAATTCATTTTAGTTTGAATAGTTAGTTGAATGGATGCTGTAAATTTAGTATTTACACCAAAAGAATGTGGCCACTGGTCGGGTGGGCAACCCGATCAGTGGCTATTTGAACGGCTGCGGGGTCTAGGGAGAGAATGAAAAAATCGCCTAAAGGCAGAAAGACATAAGACATATTTATCTATGACTATGACGCCTATGACGCAAGTAACCTTAGCGAAGTTTTAAAGGTCAACGTCACTGACTTATTGTTTACTGTGATTAAACAACTTTTGCCTGCATCATAACAACCCAAAAGCGATATTTGGAATGAGACATACAAAAATAGTTTGTTCTTCATTCATCTTCATTCTACGTTGAACCATTTTTGGGGAAGTTATGATGTAAACAAGGGGAAACAATGATTAGCAAAAGCAACACATTTATACCCATAAAAATTATATTGTATTAATATTAAAAACAATTCTTTAAAATATGTTTCATACTTGAGTTAATAAAAAATGATATAAACAGTTTAAATTGTTACTAAAAACCCCTTTAATAATTTTTAAAATTTAACTCTGCGATTGCTAAATCGCTTTACCACAACTTTTATTACAACTGAATTTATTTTAGCCCGCGTCACATTTTAGCTTTCCTTACATTTCAGCTCGCCTCACATCTTAAGTCGCCTATACAAATTTTATTCGCAGTCCCTATGACGCAAATTTGTATACACAGAGGCGCCACCGTTGCTGCTTCGACTCCTACAGCTACTTGCCACAATGCAACTGCCAACATTAAGAGCGACAGCTGTTGCCACGTATAAACACACACACACACACGCGCGTATATACGAGAACAGTGTTTCGCACATATGCTGCCAACTTAATAAACTCAACATGAGTGCAGGTGCACGCACAAACACTCACACTCACACAGCCATACATGCACTCGACCACAACGGCCATGAAGGACATTTGCATATGTGGCCAGGCCAACCGGCCGACCGACCGAACGACCAACCGAACGACCGCTTATTGTTTCGATTTAATGCTGTTGCCGTGCTGATTGTTGTTGTTGTTGTTTCATGTCACACGTGATGCATAATGTGCTTGCAAGTAGGCAGCGGAGAACAAAAATAAGAATTGTTTACTTGCTTGTTACCTCAAATGTACGTATGCATGTGTGTATGTATGTATGTGTATGCAATGTGGCATGTAACCGCATGCAATAAAGTGCAATTAAGTTAAAATTTAAATTGTGCGCAATTTTTTATGCCTGACAGAAAATTTAAGACGATGCTTAGTGACAACAATAAATCGAGTAATTGGCCATTCGGATTTGAAATTTAAAGGGCAAAGTTAAAAAAATATTGTTAAACCTTTTACGATCAACACGACATATGTATGTATTATCTTGGCAAAATTTTAACAATACCACAAATTTTAATAATTCAAAAGCAATCATAAAAGGATTAAAAGGATCAAATGTTTAGTTTAAATTTAAAAACCGTAAATTTTAAACCGAATTGCAAATCACTTCAATTGGAGGCCCATATCAGCCGATTAAGCCGTCAAATCCCTCGTCAACTTGATCATGGGTAAATTTGCCCATTCTAATAAACATTCTAATTAATTAAATTCCGACAAGCTCTGTAAGCGTCACAAACACCATCACAACGTAAACTCGAATTTGAACGCTTGTAAAATGAGCCGCAAAATTCATCGACAGCTGTACGCAGTCGCCTAACTGCGCGTTGTGCTTGTCAGTGTTTACGAAATTTGTCAATATTTATTATTCATGAGCTGCTTAATACCAATTAGGTAAATTATGTATGACTTTATAAAGTTTTACAGGCTCGCACGTAACAACGCACACACACACACACACACACTGGCAGACGTGCACAGTTGATGCCAGGCTCGCAGTGCCAATAATTTTCCGTCACGTATAGTAAGTTTCCTTGCAAATATTTTCATATGTTAACGTTTTCAACACGTATATAAAATGTGCCTAAAAGCACACTGGCAGCGCATAACATTTCATTGCAGCCTTTTAGGCATTTTGTGCTCCTTCCATGCGCTATGCCCACAGCATTTCGAAGTAAGTGAGCACAGCTTTCGCTTTATTTTCGGGCTCAATTTTCTAGCTATAGTGTTAGGCTTGTGCTCCCTTTTTGTTGGTTTTCTCAGCCATTTGCGTTACTAAATCCTCAGCCCCAGCATCAGCAGCCGTGTCAGCGTTGCCCCCAATTACCACATCAATAACTTTGCTTGTGGTTATTGACCTGCTCACATCACTGCCAAATTATCAAGCAGACACCAACAGCCAGCGAGATGAAATAGCTTAAAAGTTTTACTAAATGTACATATATTGGTGTGTAGGTTGATACAGTATTTGTATCTGTGTATTTGTTTCAAACAAGTATAAATTATATGTATTTTGGTTTTGCTGCTGACGCTATCAACTAGCCAACGTTGTGGTTAGGAAGTTTTTATTGTTTTTATATGAAAATTAAATCGTATTGGCTACACTCACAGGTCGATTTATCACAGTCTGAAAATAAATAAAATAATATCAAAGTTGGACCTGTGCCAGTAGGAAGAGAGACATTTGTGGTTTACAATTACAAATTGCAGCCTAAATGTATGTCTTCAAAAAAAGGGGTCTGATTGAATGGCGTAATGTTAATGACAATCAATATAATTGTTTAATTCTATAGCATATTTTGAGTATGATTTGTAATTGCACCTTCGAGATTTGACATGACAATTTTTATGTGATTAACAGGGAAATGATGTTTAGGACCTAAAAACCTATAAAAAAGGCAAAATAATATAAAATAGCAAAAAAGGCACTAAAAACTGCCAATAAGGCAGAAAAGGCACTAAAAACTGCCTAAAAAGGCAAAATAGGGCATTAAAAACTGCTAAAAAGGCCAAAACAGGTATTTAAAAATAAGAATAAAATAATAGAAAATCTAAAAAAAGAATTTTATTTCATCTGACATAATACTAGAAAATCTAAAAAAAGAATTTTATTTCATCTGACGTATACAACATACAATATTTATACCTCGGTTTTTGTAAAAGAAAAATCAAGGTTTTCAAGGTTTTAGGTTTGCGCTAACCGAACTTTTTGATTTTGGCATGTTTTTTTCTTTAAATTTTCCACTACACAACAAAAAATAACGGCTTAGGAATGATCAAATCAATGTAAAAACATCGATAAGTTACCGAAATTGCAATGTTGCCACTTAATTTTTTTTTAGTTTCAAAGTATTTTTGCGAAACAAAAGGGGGAACAATTTATAAAACGAAAGAAAAATAAAAAGGCGCTCAACAAATCTTGAAAAAGGCATTTTGTGGCATTTATAGGTAAATAGGCACTAAAAAAAGGCATTTATGGGTGAAAAATTCAAACTGCCTTTTTAAGGCAAAAAAAGGCAAAATAAAACTGGTTTATTTCTAATCAGGAGGACCTAATTCGTGCTCATTTTCAATCAGAAATGCTCTATCTAGCAGCAAACAAAAAAGGCAATTCCCACAAAATCCTTTCCCTGGTGATTAACCTTCGCCTTACCAAAGATTTTTGACTACGTCGTTTACTAAATAATCAGCCGAGTGATTCAGGCGCTTCTCCCGCCATTAATAAAACTCACAAACAACTTTTTTTATACCTAAGTATGTGTTCAATAAGTAAGTATGTGTTCTGGAAAGAAATCTTCTAATATTTTCCATAGTCGCAAAATAAATCGTTAAATTTAACCCTTTTACAGGCCGCTAGAATTTAACCCCTTAATTGATGCTAATCCCAAATGTGATGAAGAATAACCATGGGTTGACGAAAATGACGGCAATGAAGATTATTTACCTAATGAGGCACATGATGTGGAAGTAGAAGTAATGACGAAAGTAGATCGAAACTAAATTGGTCGACGATAGTAACTTCTTCTGGTGATATTTAGTTGGTTTTTTGCAAAAAAGGCCTAACTTTGATGATTTATTTTGCAACTATGGAAAAACTTGGAACATTTTTTTGCAGAGGATTTATTGAACACATACTGAGGTACAGAAAAAATTTGTGCTATTGTGTTTTTTGAAATGTTTGTATTCAAAATTATTTTGTTTATTCAAAATTATTTTGTTTATTCAAAATTGTTTTGTTTATTCAAATTTATTTTGTTTATTCAAAATTATTTTGTTTATGTTATTGAAATCTTCTTAAAATTTATTCATTTAGTCGAAACCATATTAAGCAAAAAATGTCAAGAAGTAAAGCAAAGGTTAACACTAGAAAGACCAATGCGGTCATTTTGATGGGTTTTTCATTTTTAAATATCTGTCTTTTCTTTAGTATTTCTGTCAACTTTTGTTTTGTCGATTTTTATTTTTTATCGGGTTCTACAATTAGTTCTGCAATTAGGGGTTTACAGTTACAATTAGCCAAATCCGATGTGTCTTTTCGAGATATCAGCGGATATAATTTGAACTATTTGTAGGTATGGAAAACTTGCGGTCTTTCTATTGTTAAAATAAAAAGTTTTGGTCGTCAGCAAAAGTGTTACTAGAGACAAGATTTTTCTGACAATTCGTTGGGATTCTGTAATAGTTCTTGTTTTAAAAGTGGGGCCTACCTACTAAATAGATACAAAATTAACATCCAGATGTATGTATGTAGTAACACTGATATCTCGAAAAAAATGCATCGTATTTGGCTAATTGTAATTGTAGAATCCTAATTGTAGAACCCGATAAAAAAATAAAAGTCATCAAAGCAAAAGTTGAAAGAAATACTAAAAACAAAGATATTTAACAATGAAAACCCATCGAAATGACTGCAATGGTCTTTTTAGTGTTAACATTGCATGTTATGCAATGTTCAGATTCAAAAACATTTCAAACGTGTTTGTCTTAAAAAAACTTTGCTGAAAAAGATCCTCAAACGTAAATAATGGTTTTCCCGGAGAATATTGAAACAAAGTGCTTAAAACTTGTACATGTCTCAGAAAATCGAGACTTATGGTTACTTCATACTGGCAACTTCTTCAATCTTTGGCACGATCAAAGTTTCTACAGAGGATGACTTCAAGATTTGACAGACTTAAAATCCTTCAGGATACGGAGGATTTATAGTCTCCCCGATACGAAGGATTTGAAGTCTGTCGGTATAATGAGGCAGAAACCGATTAGGCAGGTAAAGGGGAAACGTTTTCTTTAGACAGTCTAGACAGTTTTAGTAGAAGATATCAAACATTTTCTTCATTCTTCTCACCTTTACCGTTTTTAGTCCTCTTTGGTATTCCAAGTTTTTGTGGATATTTGCATGTAATCCAAACAGACTATGATCAGTTGCGGTAACTAAATAATTTTAAGCCGATAAGGGATTGTGTTAAAAAAAATCAGTTCTTACGACAACCCCGTATCAATCTTGGGCTCCTTTAACCCTTTCGACCCCGAATTTTACCCTGTGTCTCGATATTACCTTTTAGTATTTAAATCATGAAACACTTTCCTGAGAAGTTTGCACACGACGCCTCTTTTTTAGACTTCTAGAGCTAGCTTACTTTTGAACAATTTTAGCTTAAAACGAGTTAAAAGAATTGTGTATTAATATTTTTTAATTACAGAAAAATTATTTAATATTTATGGCAAAATACAAAATTATCACTTTTTGATTTTATTTAACCATTATTAAAGAAACAGGGTTTTGATCAAACGCGCCCAATTCTTAGACTTCAATTAGAACACACACAAACTTTCCCTGATATCACTGCAAATTATTGGAAATTATTTTGGGGATAACAGTAAAATTTATGTAATTTGTTTTGAATTCATTTCTAAAAATATTAATTTGTTGATGCCTACTAAAATTAAACCCATAAATCAATCGTAGCTTTTGCCGACAAATGATGACAAATAGGTGAAGTTGCTCTCAGGCAACTTTGGGGTCGAAAGGGTTAAAGCTTCTACAGAGACATTTTACAAGTTAACCTGGACGATTTCAAGTCTGTTTATGTTCCAATGAGGCAATGACTGGTTCTGATTTTTGTAATTAGTCTTATAGAGGTTTACTTAAAGAATAACGTTTCTCGGACCTACAATCTTATAGCAAATTAAAGCTTTTGTTACAGCAGTTTCAGGGGATTCAAAAAATGTTGCAGACGTTCTAGTAAAGAAGTAATCGGTATTGATACCTAATATTGAACCCATAGAGGTCTGCTCAGGAAAATCAATTTTTGCAACCTGTCTGATTCAAGTTTAGTTTGGATTTATTTCACCTCATTGAATGTGTCTAGGAACCAGCTTGTCTTCACTTAAAGCTGCCTACTAATACTTTTTAATAATATTTTTCATTTGGCTGTAGCAGTGATTGCTTACAAAAGCACGTTTCTTGTTATCACAGCTGGAATCAATATGTGCTGGGAAATCTGATATTACAGTGCTGCGACCACAATGCAGTAGCACACAACGTTTAATGTTTAACCATACAAATTATATTGCAAACTTTGGTTCTAACAGTAACAAAGGCAAAGCCAGTGATGAGACATTGTTGATATGATTTTGCACTATCAGTCAGCAACATTAAATGGCGTTGACTGAATAAAAACAATCACACAGCAAACTTACAGCGAACTTTATACACCTCTCTATCCATTGTTCATCAGCAAGTTGACTACACACACACACACACACACACACATTTGTCAAGCATCGGGGGAAATGTGAAAGTCATTGACTTTAGTTGAAAGTTCTGCAGGAAATAACTCACTGTTGTAAACAATATTAATGCAAAGTAATATTTTGTATAACTAGCATATTGTTTAAGAGAGCACGAGCACATTTAGTTATTCAAACAGCTACGTTAAAAGTATTATGTGTAAAGAATATATTATATATAACCATAAATACATAAATATTCAACTTGTGATACTTCTTTGCCATTTCAGCCCTTCAACCTGAAATTGGAGAAAATGTTTTATTTCAAGCACTCTTGGATTTGCATGTGTGCTTCTCTGCCGGAAAGCCAAAGGAAAAGTTAGCGATGCTGTGCTAAAATTATATTCGCTGCCAACAATCCTTCGTTCGCTGAGTGTGTTGCTATCACTTTAGTTTCTGCTACTCTTAAGCTGACTTTGAACTCTGTCAGTTTGCCTGCGTTGCCGCCCGCTATGCCATGCCTCCGCTTTATCTCTGCCAAGAATTGTGTGATAACTTTATGCAAATGTGTTAAATTCCAATATGGCAGCCATAATGTCGGCAAGCAATTGTCAACAAAACTAAATGACACACACATGTTCCGGCATCGGTTTTGTCGATTTTGCCGCATGTGCGGAGTTCAGACAGTTTTTTCTTACGTTTTGGAAATGATTCTTAACGGTATTTGTTTTGACGGCTGCAAGATTTACGTGGTAGATGTTACTCGAAGCAACGGTAGTTTAGTTGTCGTATGTAAAAAAAGAAAAAACTTTTTGAAAAAAAAGTTATGGGTATCGAGCTTAAAGGCTTCAGACATGAGTTTGGCTTACTTACAATGGGATAAGTGATTGCTTCTGGCTTGCTAACAACGCCAAAATGTGCAGTTGTTCATAAATCAGACATGCACTAGTTGGAACATCTTTGTTTGCTATGAATACATTATTTTTATTGAATGCGTTATACAATTATTCACAAGTCGATATGTTATAGTTACTTTTTTGTATAGTGTATAAATATTTATGTAAGTACATATGTATGTCTGTTTAATGTGTTTTGTTTGTTTGTTTTTCCAAAAAGGCATTATTTGTATTTTATCTAAAATAAAAATAAAAAAAACATAAAAATAAATCCTCTTTAAGTCACATAATAATGAAGAGTACGTTTTTTTTACAATGATGTCATAGCCGAAAGTGAACATTTTTATCATTTTTTTTACCGATTTTCAAAAGTTATGGCATTAAACTGTACATCAAATAGAACTCACTAGATAAGAAGTTAGGTTAGGTTAGCTGCCTGTGCATAAGATTCACTTATGGCCCGTTGTGATACTACAAATTTCACCCGTTAAAAACACTGTTCTATTACATGTGTTATAACACACATTTCAATCAGATATTGTAAAGTAGGAACTCAAGTTTCCAAGTTATTCAGTATTAAAGATTTGCGTTGTATGGGCGGTATCACGCCCTCTTGTCCAATACTCGCCTCATTCTTTCGGTCGAATTGTGCAACTAAGTGGTAACCTCGGACCGAGTTTCATTGAAGTAAAAAAATAATGCGGAAAATTTCGATGTTGAAAATAGTGCCGCGCCCCTTGTCCAACGTTCGTAAAATTTCAATTTTTCAAATTTTTGAAATTGGTCGAGCTATTGATTGATTTTTTTTTAGAATATAGAAGATAGAAGAGAGCAGAAGAAGATGAACTTTACTATCTAATGCTTAGAGTTGAAAGAAAAAGAGTTGAATTGCAAGTAACTGAAAATACATTTTGGTCAAGAACTAACATTGCAACTTAAAGTGTAAGACTGGGTCTTTGTTTATTTTGTAACAAAAACAACAACATCAGCTGTAGTTATGTGGCAACCCTCATCTCTATCCGATCAACACTGGACACCAATAGGTCTTTTTGGGTCCGGATAATTTGTATGAATTTGTACAAATTTTTACTGGATGCTTTTTGTGTACGTCAAATCCTTTGCAACAAGAATGAAACTGAGAGCGTAAAGTGACAATTCATTTCGTGAGAACTTGCAAGTTTTTACTGGAAAAATTTTGCTTGGCTGCCATATGATCGAAGAATCGCAGTTTGAGCCCAACGAACCATTTTCCTTTTGCATTAACCCATATAAGCCCAGCGATATTTTTTTGTCAATATTCGAATGAGACATTCTTTTTTATCGTTAAATGAGGTCGGAGAATTCAAATTTGGGGTCAAAAAATTTTTCCGATTCGTGTTCGATTAATCGAACGCTGGGCACCACTTGGTGATGTATGCATTGAGTTGATACTAAATAAATAACTGGCCATTGACCAGTACTATAAATTCACAGTTTATTCCATATTTTTTTCTAAATGATATGGTTCAAAACAATGAGTGTGAAGTGCAAGTCTCTACACAAATACGAACTAGGTTTATGGCAAGCCTTGCATCTCCATTTCTTATTGTTTTCTTTTAAATGAAGATGTTGCCCCTTTGTTCGGGGGGGAAGGTGTTTTGGTTGAACCTTCTTTGAAGACCCTGATGGAACCTCAAATAAACTCCTCGTCGCTATCACCAGATGATTCTCCTTCATCCGGGTCATTATTAGGGACTAAGGGAATATTTTTCTTATGATAACGACGAATGAAGCAGTAAAGTTTATGGTCATGTTCACTGTTGCTGCGACAAAAATATTTCAAATAAAATCGTTTGATTCGAATTTAAAAGAAATAGTAACTACCGCCCAGCGTTCGATTAATCGAACACCTGACTATTAATATACATTCTGACTAAAATATTGGTTTTATGCGAAAAGTGTAAATATGTTTTTAAGAGTGTGATCAATTTTTAACAAGACTGCATAATTACTTTTTTAATATTATTGTTTTTTTATGTTTTTCGATACTTTTAAAATTATGTCAAAAATTACTTTTTGTTTGGGGAATTCCTACAACAGGAAAGAGGTGTGAAACATGGTTATATTTATTTCGTATTATACAAAATTCATCATACCATCATATCATGTAAAAAGTTTGGGTTTAAAGTTTAAAGGACAGTCCAAAAAAATTGATGGAAAATGGTAAAATTTACTGTTCGATTAACCGAACATTCGGCCGATATGGGTTAAATGTCTGATTAAACTTAAGTTTGCCTACAGCTTCAAACGTCAAACGAAACTTTTAAATCAGCTGTTTCTTTCGTTAACCCTCCTGTTTATACCTTTTCCTGTGTGTTGTGAATATACCAAGTCCCACTGGTGCAACCAATAGTTAAAAGTTGCAAATGATCACAAATTTATGTTTGTTTACTATTTTGAATAGTTTCATTTTTAGGAGCATAAGCTGGCTCCTGATATTTTTTGCTGGACAATTTTTTCTGGAAAAGTTCCCAAACAGACCTCATATTTAGAAGCGCCTGATATATTTCTCACATACTACCTATGCATCCCATACTACCTATTCACCTTCCCGAGCTCAGAGAGCTTTCAGGGGTGGGAGGAAGTACTCGACCTAACTCTGCTATTCGACCAGACGAATTTGAACATTGAGGGTTGGAGGGTGTCCGACAAAAAGTCTTTCTCGGACCACAAATATATCATGTTCAGTGTTGACACACCGGTGTGTACTCCAAAAAAGTTTAGGAACCCTCGGAAGACGGACTGGAGCAGATACGAGAGAATCGTGAGGTCCCAATTCCTAAGGTTCCCAAAATCTAGCATTAGCTCTATATCCGAGTTAGAGAAGAGAGCAAATCGGCTCGAAAAAACTCTCACTAGGGCATTTGACCAATCTTGTCCGATTCGTCACGAAAGGAAGCCAATTCCACCGTGGTGGAATACGGAGCTTTCTGAGTTGAGGAGGGAGACCAGAAGAGTCTTTAATGAGTCCTACAGGACCAAGGTTTGGCAGCCATACAGGGAATGTCTGCGCAAATACAAACGAGCTATTGGATCTGCCAAGAGGCAGTCCTGGCAAAACTTCTGTTCTTCGATTGAGAACGTTAAGGAAACGGCCAGGCTAAGCAAAGCTCTTGCCAAGGGATATTTACCCCCGACGCTTCTACACAGGCCGGATGGGACAGCCACGGAATCAGTGGCAGAGTCATTGGAACTCTTACCGTCCACTCACTTCCCCGAATGCGATGTGACCGCACCCAGGGTGCTACCAGTCCGGAGCCCTAGGGCGAGAGCGGTCGCCCAGAAGGTGATCTCTAGGGAGGTGACCCGCTGGGCTATCGGCTCCTTTTCTCCATACAAAAGTCCCGGTCCAGACCGAATTCTGCCCATCATGTTACAAAGAATGGGGGAAGGCGCAATGGACTGGCTTCGAGAGCTCTTTGTTAGCTGCATAGCACTGAATTATGTACCCAAATCATGGCGGAAGGCCAGGGTGGTATACATACCAAAGGCAGGCAAAAGAGGACATGTCCTTCCGAAGGACTTTAGGCCAATTAGCCTGACTTCGTTTGTGTTAAAAACGCTCGAGCGCGTACTGGACACGTATATAAGAGGAAGCCTGGAAGAGAACCATCTATCCACGGTTCAGCATGCATACACGAAAGGTAAATCCACCGAGACTGCTCTGCACGAGGTCGTGAGGACCGTAGAGAGATCTCTGTCATTTAAGGAATACACCCTGGCGGCGTTTCTTGACATTGAAGGAGCATTTAATAACTTGGATAAGGAAGCCATAGTTAACTCCCTGATAGACCTACAGGTCGAGGGTTGCATCTGTTCGTGGATTTCGGCTCTGCTAAGTAGCAGACAGATCCAGGCTGAACTCGGCAACTCGAGTATCACACGATATGCAAAGAGGGGGACACCCCAAGGAGGGGTAATATCTCCATTGCTATGGCTAACTACCTTGAACCCAATACTAATGACTCTTAACCGAGGTGGGGTCAAGGTGATTGCGTACGCCGACGACATCATCATTATGGTGACAGGGCCCTTCCTAGACACAATTAGTGGCATCTTGGAGGGTGCTCTGAGGACTCTGAGCAGCTGGGCCGCTCGATGCGGGCTGGGGATTAATCCTACCAAAACAGAGCTGCTAGTGTTTACTAGAAAGTACAAAGTTCCCCCATTTCGACTGCCAAAGCTCAACGGTAGCGAGCTCAGGCTATCCTCAGAAGCTAAATATCTTGGAGTCATATTAGACACCAAACTTAGCTGGAAAACTAACATACAGGAGAGAGCAAAAAAAGCACTGGTAGCGTACTACTCGTGCAGCAGACTCTTCGGTGAAAAATGGGGCCTACAACCGAAGATGGTGCGTTGGACCTATACAGCCATAGTTCGACCAATTCTCACGTACGGAGCACTGGTGTGGTGGCCGGCGTTAGAGAAGAACCACAACGTCAATAGACTTAATGCAGTGCAGAGGGCGGCGTGTGTCGGGATTATGGGGGCCATGAGGTCCTGCCCTTCTGATGCTTTAAATACGCTTCTTCATCTGCTGCCTATTGAATCTTTTATTAGACGGACCGCCGCTTCTAGCGCATTGAGACTGAGAGAATCATCTCAATGGGCGGAAAGACCTTACGGACACAGTAACATCCTCATGAAGGTTCCGACGGACCTAAGGGGAGATACGGACTACACCAAAGAATGTGCCGACTTTGGTGTTAGGTTTTCCACGCTCTTTCCCTCCAGAAGGGAATGGGAGCGTTACGCAACCGTTTTTACAGGCGGAGAAACCTCCCTATGCACAGACGGTTCAAAGATGGACTGTGGTGTTGGAGCAGGTGTTTACTCCAGGGATCTGGTAGTGGAAAAAGCTTTTCACCTACCGGATTTCTGCAGCGTCTTTCAAGCGGAAGTCTTTGCAATAAGAGAAGCCTGCAGGATTCTCCTACAGCAAGAAATCCAGAGTAGGTATGTTTTCATCTTTTCAGAGAGCCAAGCAGCCATCAAGGCACTCACCAAGCCCATAGTGAAATCTAAACTGGTCAGAGACTGTAAAGAATTGCTAGGGTTGGTGGGCGGCCGGGTGGATCTTACCATCTGCTGGATACCCGGTCACGCGGGTATCAGCGGAAACGAGTCAGCGGACGAGTTGGCCAAGGTGGGATCCGCCATGGACTCACAGCCCGAAAGGGTGGCACCGCCTTTAAGTGAAAGGCTAAAACAGGTAAAGGAATATTTCCTTAGGAAGGCGGATAGTAGGTGGAGCAATCTTTCCAGCTGCAGAGTGGCTCGACAGATCTGGCCACGCTACGACTCCCACAGAACCAACGACCTGCTGCTAAATTCTCGTAGGAATGTTTCTAGGCTAACGGCCGTGATCACGGGTCACTGGCCGATTGGCCTACACGCAGCGAGATTGGGAATCCCCCACAACCCCTTTTGCAGAAGCTGCAGAGAAACCAACGAGAGTGAGACACTCGAACACTTTCTCTGCGGCTGCCCTGCCTTAGCTTTTAAAAGACTAAATTCCTTGGGGAACAGTCTGATTAGCTCTCTAGCTGATCTGTCTGAAATAAGACTGAAATGCATCAAGTCCTATTTGGACGATGCGGGTTGGCTTTAGAGCCCAGTATTTTCTCCCACGCAGGGAAGACCCAGTCGAGGAGGCGACAACAAAACGGCACATAGTGCTACTTGAGTGTGCTCTGAGAGCACGCAGTCGCTGCTACCTACCTACCTACCTATGCATATCTACGAATTAGTGACATTAGTAATTGCGCCACAATTTTCTATTCTCGAAATTTCACAGCGACATTTTCCTATCTCTGAAATATCGCACGCACAACTTATACAAATTTGTGTTATTGTCATGCGACATATAAAATTACCATTTCTCATAACTACACATTTAATTAATTGAGTTCCGGAAAACTCCTTAAATTTCTCACTCTATTATTTGGTAATTGTACGCTCTGAAATAATCGAAATAAGTGACCTGCTGTTCATTTTTTCTGGATTTCATAATTACGTAACTATTAAAAATCATCAAATCATTATATTTGTGCAATCAAGCATGCAGTGTCCAACAAACGGCGGCGACAATATTCGTGCAACATTCAGGTGGCAATTTGAATTTTTCATAAATTCAACCCTCGCTCAGGTAAGAAAAACAATAAGTGCGGTTTTTCTACATTGGTGTATGTGCATAATTAAGTAAGTATATTTTTATAATGAAATGCATATTGCAGTGTTATTTGTAAAATAATATGCAATTGCATAAAGTGACTAAATGGTCGGCGAGCGAAAACGAAAAGTGCCATTGTGCGATTTCATAGGAAAATTAATTAATTTGTATAATACATATTTGCGGAGCATTTTTTTCCATGGAATATAATTAATTTCATATCGAAATGTTTCGAGTGCATTTTTGCCATTAATTGTTGGGATTTTTTATGATTTTAATGGAGATTTAAGCACACAGTCGAATTGTAAAAGTGACTTGCTGCCATTAACAATTAATAGCTAATTATAAAATTTTCATTTTCATTTAAAAAACATACACAACAAACGTGGGAAGTCTTGCAATAACATTAAGGGGGTCAATACGTGTAAATTTACAAAATTTTCCAAATTTTTTTTTTGTGAAATAGACTCCAGGGGTCTTAAGAATATGTCCCTCAAGTGGTTTTTAATTCTGATGACCCGTGCCTCTGCAGCAGCGATTTATTGATGGTCAATTCGTTCAATTGATGGTCAATCGGTAACACAAAGTTTTAAACCGAATTATTTCGAAACACTGGTTTTGATTATGGAAGTAGAATATCTCGGCAAGTTTTAGTCCCACTGATCTAAAATTTGGGCAGCAACTTTTTGAAACATAGAATTTCTAAAGTAACTAAAAATGTCATTATTTTTGGCGAAATCCACGGCGCCATTTGCGGGAAACTAAGAAAAAAGGTAATTTTTTTTTCGGTTGGAGCGTATTTTTGTATTTTCGAGAAAATATTTTTTTTGTTAGTTACTTTAGAAGGTACATATATTTTCTCATAATAGGTTAGGTTAGGTAGGGAAGGGTGTGTGCGGCCGGAGGCCCCAATTCCACTCGGAGGCCAAAATGTGAATCCCTTCTTGGAAGGTTCTGGAGCTAGCCAGCGGCTCTCATTCCGGGGCAAACCAGTTCGACCTCTTGATGAAGGAGAGTAGATCCGAAATTTCGACTATTGCCGCGCCAGCCAAGTCTGCCAGGAACCTTGACCCCAGGGTACGGAGACGGCGTTCCTGCAGAGCCGGGCAGTGGCACAGGTAGTGTTGGATCGTTTCCACTTCTTCTTCATCTCCACAGCTTCTGCAGACATCACTGGACGAAAGGCACCATTTGACAAGCATGGATCCAATGGCGCAGTGTCCAGTGATGACTCCAACAAGCTGCCTAATAGAGGTTCGACTCAAGGACAGTACAAATCGTGTTTTCCTCACGGAAAGGGAAGGCCATGTTGCCCGGCAGGTACTGCAATCAGTTCTGCTCCGCCATGAGGACTCGATGAAGGTTTTGCTCAACCTGTCAATATGCATATTTCAATATGTTATTTTCTCCTAATAACTAATAGCAAAATTTTTTCAGATGATTTTTGGGGCGCCGGCACAACTTCTACTAGAATTTGGGCCCAACGTTGGACCCCCACCATCGCCGCCATTTCGAGCACGCCACAAAAAAAACATGGTTTTTCTTGCACTGCTACCTTTTAATAAAAGAATGAAGAAAAAATTGTACATTGCATTAATTTTTTCCGGCGTATGCGCGATTCCAAAAATATACCGTTTACACGTATTGACCCCCTTAAAATAAATCCTTACGATGTTTTTTTGTTTTAATTTTTCACTGTTTGGAATACTTAAAATATTTAGATGATTGATGACCAACACTCCTCATTCCAACGAATACTTGTCCTTCTGAACTATGAGAGAGTGTTAAATGTTAAATGAGAGAATCAGCTTCTATTGACCTTTCGTGGCCAATGCCTTTCTTTTTGTCACTTAAGTATTGCAATAACTCACACATCTACCAGGAAAACCAATGCGAAATATTATGTTGCACACATTTTGCAAGTCAAATTGAATTTACTGCTGTTGACAGTTGCCCTCCTATCACACTTTAAATGCAAAAAATATCCATTGCTTCCATGTTACACGTACATTGTATACGAAATTTTCCCACAGCGGCGCATCACACTTATGCACTTGCAAGTCCGACATATCGACGATCGATGTATGCATGCGCTGCGTACACGTGCATATATGTTTGTATGTACATATGTGTGTGCTCGTGCCAGCGGAAAAATTTTGTATACGTGTACAGATATTTTTTTTAATTAAGACTGACATTTGCATTGACATAATTCAATTTAGCCAAATCAAATAAAAGCCAACACGCGATTTAAAGATAAAATATGCCAATGTCGGCTTCATTCTTCATGCACATTGCAATAATCACAAACTAAATTCTCGAAACTTGATGGCTGTAAGCATAAGTAAAATGCAAGTAGAGCAGCATTTCACGCCTCTTTTGGTCGTTGACAATGACAAGTCGTCACTTTAGCGCGGTTCAATGGGATCGTCGATATAGTTTTTCAATATACAATAACATTTTCGCTTGCGTGTTTGCACATTCATATACAATATTTTATTACGTTTGAAGGCGTTTAATTAAGTCGCCGCGCGTTCACTTTCTTTTTTACGCTGCCATTTTAAATTAATTAAAATTCTCAAACACTTGACGTGCGCCTTCGGCGGCTGCCCAACCAGCCGGTTGGCCAACTGCTGCCGACACATGCCGGTCGCTGCTTTCATTGCGAACGACAGCCAGCGGACAATGACAACGTTGCATGTTGAGGTGAGCTGCAAAAAGCCGACAGCAACAGCACAACGCTGAAATCAATTAATAAATAAATAATGAAAAGAAACAGAAAAGTGAGTACAGCATCTGACTGTTGACCTCCCCCAACATTGCACACGAAGTACTATAAGTGGTATCAGCGTTGTCAGCATTGTTACGCCGGCGACACTTTCGCATGTCGCATAAATCATCGCCACGTCAAGCAGCAGGCGCAAGTGTCAAGTTGCTCGCACATTGGCAATCATATTTGTGCAAGTGTTGAAGTAAATAAATGTGCATAAAGAAAATTAAGTAGTTAGTGCGAATTAAGCTGACCATACGGCCAGATTTTCACCGGAGGGAAACCAATTAATATAATGAATTACATGTCAGAGGAACGTGTGGTTAAGTTGTATAATTTTATTATTTTATATATTATATTATTATTATATATTTTATTTTGCTATTATTTTTCATTGATTACCATTCCAAAAGAGGTTTAGTTTCTGGTCCCTTTTGTTCGATTATGAAAATTTCTCTCTGAGGAAGTTTTACTTAACTCGTAATTTAATGTTCAAATCATCTCTTCTGTCTATTACAACTGTCCAGAATCAACACAGAGCTCCGCAGTAATTGGGCTTTCACCCAACTTTCAACTTTCACCCAGCTTTCACTACACCTGCTGGTTCATATAATTAGCCAATTTTTTTTTGTACAGGGTGGCGGAAAAGTCATCACCCTATCGGCAGATGCTTTGCAAATGGCGGCAAAAGTAAATTTTGCTTTGACATTCATTCATTAATTCATTCACTCATTCATTTATTCATTCATTCACGCACTCATTCATTCGTTCATTAATTCATTCATTCATTAATTCATTCATTTATTCATTCATTCATTCATTCACTCATTGATTAATTAATTAATTAATTAATTCATTCATTAATTTATTCATTCATTAATTCATTAAAGCACTCATTCATTCGCTCATTCATTCAATCATTCATTCATAAACAAATTAGAGCCAAATAACACTGGGTGACAACTTCTGCGCCACCCTGTATAAAGTGTCCCAATAATTTAATTTTTAAAAAAATATCCACTAAGCCATGTTAAGTGAATATGTGCCGATTAGGTATGGAATAAAATAAGCAGCCAGTGGCCCCACGGCTTTGATCGCTGACATTATTGGCTCTACTTCACCAATAACTCGTTAGATGTCGACCTTGAGCACAGGAATTCTTTGTGGTTCATTCGTAGAGGCCAGAGATTTCACAAATCCTCAAAGAAATAAGTCGCTTGATATTGGAATTTCCTCCAACAAATCGATGGGTTCACAATGATAAAGCATTCTTCCTTTATTTAGCGCTCCATTTTTAATAATCGAATTAATTGTGGACAACAGCTGTCAAATTTCAGAGCTCCTACCGGCACAGAAAATTTAACTTAACTTTAATTCACTCTTACACCGTGCCACAGCATTTTTCACACCGGGAATGTGCGTGAAACGGCCAAATATAGTAATACTGCGTACTCAGTTTTTCATTTCTACATCCTTTACCCTTTTAAAAGAACTTCAAAATTTTGAAAGAGATAAAAAATAAAAAAATTATAAAAAATACTTAACCTGGTTAGAATATGACGATATGTATATCAAATTAAATTGATTTTATAATAATTGATAATTGATTTTTTATCTATTTGTAAAAAAAGGATATGAAAAAGGTCCTTTGAATAATTTAATCCTACAATCCTCTACAAGGAGAATTGCGCTCTTACATAAATAGTCGTACTTGATTCGCAAGACAACCCTATGATGGACTAATCTGGGCATTTCGGCAAGGAAGGAATGTAGGAAAGAAATTCCGAATGGTGGGTTGTGATTTTCTCATTCATCAGAGATTATCCTATCAGAGATTTACCTACTAAAAGGCCGCCTTCGATAGAAAGAGGTTTGCCTGTTGGCACAATGTAGAGTCGATATTTCTAATTTTGATTCTTTGATTCGCGATCCTCCTTTTTTTTTGTATGTAAGTACTGAGTTTTCTACTATTTTTTAATACATATTATTTCATATTCATTCTTTATTCAATATTTCAGTACTGTTGTTTTATATTTTGTAGTCAGTTTTGAATGCCCAATGGTCACCTTTATCACCGTATACGTGGCCCTTAAAAAATTGTACGTAGACATGCTACTTTTGTTGTGCACTGGTAGTTTGATTAATAAGAAAACTTTTTCGTAATTGCAATGACAACAAAAAAATCCTTTATAAGGACTAATACTGGCATAGTTGAAGTGCAATCAAGGTTACTTTAATAAATAATCTCATGAACAAATTATTACCTTTAAATTCGATGATTCTACAAAGGTCATTCAATCATAATTGTAAGTTGACAACGTTTAACTATAACAATTTTCCACATAATTAAAATTTTCACAATCAACTGCAAGTATCGTCGCCTCTGTGATAGGTCACAGTGACCCAGCAAACCACAACAGTTCACATAACTGAGCCAACTGCCCCTGTAGTGGTCTGCCATTGTCTACCAGCACTCACACTACAACTGCATTAACGAGAGTAAAAGTGTCTTTCGCATACACCGTTTTAGTAAAAAGTCTCATAGAATGACTGGCAATTTTCTCAACCGATTCGGTGAGCTCATTGAACCTCCGTCCGATACACAGCATTCATTTGTGAGTTTGACGATTTAGGTCTGCACGTTTTCGATTAATGTCCATTTAATTGTAATAGAATTTTTATCATGCGAATTTCTAATTAAATAATAAAAAAATACAATATAAAATATGAATTAGAGCATAACGGAATATTTTCGTCCAAATGAAACAACATTAATTTAAGTGACACAACTTTCGATGATGCATTACTCTATATAAAATAAATTGTGATGGATTTGCTAATTAAATGAAAATGGAATTATTGAATTAAACCCTTGTATTTGTATTTCGTTTCCGGCAACGCTTTAACCCGTGACTAGTTGCTATGAGTTGATGAAACACTGTGCCAACATTAAAGTTGTAGATCTTTAAATCCACGGTTTTCTAAGTATCGCATACAGAACTAATTATTGTCTCTTTCAATGATACTTTGAACTCTGAACGTTCGGCAAATACCGCAGGATCAAGCAACACGTAGATGATTTTGTAACATAACAACACTAAATGGAGCTCGAGTTAAAAAAAAAAGATGAATGGTCTTACTGGCTTCTAAACTGGATATTGCGGACTAGTAAAATACACAACCAATTTTGAATTTGAATATTAAATTGCTTATATGTTCAGTGGAGAAAGAAACTAGTAAACTAATAAACACTTCATCCTCAATTTTTAAGCGGAATCTATAGGACAATAGAATACGCGACAATAGAAGCGTGGGAACCAAGGCGTTATCTAAGCCCTTCGAAACGACCATTGAAGCCATTCTAAATTGGCCCACATAAACACATCACAACACATTTTAGCATTACGTCGTCGATGTCTTAAAATATTAAATATATTGAAATATTATAATAAAATATTAAAATACAAAATAAATATTAAATGAGCCGAAGGCCGTTGAAGAAATAATTATACATGATTATTACTTTTGTAAATAAATAAACCAACTAAATAAAATATTAAAATATCAAAATATCATAATATTAAAGTATTAACATATTAAAATATTATATATTAAAATATTAAAATATCAAAATATCAAAAAATCAAAAAATCAAAATATCAAAATATCAAAATATCAAAATATTAAAATATCAAAATATCAAAATATTAAAATATCAAAATATTAAAATATGAAAACATGAAAATATGAAAAAATTAAATTATTAAAATACGAAAATATTAAAATATGAAAACAAGAAACCATTAAATATTACAATCCAAAAGAACATATAGGTACTAGGGATTGCAATCCCGGACCAGTTTTACAATCCCGGAATTTCGGGACTAAAAATCGGAATCCCGGAATCTCGGGATTTTTTTCGGGATTAAATATATTATTTTAATGAACTAAGTCAAACGTCTTTTTCACTTAAATAAATTTTATTTTCGTATTAAATAAAACTAAGTGTTCCTTCTATAAACTAAGAACAAAATATTCATGACAAATAACATTAAAATGCATTTAATTGCCAAACCACCTGGCAAACCTGCTGATAAAAAGCATCTCTCTGGTTCAATACTAGTAGGTGAAATCGTATGTATGTAAGTCTTATATACTATTTTGAAGTTTTGGCCACGGTTTCCGCCATTTTAAAATAAGTAAAATTTGGTGTGAGTAATATCAAGTTTATCAGCAAGGTTTTAAAAATTTTTTGGATTTTTTTTTGATGGATTCATTTCACTGCACAAAAGCATGTCTGTTGCATGGAGTTTTTTACATGAATGTGAATCGTTTTTCCACACTGATTTCAAAACCACACTCCGTTTTTATGTAACAGCTCTAGTTTTCGCAAAAAATGGGCGTGTCACTTTTACGAATTTTCCTCGACTTTTTTCTCGTTTTCGACTGTAATTTCTGAACCAATAATCCTATCGACATGCTCTTTTATATGTTACATTTCTAGTCTGAAACACAAGAAAAAAATAAAAGGATTTTGAATTGCTCGAAACAAAAAAATTAAAAACTTTGCATATTGTTAGACCCCTAATTTTTTAAGGAAATTTCACACATTTTGATGAAAATGACTATGGTACATTTTTGCTATTATTTCGATGCGAATGTGTATTCCGCCAAATAATCTGTCTGTTTTGTATTGCTTGATGTTTCTTCTTGAGATATTCATATATGTACTTCGTAACTTGATTTATGAAACATCTGTACAATTTTTGCCATCAGAAAAAATGCCTTAAAATTCCATATTTTCTGACTTTGAGGTCCAATTACCGCGGCATTTTACAACTTTGCATCAGAAAAGAAGCCGTGTGGTGTTGTTATTGCGATAAAGTGAAAATCATGTCAATCGGTTTTTTGGTTTAGAAATTACGATCAAAAATATGGAAAAAGTAGAGGAAAAACGGAAAAAATGACATGGTACCTATATCTCACTAACTAGAGATGCTGGAAAAAATCTGAGGATAGATTCGAAATCAGCGCACCCAAATTAGTAAGAAACAGTAGAAAAACTCCATGCAACAGAAAAAAAGTGTTTTTTGTTGTGCTGTGTTATCAATTCAGATATATACTAATATCACTTGACTAATAAAAACGTCACTCAGTTTAAGGGTTAAAATCACAATTGGCAACTACTCAGCCCGACATAGGTATGGTGTGCTTCATTAGTTTGCATATTAAATACATTAACTAGTTGTTGCTTTCCTGTACACGTATTAGTAATTAAAACAAACATGAACCCAAATGATAATTACGTCATTTTTTTCAAATCATAATAGCAACGTCAACAAATTTAAATCCGTGAATATTATTTCTGTTGTTGTTCGGTCTTGTTGTGCTAATTTATTTTTCTGTTTTGCATTGTAGTTGGCAACCCTATTAGCATAATGAAAATTACCACAATAACAAATTAGTGTCTAGGCATGTTAGCAAAAATGTGAAAAACCTGCGACGCGAAAAGGATACAACTGCCATTGCCAACGACAACAACAACAACATCATACAAAAATACCAAAACCAAAACAGTTGCATTAGCCATGGCAAGTGTGCAAGTGCACTACTCTAAAAGTGTATGTACGTGCAAAATGTAATGAATATTTATTTGCATGTGCATCTATGGGAGTGTAGACGGGCTGCCTGTACATACAAACAAAAAAAAAACACACACACACACACGGTCACAAATTGCGCATATGTCTGGCAAAACAACAATGGCACAAGGTGCAGCAGACGCTCATTGCTGTTGGCGTTTGTTTTTGCCAAGAAGGATGCACATAGACACACACACACACACATACACTGCCACCCACCCACATGTTAGAATGCGCAAATTTACTATTATTGTAATATGCGCGACAATAATGAAAAATCAATACGACCTTATCTGGCGCCTTTGTCGGCTCGCCTACCCACTATTCCACTGTCTGGCCGTACAACGCCCAAAAGTATGCCAGCAATGTCTGTGCACATGCGTCGGTGCAGAAAGTGCAAAATATGTGTGATTAAAATAAAGTGCCAGCAATTTTAATTAAGTTCCTGGCAGGCAACCAACGACCGGTTGGCCCATTGTGCATTATACCGACAACAACAACAACAGACCTGCAAGATTAATGACAATGCCTTAAAGTATGCTCCAATGTATACGCACGCAGATTTACGGCAACCGCCGCCAATTCAGTGTTTACGCTTATTAGCTGCTCGAATCTGTCACGCGCTAAGTGAGTACAGAATTTGAATTTTTGATTTTGACACACATTGTGTCGCCCACGCCTCGCTCGGCTTTCTTACTCATCGCCCAGCAGCGGCGCGGCTCATAATGCAAACAAAAGAATTCATTACCAGTGCAAATGTACCCAAAAGTCAAATTGCGAATACGAAGAGCGACAGCCAGCGACGTTTAACACAGTGCTACGCCCAACAACAAAAACACCAACAATTGCTATAAGGCAACAACAACAACAATAATAACAACACCCGAGCATAGCGCATCATCATTTATCTTCGCCGCATTTTTGCCAGCTTCGTTTTTGTCCTGCTCACTGCCATTCCGCTGTCAAGGTCCTCAGAGTTGTCCTGCCGTGGGGCTGGGCGGATGGATTCGCACGGTGGCTACTCGGCCAATTGCTACAGCATCCACACCGCATACACACACACACACACACGCAAACACACATCGCAGAGCTTTTGACAAACTTGTAAGCCTCCAATGAAAACGCTAAAAACAAAAACAAAACAAGCCACAAAAACAAATACGTGAAACAAGCAAACATAACCTTACTTAATAGCAATGTGAGCTCTGAGCTGTGAGAGCTTTTTGCGGCCTTCGGCAATTTGTGTGTAAATCTGCCGTGCACGATTGCAGCAAAAAGACAACACAGAAAAAATTGTCCAACATAAACATAAAAGCTGCCATACAACACACAAAATTACTTACGTACGTGAGCTTTTTCGAAAATGGGCGGCAGGCAACAGCGTAAGCTTATTTAAGTGAGTGAGAGGAAAAAAACTTTTTAGTAGAGAAAAAAAAAACACTTTCGTTTTTCATTGACCGTTGCGCCGGACTTCCGGTTTGTTGACGACGAAAGCGAAAATGGGTGCACAAGGAACCGCCAGGAAAAATGAGGCGCCGTTAGATGTGCGCCTGTGTGAGTGCATGGAGCTTTTAGAGTGTCAAACGAAAGCTTGCAAAAGACTGCGAAAATTCGAAAATTTGCAAATTTGGCAATGGGCTCTGACCATTAGGAGGAGCGCGCCTTGCTCACATGTGCATAGCAGTGTATCAGCTGGTTAGCATTTTTTAGGATTTCCTCAACATTTTTTATTACCTTAAAAACATTTTTGAATTTTGAATTGAATTTTGAAAAAAAAAACATTAGACTGGCATCTTTCTATTGGCATCTAAATATACCTTTGTTGACTTTCAATTAACTTTCTATCTACAAGTTAATTTTTTAAGTGCCCTCTTTCAATAGACTTCCTTCAGCAGTTTTCTGTTCCTTTTTTAATTTTAACTCGACTCAATTTTGAGCTTCACTAGAATACAAATCCAACTTTTGTATTACTATTGTAAGCTTCTTTCAAATTCCACTTCAATTCCAAAGTTTTCTTTTACTTTTCTAAGCCTCAAGTAATGTTTTAACAGCACTGACATAATTTTTAATTTTACTTACTTTTTTAAATCTCCTTACCAGATTTCTACTACACTTTTATTTCTTCCTATTTTTTAAATATTCACAAACATTCAAGTGTCCTTTACCCAACACTTGCAAATCACCGGCTTTTTTGTGTACACAAACCAATTGTTTGCATACAACAACACGTCCAAACAGAGAAAGAGAGCAAACGAGCGAGAACGCATGCACCTGACTGTGTGCAAAAGTCACCCTCAAGGACCCGAACCAGCAACGCGCGCTCCGGTGCTCATTTTCGACTAATAAGAAGACGCTTTCACGTCATTCGAATTGCACTCGATTGTTGTTGCAACTGTAGCCGACACAAACACACACACACTTGCACTTGCACACTGTTAGCAGCGCAGGTCACGTCAGAGCCGAAGCTCAACTCGAAAGCATAAAACCAAACCCGAATTCGTTGCTCTGAAACGCCACCGAAGCCAAAGTTGAGGTGTGCTTTTCAATGAGACATCGTTAGGGAACCGGGCTGAAGTATTCTCACACATGAAAACCTATGGTGTGTGTGTGTGTGTGTGTGTGATTGTGAGCCCCTGCGTGTCGGCGCTGTGTCTGGTCGAGTGTTCTGTGTTGTGTGTTGTGTGCGTGTGGCTCATAGAATGCGCCAGTCAACAGCGAACGGAAGCTCAGTTGGGCGCAATACGCGAAGCTGCACGTTACATTGAAAATTCTATAGCGGCGCTTGTTCGGGTTCGTTTTTGGAGCAGAAATTGAAATAAAATTAGAAAAAAAAGATCAGCAAATTCCTTTCTGTCACTGATTGCATACTTCGGCTGTGTATGGATGTGTGCATGTATTTGTGATTTGAGTGGCACAGGAAAGGAAAACAAAGGCAGAAAACATATAGCAGCAACATTAAGATTCAACGAAAATCTGCAGGTCGGCGAACGAGTGCTTGAATACGAATACCAGGGCAATGTGGCGTATTTAATTGAAAAAATCATTCGCCAGAATTGAAATCGAAAGTTGGCAATTTTCACATATCGACAACAGTACACTTGTACACTGGGAACGATTGTGTGCATCCTGCGGCAGGATAACGCGCAATTCTAAATTTGCTGTTGTTATGTGTTGGCGTGGCGTGCGGCAGTAGTTGAGTGCAGAGTGCAGAGGGCAAGGCAAAAGCAGCGGCAGCGACAGAAGTAGTGTGGTAGTGGTAAAGGCAGAGGCACAGAGGTCGTGGCAAGAGGCAAGAAACGCTGCGGGACAGCAACGGGAAGCAGGACACAGCGCTGAAACGTTTGCCAATTCAAGCGATATCAAACGAAACGGTTGTGAATGTTGAGGCTGACCGATGTACTGGTAGGCAAGTGCAGGCGTGCCGAGCTCCAAAAATACCAAAAATTCAAATTCAAATAAAATAGAAAACAGTTCTTCCGTTCGCTGCGTTCTTCAATTTAAATTTAAAAAAAATAATAATAATAAATATTAATAGTTAATTAAAATAGAAAGCGAAAAAATTTAAATCCAAAGAGTTTAAATTCAAGTAAAGCGTTTAATTGTTAAAGTGTAAATTCGTCAAGAAAGAAAATAGAAAACAAAAGGAAAAGGAAAATAGAAAACAAAGGAAACCGGAAGTTAGCAGTTAAACCAAAGAAGAAACCAAAATATTAATCACCGAAAAAGGTAATGAGCAAATATTTGTACATTATAAATGGAATAGAGAGTATAGAGTAAGTTATTGAATTTTATTTTTTAATTATTAGATAATAATGAATTGAATTTTATTAAAAAAAAGAAATTAAAAAATCGATTGACAATTCAACTGTTTTGTACTTTGCACTTTTGAAGAATGTAAAAATTTATAATTGATAAATATATTTAAATATAAAAAAACATATATTTAAATATATATAAAAACATGTTTACAGATTTCGGAAATAATTGGGAATATAAAAGTAACTTTATATTATAATTATATATTTTTTTTAACAATACAAATCAAAAGTCTTTTTGAAATTTTTTTTTATTAATTTTAATAAAAGTCAATTATTTTATTATATTTATTTTATTTATTGGAGCAAAAATAATAATAATTTAGGTTTTTATAAATATTTTTAAAGTTTACTTAATATGTAATGCTTTAGTTATTTTTTATAAATTTGCAATTATCAAAAGGAAGATAAATAAAAGTTGAAGTTTTTTATTTAGATTTTTGTTTTTGTTTAAAAGTAACGTATACTCGAGTTGCGTAGCTACACTCGGCAAAAGTTTTACAAAAATTTTTAAAACTGTTGTGAAAACTATTGTGTCCATTATTCGCTATGAAGAACTTGCATTAGAAGTGTCACGCCCCTTTTGCTACACTACCATTCGTAACGAAACTATTGGATATCGATGCTATGTGACTTATAATTCCTGACATGAAAACGTTATTCAGTTCCCGATTTAGATTTCCAGTTGAAATAAGGAGTAAAGTTATAATTCAGAACCAAGTTTTATTGATGTGTGACTTATTGTTCTAAGATTATGCATACAGTTTTGGTTGCTTGATGTGACAAGGACAAAGACAAGGACCATGCTCGGATAGAGTGCCGATCCATCATAGGTGTGATGACCGAACATTGTTTAACAGCAGCTCAGGCGCACAAGATGGGCATAACTTAATCGGACGAATGCAGCAAATGTGAAAAATAATATTTAGAAATCTTGGTACACATTCCGTGCTTCTATTTTGCTATAGCTAGATCTCGCCTTAGATGTCCTGAAGCCCCATATTTCCCTGTGTTGGGTGAGATTCCTAACAGTTTTATGAAATCACTGCTCAAACTCGTTAAAAACACACGCATTCTAAGTCATCGTTACTGTACCAACTATTGATGTCAAGGAACTCCATCTAGTATCCCTAGGACCCAATAGAGTCTATGGAAAAACCAATGGCAAATTCGGCCAACCGGCTTAAGCTTACTTAATCTTTGGTTGCTGATCAAACAATTTTAGCTGTGTAGCGACACGCCTAAACGTTGGCTCTATGCCTGATCTCATAGGTGGTATCATGCCCTCTTGTCCAATGTCGGCCCCATTTTTTCAATCAAAGCATGACTCCGAAAAGTTACTTTGCACCGAGTTCTATTAACGTGTGATTTATAATTCAAAAATCGTGCGGAAGTTTTGGGTCGTTTGTTATTTTTATGTAAATTATAAATATTATAGATTGTATTTTGAAGCGATAAAGAAAAATAAAGACATTCCTAACTAAAAACCTTCCTTCCCAAATACAAACTTTTACACAACTAAAAACCTTCGTAACAGCGGTGAAACTGTTACGAAGGTTTTTAGTTTATGAAGTTATTACTATATCGTAGACTAAATCCAAAAGAGTCATTACTCCACAATTTCAAATTTTTAGAAGAGACAAGAAACTATTGATCCTGCAGAAGAAACGCAATTAACATAAAAACAGACATGCATTATTTTTGAAGCAAAGGAAAGTATGGAAGAATGAAGAAGAAAGAAATTTGTGAAGTAGCTAGAGATGTGTACAGTAAATTGATTTATCGAAAAAGTCAATATTGGAAAATTTGGAGTTGTGACTCTTTTGTATTTGGATTTGTATTACAGTCATGTCTGGATATAGTGAACTAATTATTGCAAGGCCTGTTCACGGTATTGAGGTTGTTCAATATATTAAGGTTAAAATTGTTGTTCAAAAACTCGTTTTATTTGCTCAAAATACACTTTGTGTATATAAATTCAAGAGATAATTAAAATAAATTATTAGGAAAACATAAATGTATGCTTATTGAAAAAATTGGCGAATAGACGTTTGCTTCTTGCGTTCACAAAGTTTTAAATACACATAAAGAAGTCCACTTTCAACCACAATCGGTTTGCATTCGACAAAAAACATAACCACTAAGGTCAAAAAACAGCTTATTTTGTAACAATCAACAGCAAAAATACAAATTAGGGGAATCTTCTTCATTTTTGATTCCTTCTTGTGTTTTTTGTTGCTTTTTGCTTGAAATTGCTTTCAAAATTGTGTTCACTATTTAGAGCTTTTCGATTGTTCACTATTTAGAGTACTCCATGTAAAAATTTGGGCGTTCACTATATCGAGGTGTTCACTGTACCCAGACACGACTGTATATATATTTTTAATTAATTATTTTAATTATATTTTGAATTACTTCATAATTATTTAATTTCTTTAATTTAAATAAAACCTTAAAACTATATTTCTGTTTTAATAGTACAAAAATATTTAGTTAATTTAATACTGTTATTTTTTATTATCTTAAAAAAACGTAAAAAATCATAAAACCCCCTAAATCCCAATAATTTGTTTTCTCCTAAACATATCAATCAATATTCAGTCAATGTAGTTCACTGTTTCAATGATACATTTTATTTTTGTTTGCGAAATTTTTGTTTTTGCAAAATTGTCACTGCGAATGCAGCAAGTTACGCCCTCCCATATATTTCAGTGCGTGCAACGCGACCAGCCAATCAAATGTCACCATTACCCATTTGACATTGGCTCAGTTGGTGTAAATGTCAGGGGCATTGTCATACACATACAAAAACACTCTCGCACGCACACAGAACCGCACGCGGCGCCGCTGTCGCTTGCCCACAAATAAACAAACGCGTATACACAACAATAACTACAACAAACAACACATGCTTCGATGATGTTTATCCCGGGTACAGCAGCACAAGCGGCGCACACAGCCAGCAGCAGGAAGCGAAAAAAGCAGCGTCAATCGGACGTGTGTCCTACGAAGGTGCACAAGGATAACATTTATAACAGCAGCTTTTGCTCGCCTGCCTCCCACTCCAATTTGCCAACTGGCCCACTAAGACCCGCTACTGCTTGCTGGCGCGTCGCTTCAGCGTCTTCAGTACTCATTTATACACTCACACACACACACACACACACACACACCGACGATTTTCTTCATCATTACCATTGCTGCTGTTTGTCGCTGGGACTTAAAGGATTTTGAGCTGTGTGCGCGCTCATCAATTTTATTTGCTGCTTTTATGCGGCAACTTTTAAATCAACTTCTGCTGAAGCGCACAAAATCGACCAACGCAGAAATATGCTCTCACATAATATTCATAAAACACAGTAAATACGTATGTGTGTACGTGCGAAGCAAAGGTGTTCACAGCTGCATATTTTTATTTTCAGTGTCTCTTGCAGTGATTCCTTTCCACAATTCATGGTTTAATAGTTCAGTGGCTCTTGCACATTCAATCACAGCGCGCAGACTTCAAGGGGACTTTACTGCCGCTGTAGGTTTTATTGTGCTGGTTGTGTGCCTTAATTTATCCCAAAGGATACTTTGTGAGCTATCAGATTGCGAATGTGTAAAATTAAGTTTATGTTGTAGGATTTTGTTTCAATGTGTATCTGACACTAACATTAATAAATTTTTATGCTCAATATATGTTTATATATTTTCTTCATTTGTTATCGAGGTTGATAAGCGATTTATTTGATTCACTTATTTATTTGTTTGTTCGCTTTCCTGTCAGAATGGGATTTTCTTCGTTGGCGGCAAATGTTGGGTGTAAAAAGTGAAACTCAAACTTTGGACAAAACATTTTCATGAAACCATAGATTTTGAGCAGTACTCGTTTCAAATGTGTTATAAGACATTTTATTTTCGTTTTTTCACTGATGGTGACAAAACCGATATGGGATCATCATTCGGTGTGTTTGTAGAAATTGATGGCACCGCACTAAATTATGGTTTAAGTATTCAATGGTTGGTTTCCAAGGTTTAACTTTGATAATCTTGAATACAATAAACTATAAGTATTGTAGGAAAAGAAACTGAGCGATCAAGGCGGTTGTTTGAAAGTCACAGACAGGTTTCAGGTCTTCTCCAATCACTTCTCTACCGGAATCCATAAAATACAAAAATTGCTATTACATATTTAATTTTTTAAATTGTAGTGGAACTGTAATACTTATACCGCAAATAGAAAATACCGAAAGTAGGAGGGCTTTAGGCCATTTAGATGGCAAAATGTATTTACTATTCTTTGGTTATCGGGCTTCTCGTAAGAAATTATATCGAAACTTCGGACAGGCATCTCTTTTATAAGATCTGTAAGGGGTCGACTTAATGTCTTAAAGAATTCAAGCTTCCTCAGTTAAGGTACATTATAAAACTCGTACGGAGTCCTTTCTGCTCAGACCGAAGGAAGTAGTTCTGATGAGTCTTAACTCTTGCTTTTGCTATCGTTTCGGGATTGAATCAGACATATATGTATATAGTATCGAGCAGTGGCGCACGCATGATTTTGGGGGGGGATCGTGTAACTTTTTTGAGAACTTTGAAAAAGAATAAAATGTAGATGTATGTACAGACTGAGATCCAAAACATGGATGTTTCGCCTCCCTGACATATTTTGGTCCTGAAAGTTCAAAATAGAAAATTTATTTAAAGGAGACAGTTTTTCTCTTTTATTTGATACCCATATCTTCATTATTGCACAACGGCAGATATTTAAAAAAATATTTATTTTAAAGTCCTTAAAAAATCACTTTGGGTCAGAAAATGAAAAACTGACTATGCCAGGTAAATTACCTCTAGTTTCACGCCTATATCAACATTTGGATGGGTCACGGTGTAATAAATGTAAAGTTGGTGTTTTCACTCAGTGCATCATAACTTTGTCATTTTTCTTTCGATTCCATTGATGGTAGGCTTAATATTGGCACAAATAATATATTTTTCATCTTTCGGTATTTTCCTACTTTCGGTATTTTTTATTTGCGGTATAAGTATTACAGTTACACTACAATTAAAAAAAATTAAATATGTAATAGCAATTTTTGTATTTTATGGATTCCGGTAGAGAAGTGATTGGAGAAGACCTGAAACATGTCTTTGACTTTAGGTTTTAAAACCAAAGGAAATAATGTTTTTTATCTATAAAAAAACATTCAAAAATTTATGATTTTTGAAAATGGTTGGTGGACTTTTTTACAACTTTCATCGTCAGTAATTTCTCCAAATATCATCTGATTTGAACAATCTGTATATCTCTGGAAAAGCTAAGGTATTATCTTCTGATCGACGGACATCTTGTGTTAGTCGGATGGTTCGTTTACAAGCTATGTGCTCATAACTGAAACAACAGGGTAAAACTGGGTTTTCGGAGATTTGAAAACGCTTCTCACAAAATTTTTTGATCTTCAGTTTCGTGTTCAGTGGCCCAAAGTTAGTCTAGGAAACACTGTTTTTAGGAGCATTTTTTGTGTCGAGTAGTGCTATTGATGATTGAACATATGTATATGCGACGGTTTGAAATTAAATTTCTGTACTAACTTAAAAATATTTCGGGGGTTTAAACCCCCACAACCCCCCCATTGTTCTCCACTGGTGTCGAGCGAGTTTCGAGATACGCAATTTTCTTCGCCGATGTTCAGCTTTTTTGCTTATTAAAATTTCAGCTGGTTGGCCACTATGAAAATGAAGTCAAGGGATTTTGGCTCTAAATCTTCATTAAAGCTGTTTCAGTTAATGTTCCGTCACATTCCATTCACAATTGTTTCAACAAAAAAGTTGTCTATTATCCTTTGCATTCATCCACAGCTAACGCAATGCTTTGCTGGTATAAAAATGTTCGATTTTTTCAGAATTTACGTAAGCTAAGAACTTTATTTTGATTTTAACAAAAATATAAAAATTAACAACAAAACAAAACTGTTCTAAAATTGATTATATTCTAAGAAATCCTTTAACTAGTTTGATTTCAAATTACCTGCATACAATTTTTTTATATATTAATTCATTAAAAAACCTTTTGCCTTCTCTTGTTGTTACAAAGCGTCACTAAACACACACAACATTGAGACATCGCATGACTTAATATTGTTGGGCATTTCCGCAAAAAGGGCAATCAGCATGGCTGAATCGTGCCAACGACACAAACAAACCTTATAGAGACAACGATGAAATTTAAAAAAAAAATAAAGTATAAAATACATTACACCTAACAATACATACGAATTCTAACCACCACTGACCCTAAGACTGCCGGCAGTTGCCGCTGTCTACAAAGACACAAAAGACACAAAACGTTGGCCATTTGCGGCGCAACTGTTAGGTTAGCAACTGAAAAACCGTCCGCAAAACTTTTGTGTAAATTGTAAAGTGTATGAAAAGAGAAAAAGAACCACAAAGACACAGAGAAATAAAAAAACAAAATGAAACAAAGTAAAATAAAATAAAACAAAATACCTAACATAAAATAAAATGAAAAGAAAGTCAGAAAAATTAATGTGAAACAGGCGCAAAAAGTAGAAAAAATGACAAAAGTGGAAAAGCACTAAACGAATTAATCCGCAGTGGTAACAACTAAAAAAGCAACAACAATTTAGCAACAACCAGAATACAGCCGCAAAAACCATTCGGAGTGAATTTGAAACGGAATTTGTATGCAAGCGAGCTGGCCGGCAGGTCGGTCGCTCAGCTGCGCGGACATGCATAACCGAACGGATGAATGAGCAGCGCTCGTACGTGTGTATGCAAGTGTGTGCGTGTGTGTGTGCGAGTGCTGCCTGCACCAGTTAGCCAAACAACAGCCAACAGACGACGTCTACGTGGGCGGACGGCACACAAATTGACCGCAAACCATGCACGCGACTTCACCTTGACTTCTGCCACTTTCGGTTGAATCTTTCGTTGCTCGTTTTCCGTTTCAGTTTTTGGTTTTCCATTTCGCCTGTACTGCCACATATTCGTTTATTTCATTTCTTCCTTCCTTCTTTTTGTTTCCTTTTTTTTTTTGTGTAAATTAAATGCTCCGTGCCAAACCACAAGTCGACATACTTCCAAACTCCTAATTCTATTCGCACTGTTCAGCTTCCAGCTACTTAACTTTCTGCTTCTCACTCGTCGCTTTCTACTGTCGAGAATTGAATTCTTGTCCTACGCCTGGAACCGCTGTCCGTTCACGTGCGTCAGCTTAAAAAGTATAAAACGCTTTTTGTTTCCGACTTTTGATCGCATTTTGTATTTTATTCGCTTTTTATTTTTGTTTAAATTACTTTCTTATTTTTTGTTTTTCAGTTTTGCAAATGTTGCTTTTATTTGTTGTTTTCACTTTAAGCTGCATTTGTTGTTGTTGCTGCTGTTTGGTTTAATGTCAACAAGCAGCCTGAAGCCATTAGCAGGTTTTATTGATTTTTTTTGTTTTGTCTTAGCACCTGTTTTTATGTTTGTGTGCTGTGGTGTTAGGCAGCTTTTTGTTTGTCTGCTTCGCCACGTGCTAATCCTGTAGCTTCGAAAAGGGACAGTGACGGGGGGAGGGGGGCAATGTTAGGAATAACAAGAGATCACAAGCATACATCGTACTCGTATTTGTTAATTGTGTATATAAATTTAAATTGTGTACATTTTCTGTAGCTGCATGTTGCAATGAGGCTTCTTTATGAAAAAAAACCAAACTCAATGCAGGCCACGTCAAAACTTTATACTTAGTCTGATTCTGTATGAGAACATAATTCCTGTTGATTTGAAGAAGAGATAGAAGAAGAAGTAGAAGAAGAGGTTGAAACTGTAGAACACTTCCTGTGTCACTGCCCGGCTCCGTACTCTGGGGTCAAGACGACCCTATCGAACCTGGATATCGCAACAAAAGAAATCGCATTCTCGGATCTGCTCTTCTTCATTAAGAGGTCGAAATGAACGCCACAGATTGAGACTGTTGGTTAGCTGCAAAGGAATATAAGAAGGGATTCACCATGAGCCATTTCGGCCTACGCATGGAAGTGCGGTCTCTGCCGCACACACTCTTCTCTACCGAACCTAACCTTAACTTGGGTTTTGAGCTCTTATTCAATAGAATATTTTTACTAATGAATACACTGTCATTCTATAATATTCTTGACAAAAAATCAATTTATGCAGACTTGAAAATAAGACGGAAAATAATGCCGTCGGCGGCAACTTGAGTCCTTTCAAATTTTACAGATTGTTTTTGTATATTTTTAGCTAAAGGGATGCTGTTATACTTTTATACTGCATTATTTTAGAAAAATAAATTGTTTATTTATGCATTTTTATTTTATGTCTTTTAAACTATTATTAGTATTTATTAAATAAGCAGTTTTTATTTTTTATAAGTATTTATTTGGTTGTAGAAAAAAATAATTTTAATTCTACTAATTTATACACTTCACAAGGTCAGTGCTACAGTTTCATTAACTTTCTCTCTGAAAGAACTAAACAAACTCACTAAAAGAGACTCAGAAGAAGAAGAAGAACTCACTAAAAAGACGAAAAGAAAAAAGTAAGTAAAATAGTTCAATTATTGAAATTCCTGTTTTAAAGAACCCATACAATTGTGTGCGAGTTGTTCGTTCTGAAAAGTAAAACTGACGAAAATTAAAATTAGAAATTAGATTAGAAATTAGTTTTCAAAAGAGATAGAAGTCTCTTGAATCCAAATCAGCACTTTGTACTACGAAAAATTCTTTTAATCACCTCGTCGTCAAAACATTTGCCTTGTGGACATTTCTTCTTTTTGTAAACCAGATCCATTTCATTTCTAAACAATCGAAAAGGTTTTCTTTTTAACTACAAACTAAATTAAACGCTTACATTAATCGTTTTTCTTATGCTCAATGGCGAAAATCCACTGCAGCTTTGCGAAAATCGAATACACATTGCAGGCAGCGGTAATGAACCAGTGTCAGAAGTTTCCACCAAATCGGAATATAACACCGTGCGACAGGGCTTTTGACCCTTGCAAAAGAATATATAGGCGTGAAACTAGAGGTCATTCATAGTAACTTGGCATACCATTGGATGTTGATTGTAGAGAAGTGAAGAAAAACAAATGCTGGAAATTTTCAGGAATGAAAAAATATTTCAATTCAAATTTCAAACATATGAATTTCAAACTAAGGATTCTAAGGACCGAACAGTTTATACAGTGAGGATATATATATATAGTGTTTTTGTTATCCAACAATACTGAGTTTTTAATTTTCTGATCCGTTGCCCATTTAAAAGAACTTTAAAGTTCAAGGACATACACAATTCAAAGATTTTTTTTTAGGTAATATTTGCGATTGAGCAATGATGAAGATATGGGTACCAAATGAAAGAAAAAACTTGTTGCTTTATGACAAAATTTTTTATTTGGAACTTTCTGGAGCAAAATATGCCAGTAAGTAATATGTAAGTAGTATAATACCTAAACATTGTTTTTTCTATCTAATTTACATACAAAATTCCTGCGTATATATGGAAACTTATTTTTTTTTAACTGTGAACCAATTGGGATAAAAAATAAAATTTTGAGGTATTATACTACATACCAAGATCCAAAACATATAATTTTTCCAAAGGGATTCGTTAGAAAACTTGAAGCATATCGAAGGATACATCTTTGAAATACCTTCAAAAAGGAGAATAATTGCTTTGCAAATGCCAAGCTGCACCGTTTTCTTGCAAAAAGGACAAAAAAAGGCAAAAAGGACAGGGCAGGATTTATCCCGTACAAACTGCAGCCATCTCCATTCAGAGGACTAAGAAACATCAACGATTTTTTGTGAATATATGTATTCTTTTAAATTTTTTTTTATTTTTGTATGATTTTTCTTTCGACACGCTTTCACACGTTTTCTGACTTTCTGACTTCTGCGTGCAATTCACCATTCATTAAATTAATGCACACAACATTTCCGAATGCCTTTCTGAAACCTTTAGAATCCCTGTGCCAGGTCTGGTGCGATTTTACTGATGGAACTAGTTTAAGTCATTCATTCATTAAATAATCAAGACAGGGACTCAAAATTTGTACCAAAGCGTCGATGAACAGCTTGGCATAGAGAAATGGCAACAACGACGAGCGCGGAAAACCAGTGGATCGCTTAGTCCTGCTGACCGCTCACAATGCGCGCCTGTTGAGAGCAGCCAACAAACGTCCTTCGCTGACCGCTTCAAAACTCTTACTTAAATATTTATTCTGACACCTTTCACCGTTGGCAAAATATTTTCCTAGTACTTTTGGTTGTTTTTTTGGCAGTTTTTATATGCCCATTCATTGCCGACTGCCGACCAACAATATTTATTTCAGCGCCCGCACAAAAACAGACAATGAAAGTAGGCAAGAAACATAAAATACAAATCTTTTGCGCCACACTGGTTTGTTGGTTACTTGCACAGGATGTCTGCCTTTCTTTCGGTCCATCCAATGCTGTCGCTGCTGCGGCCGCTGCTGGCTGCTGCTGCTGACATGCTGCGCCTAAACACCAACCAGCAGTAGCAGTCAGCAACCAACAGCCAGCAGCCAGCAGCAACATCAACAGCAGCGTCGGTTATAATTCAAGGACATGGCCACATTAAAAGTTTCAATTTTCCTGCGCTCTCTATTGCCAATGTGGCTCTGGCCCACATGGCCGCGACGCTGTCGCTGTTTTTGTTGTTATTGTAGGCGCTGTTATTGTTGTTTTCGCTGCTGCCATTGCAATTTTCCAAGTTTTGTTGCTGGCGCAGTTTCCTCCTTCACACAAGCACAGACACTATACTCCTACACACACACATACACACACATATCCATCCATTCAGCATTGGTAGATAAATACAGACAACACAGGAAAAAGTGCAAAAATGTAAAAATGGGAGCACACTTGAAGGTAGTAAATTCCTTTCCCTGTTTTGTCCTGCCCTTTCCCTTTCGGTTTTTTTGTCATTTCCTCTGCTCGATTTTTTTTGTTGCACTTGAAAAACTGGAGACTACTGAGGCAGATAAATATCTGCTGTTGGAATTTTCAAACGAACGCTGCATGGGCGTGTAGGCCGACAGTGGAACACTAACACCAGCAACAACAATCGACAAAGGTACTCGTACAGTAAGACGAGAAAAATTATGGCAGTGCTTATGAAATGCTATCGCTCGGTCGCTGCTTTGGCGACTCCTTCGGACGCAACTGTGGCGACTCTGTTGCAGTGTCCTTTGCCGAGTTACCGTAGCCTTCGGTGCTCCTTGTGGCTTAAAGTGTAATTTAAGCTTTATTTGAAAATGACTACTAACGCGCAGAGTGCGACTACACAAACAACAACAATCGCCATTACAACAGCTGCAATTATGCGTAAAAAAGCTGACTGGCTTCTGCCATGTTTAGCCATTAGCTCATTTTTATGACTTTCTGCATACTCCGCGTCGGTCCGATTTAATTATCTGTATGAGAAATGAGTGTAGCTTAAATTTAGGACATGGGGCACGTTGCACCAGCGCCACCTGAAGTGCCACGACTTTGACGGGCGCTTAGGCAAGCAGCTTGAACACGAACGCCAAAGGTGCCTTAAAACGTGTCGAATTTAGTGCCGTAACAAGTAGTTCGCCGCAGTTGACGAGCAGCGGTGGCAGGCAGTGGAATGGGCCGCCAGTAAGCGCAATAAGCCAAAGCGGATTATGTGCTGCTGGCAAAATAGTTGAACTAGCTGGCAGCATTTAAAATTACCCAGTAAGCCATTGTGTAATTACTTGCGACATTGTAACATGTCGCTAATCGTCTGATTATGTTGTTGTTGCTGCTGTTATTGTTGTGCTGTTGTTGTTGTTGTTGTTGTTATTGTTGTAGTGGTTATAATGATCAAAGTGTTGCAGTTGCTGGCAAACTGTCGTAAGAAGCAAGTGACAAGCGTGTAAGTGGATGTTGTAAGTCAGTGGCGTGGCGGTGCAACCGTGTGAAGAGGTCCTGGATTAGCTGCGACGCAATTATGGCTTTGGGGTGTTCGAGTGAATTGACTTTATTTATTTTATTTATAAAATGAACAATAACAATAACAATAAAATTACTAGATTACATATGAGTTAAAACTTTAGAATGTTTCAGTTTGCTTTGCTGTTGGGATGTTCTGAATATAAAAGGAAATATGCCAAATTAGAACACTGAAACACTTTTAAACTGGTCTATTAATTGTCTACATTTGATAAGCTGGTTTTGTTTTTATATTTCTTTAATGAAAGTTGAAAATTAAGGTGAAAAGCATTCTATATGTCCATTTTTTTCTGCATAATACACTGCAGAGCATAACTATAGACGCACCCACACTTTTCCGTTTCTGAGCAATTAAACAATTTTGAGAAAAAATACTAATGATGCAGTGTGAAAGAGCTTTAAAAGTCATTTACTTAAGGGTCTTGTACAAATTTTTCAAAAACATTGTGTTGTACACTGTGATACTACACTTGTTGTACACTGTGGTACTATCACTTTTGCTATAAAATTGTAATTATTGAATTCACCCGAATGTTCCGAAATTCTTTTTCACTCGAATTTAGCAAAACCAGTTTTTGAGCTATTTAATTTAAAATTCATACTAAAATGAAGCATAATTGAAAAATAAAATTTTTTGAGTGCCGGTTTAGTGTTGCCACATGGTCACGCTAGGCACAATGAGTTTATTTTTTTATTGATGTTATTTACGTAATCCTGTCTACCTAAGGAAGTGCTCATTGTTATACGTTCTACCTATACAATATTTTTCGAAGTCAACTTTTCATTTGGTAACCCTAAGTTTTCGTAGACTGTAAGATTTAATTTATAGTTGAAAGCAAAAAAAGATTACTCACAGATTGAGCTTTCTGATCTCATATTTAAGGCTCACTTCGGTCATAATAGGTCACTAGTCTCTTAGTAATCCCGCAGCAAAAATGAATATCCTCTTCAATATCAGTTGTTGCAGTTACGATAACCCAGCTATAAGCAAAATAGTCTTTCATCGTCTGTGTGCCTGTCAGATTCTTGTCAGAAGAAGTTGTAAGCCATGGGGAAAACAATTTTTATCAAATTTCAGAGTTAGCAAGCTGCCAATTAGGTTCGCTCTTAGTTTTCATCGAACTGGTTATGAAGAATCGCCATCGAGACAACATTCAACTGAAGAGCATTAATCGAGTACAGTGATATCAAAATGGGGACTTGTACTACTTAATTGGATGTCAAAACATTGTCACTTCGACCAACCAATCAAGATACCTTAACCCTTTCGCTATTTTATTGCCATATGGCTACATGCTACTTTGCGGATGTCTCAATCCTTCAAGGTTTCAAGAATACATTTTTTTTAACTGAATATTTAAAAAAGAATTGTAAGTAAAGTAAAGTAAGTAACTACGTAACATTAAACAAATGTATTTTGTTTTAGATATAACATTAAAAAAAGTGTATTTTTTTTAGTGTTATATCTTTACATAGTAAAGAAAGAAGCAGAAAAATTAGAGTGTATTTGTTTGATATATTTCCTATTCTAAAATATATTTTTTTATGAAAATAGTCTCATACAACGAATTTTCAACCAGAGCTAACATGGATACAATATCTTTCACTTTACTCATGTTTGGGACTTATGCTTCATAATTGTTAGGCTAAATCTAGCTTATAATTAGTAGCTAAAAAAAAACAAATAAGTGTTAGTTGTTAAGCCAATTTCAAGGCCCGTAAATGATTTTTGAATTATATGCATTACATACACTCGAAAAATCTTTCCATTATTCCAACAATTTTTCAAAATTAAGTTTTTTGCGTATTTCTTTCAAAACTCACCCTTACAAGAAATGCAATATGCTATTTGTATTTTTAATGAGATTTTATTGGAAATTTATTCCTTCAAGAACAATGTATCTTTTAAAATATTTCGCGAATATTAGTTAAAACTATGAAAGGCCTTAAGCTCAGGTTTACTGCAAGCTTTCTTGTTGTATGCGCGAATTTGTTTATAAATAAATGACAAACGAAAGAATAGTTTTCTTAGTTTGGCATTGAAAGAAAGTTTACAAGAAAGTTTGAAAGTTTTGTTATGAACAATGTTCACGTTAAGACAATTTTGTTGTTAAATATTTCAATTGGTATAGTGTGATCCACTAAGGACTGACTGATCCCAACTTCCCATAATTCATATATCCATGTTGTTTATGAGTGGAAGGACCTCACATACATATGTACATGCAATTGTATTGCCAATTCTGAGCAGCGAAATAGGAATCATTTTATAAGAATATGCTTTCGTTTTCAAGGTTTAATCTCCATTGTACTATCCTCTTTATTCTGTTATAATAGCTTTACAATTCACGTACACAATTTCTTGTTCAAACAGGTGTATTTAATAGTGTTTTTATTGTTCCATTTGAATTAAACTCCATCAATTAAACTTGGAAATTATTAAAAAAATCGTTTCCATTCTACAGTTGAATTTGCGAATTCAAATAATGTCAAATATAGACACTGTTTACTTTGTAAGGTAATGGTGCATGCTAATTGCTTTGCGGACAGTTGTCAATGGCACACAATAAAATGCTTCATTGCACACCCCTTTTTCCAGTTCTTGTTAAATTTTACTCTTTATTTACACACTCTGATGGTTTTGAATCAAAATTGTAATTGTATTGATGCGATATGAAAATGACTGGGGATACTTGGCACAAAAACAAATTGCATGTTTAGTGGATTGGACAAAGGATCAGCAATAATAGTTATTAAAGCGATTGATGCTTTTCACTATTTATTAATTATGGTATGTTATTAGTCGTTAATAGGTATAACCTAACATAACCGAATAGTCGTCCTACCGATTCCAGTGAATGTGACGTTGAGCTGTGAATTATTTCTATTCAAAGTAGTTGGAGTTTAATACTTCCCGCTGCCGCATTTATCAGTCTAGAGCCAAACCAATGTTTGTCCACTCACAGAAGCGTCCTCCGAGTCAATTCACCCTTTTGATCAGCGTCAAGTGGGCGAAAATGTAATACCATGCCGCCAAAATCTCATTTACGATAATGAACTCGCATATAATTTGTTTACATTTTGTAACATTGCCTCGGAATATAACCATTTCCTATTGTACAGACTGCACTGGCTTACAGCTTAGTGGCGTCGATTTCAGTATTTGCCTGATTTCCACATTTCCCCCCCAAGACTGTCAGCTATCTGTCCGAATTTGCAGCATTTTTTGCTTGGCACGCAACTTTTAAATATTAGACTTTTACTACAATCAACGTCAACCACGGTTAACCAAACCAAGCCACCCACACCAAGCGCTCCATAGCCATCCAGCCTACTTTCCGCCAAACTGATAGTTGCAAAATTGCACAATTTCTCGCCAAATTTACACAAAACTCTGCCTGGCATTTCACTTTAACTTTCCCTTGCACATTTTCATGCAAAAGGCCAAACGACGGTGCGCACGTCCGAACTTTGCATGACACATAAATGCCCACGAAAAAACTAACAACCGCTGCCGACTATCGAAAACTAAACCGACTAAACGCCAAGCAAGAACGCTGCATAATTGCCAAAATTTCCATAAAATTTCAAACGGCAAACGAACAAAATTTCATTAAAGAATTTAAATTGTCGTTTTAGTTGCCATCAAAGCGAGAAACGAGATTTAATTAGGCCCAAAAACAAACTATTTATGTGTTTTTTTCGTATGTCGCGCACTCAGGCGTTGACATGCAGCAACAACATCGAGTTGCATTTATTTGATACTTTCTCCTGTAGTCCATTTTCCATTATATAATCTGCTTATATGTATTCCTACAAATATCGGGAATTTTCGCTGATGGAAGCACATTGTTTTCTCCTTTTGTTTCATATGTTTGTCGTGATTCTCTCTGTATATGAATTTCCTTTATTGAGAAGCCAGTAGCTAATAATAGTAATCTCTCCCTTCTTTCGAAAAAATTAGAAAAAAATAGTACAAAAAAAGTTGCAACAAATAAATGTTTGGATTGGAGTTGTAGAAAAATAGATTAGCATACAATACAGCGCAGACTTCTTTACAAAAAAACCAGTAGCAAAAAAAAAAATTATAATTGAAGTAGACGCTTTCCGCAGCGCAAGCACACGCGCAGACGCAGACCCAGGTGTTGACGTTGGTGACGACCGCGCAGTGAGACCAATTGGTTAGATGGACACGTCGACACGGCTCTAGCTGTCGTCCTCGTCCAGCGACTGGAAACGGTTGGCGGCCGCCGACGGCGCTGCGGCAGTTGGCGCCTGCACGCGCTGCATGCGCCCGCCGTGTCTGACCTCTTCGAAGGCGGGCTCGTTCTTCTTCTTGCGCTGCTCCTCGGGCCGGGCGGCGCCCAGCGTCGGGAAGTAGTCTGCGTTTGTGATGTCGGGTGCTGCGCGGTTACGCATTTTCAAACGCGACGGTACCATTGTGTTGTTCATTGCTTGACTATGTCGCAATGCCGGCGAGATGTAGACCTTCGATGAGGGCTTCTCTATTTCCATGGGGATTTGTGTCACCTCCTCGGCGGGTACCACCTTCTTCCAGGGCCCACCGCCGGGCGCACGCCTGGCATTCACATTGCTTGGCGGATTGGTGTTGCCCTCGCTGTCCACCTCCTCCTCGTCGCCCTCCGCCGGACTCTGCTCCTCCTCGTCGTTGATCGTTAACTGTCCAATTTTCAAGCCCGAGTAGTCTTTGCGCTTTTCCTCGGCGAACTCGTCCCACTCCTCCTCGATGACCGGCTCTTCGGGGATTTGGTTCTTGCCATCATCGCTGGCAGCAATGCTTGGTGCGGCGGCAGCTGGCACAGCAGCGACGCTCGGCTCTGGTTTTTTCGGTTTCGCCGCAGCAGCTTCGCGTTCCAATTTTTTCACCAATTCCTCGGCGGTAAGGAATTTCGGCTTTGCTTTAGCCTTCTTTTTGTCTTTTTTGGCAAAAAAATCGTCCAAATCGGCCATTACAGTAGAACGTACGCGCGGAAAATAATTCGGCAGAAGAACTGGTGGATTGAGCTCACGTCAACGCAGCAATTTCGAACAGCTGACCGGACGCACAGCGCCATCTGGATGTCAGACTCGGTGCGAAGCTGTGTTAGTGATGCTTTTGTATGTTGTGCAGAATAGTGTGGCCCGCTAAAGCCAGCCACAACGTGGCGAAGGTCAAGGTAAAACAGCTGATCACTACTGTCCCCTTGTAGGGTTGCATGTGCACAAATATCACAAATAGATGGCGCAGCCAAAACGATCGTAGGCAACCAAAATGAAAACAGGTAACAAAAGAATTCCAAGGAAAGGATTAGCAACGGAAGCTATTTCATTAATGATTTCCAAGAAGTTACAAAGAAAAATCATGAAGATTACGAAGAAAACGCTGCTTAACTGCTTTAATAGCAAAATGAATAGCACACAGAGGCGACCTTTAAAGCACAAACTGTGCTGCAATAAATTTTAATCGGCCTATAAATACCAGGCACGTGCAACAACAATCGCACGCAGCCATATGTATCCAGCGAAACAGACATGCGTATACATACATTGTACATTTGCATGGGTATTTCTGTGTTCTGCATGACATAAGCAAACGTGCTTTACATTATTTGCGCCCAATTGCCACTTGACAGAGCAAGCAACGCCCATTCAACACACACACACACACACACATATAGCGCTTATATAATATAGATATGTATGTACATATGTTTGTATGTATGTACATAAGTACTGAATATTAGCAAACACTTTTGGCAACTGTGTGTAAATGTCCATAATTTTTGATCATTTCACGCTCGAGTGGGGTGGACTGCTAACTAAAACAACAACATCGATGACAACAGCAACACAGACAAATTGTACTAAATCGCCAAAGCCAACGCGGCTTTGCTGGACGCGAAAGCAATCACCAAAATAATAATGTTGTCATCAGCAGCAGCAATAACAACCACAATGTCAACCAACAATTTTTTGTGTAGCGGTCGTAATTAGCGGCACCAATGGCGCATGTAATGTCGGCCGAGAACTGCGTTAGTGCAAATTATTGTTAAAAAATTAAAAACAATATTTTGGCAAAACAAGTTGCGTTAAATTTTTTGCCAAATCGATGCCAACATTAGTAGCACAACACACAACTCAACAACAAATGCCAGCAATATTTAATATCGTTGCAATGTTTGCAGTCTCGCAAGAAATTGCCAGCTAAAGTGAAACGCTCGCCAGAGGACAATTATCACAGACAATGAAACGGGCAATTAAACCTGAAAGTATGCCGTGCAACGCAGCTGCAGCAGACAGGGAAAAATGGTGGCAGTGCGAAGCTGCGGCGCCTGTAATATGCTAATTAACGAACGCAAAACAACAACATCAGTAACAACAGCAGTAGCTGCAACAAAAGGAAAGCACACCCTTTGACAGTGTGTGGGCGTTGATGATGTGACTGCCCAGCCGGCCACGTGCTGGGCGCTAAGCGTTCATGTGTGTGACACTGTTCGGTCGGTGGACGTGATGCCTGTCCATTCATTGACATTTCTCTCGGGGCCAATTAGTTAAAAGTCTATAAATTAACAAAAAGGAAACTTTCAATTTGTAGTTATGTTGTTGGCAGGAAATGAACGTATGTAGAACGTTAAAGTGACCAGGTTTCTATTTCAAGAGGCCCATAAATTAATCGGTGAACATAGCGTTTAGAAATTGTGAGCGTTAGAGTTTATGTTTGAGAGTAGTTTGGGGCTATAAAGGTTAATGTCAAGTGAGGTTAAGTTAGGTTAAGTCAATACATGGGCTCCATGTATAAATGCATGTCAGTGTGAATATCCCAGAGCGCGAATATAGGCACTAATTTTCTAAAAAGCCTTACACGTTTCTAAATTTAAGTCAAATTAAGTTCCAAATTGTTTTGACATAAGACTAATTTTGTGCTAAAGCTAATATAAATATAAAAGAATAAAAGTGAGTTTGAGCTTTAAATATGAATTTATAAATATCAGAGGCTTCACAAAGCAATGACAAAAAGTTGAGTATCGAAAAAATTGTTTAGGAGCTAAGCTTTGTTGAGATTAAGTGCAGGTTGCATAGAAGTAAGTTTTAAATTTACAAAGTAACAAAAATAAGAAAGTTTAAGGCGCTGGATTTGATATAAAAATAAGGTTTAAAGTCGGTTTAAGTTAAAGATGATTCTGTTTCATTTATATAAAACCAAAATTAAGGTTAGTTTGGCTGTATTGATGTCAGATTGTTAAAAATTAAGCCTAAAAAGAGCAAATAATGCCAATAAAATAACACAACAAATTAAAAACTAAATCATAAACAAAAGAAAATCTAATTTCTGAACTAAAAGTTTATATACAACTAACGATCAAAGTATGTAATCTGCAATGTAAACAAAAACATGTGAATTTGTAAAATTATTTTAGAGGTATTCACACCGAGCTCGTTTCTTTGTTAGATCGGTACTCGTTAATGCAGTTTTTTTCGATTATTTTGCAAACACAAAATGCACGCACAAAACTACCGAATACCCAACTAATTGTTTTTAAGGTTAGACAGCACTATGAATATTTAATGAATATATTTATTTATTTCATTGAATATTTATGAATAATTAATAAAACATTTGGTCGTTGTTATTTATTCGAATTGTTGGTTTTTCGTAATTATTTCCTATGTTTGAAATTGTGTTCTCTTTTTTAAGATTAAAGAATTATTTACGTTCAGTAAAGAGAGTAAAGAACTTAGTAATCATATTCGAAAATAATGTTGAACAATAATCAAGGGAGAAACATAAAGTTTTTATATAGAAACGAAAACATTTCACCAGTGTAAGGTTTCTTCAAGCGTTGTGCACAAAAACACGCCTTACGACTAGAAATTTATTATTAGATTTTAATTCATTTTTCTATGAAAATAAGCAAAACTTGTTTTCGATGCCAATTCAAGATTTCAAGAATATAAATTATTTGCTTCTTAGAAAACGCTCACAAACATCAATAAAATCAAACTTCTCATTGAATTCAGTTGAAAGTTAGACTGCAAGGACGTGTAGTGAAATGTAAGGACTAAGGGTTGGGCCAAGGTCTTTGTGCACTACACGTTTATTGTGCTGATACCCTGATTTCATCTGGTGTTTTCAGATCTTTTGGTGATAAGTACTTGCATCACATTCTCTTCACCGAGAATATATTTCCCTACAAACTTCCAACGTAGGTGTGTGTGTCACAGTTGGACAATTTGTGATGAAGTGTTCCCCTGATTGGTCAACCTCGTTGCAGAATTCTGATATTTCGATGTAGAGGCATGGCTTATGAAGATGGCTGTTACAGTACAAATCCTGAGGAATCCTTCTCTATAGATTTAAAGTTGACTCAGCTCTTTTTGCGCTAACGTTTCATAACATCTTGAAGTGACATAATCTCTCAATGATTTTTCAATGTTCATGTTTATGTTCTAGAAAACAGGTTGATTTTACTGAATATCTGTCCATGAGCTCTTTGTACTTTTTAGCAGCCGAGCCCTCATGCCCTGGAACGAGTATCCAGAGCAGTGCAACCTTGTTTTGAGTACCACTGACTAATTCTTTATGAAATTTTAGTTGAATTATTGTTTTATTTCAGAAGCTATTCTGAGCTTTTAACACCGATCCATTTTCCATTGGTATTGAAAACTTTGTGTTTTTTGTTGTCTTTTAGCATTATTCAGTCTATTACAATTAATCGAACTTCTTCCAGTATTGCAATAGAGTTTAGTTTGGTATTTTTATGGGGCATTTCTTAATGAGAGAAATGTTTTGACACTCGACCCCAGTAAAATTTGTTTGATATGTTTTGAGCCATTTGGGTTATTACTGCACAGTTCTCGAGTTGAGTTCATTACTTGTTACTTGGAGCGATATGGGGTTCCAAAAGGTTAAGGTGTGATTTTTTTGTGTAGGTTACTTTTTATTTTATTTAAAATTTCTCGCAACGATATTCCGCTTAAAGTATCATGGCACGTTAGAAGGGGGAATTTTTAATGATTTCAAAAATTATTTAGTTTTCAGCTCCTTTATTATCAATCTTTTTTTCAATATATTGAAGGTTTAAGGAACACACAAAAAATTTTTTTTTTTTGCGGATTGGCTAATCTGAAACTAAAAAACAAAAAAGATTCATAATTATTAAGCTTTCGGACACAGGAATTCACCAGAAAAATTAAAAAACGCTCAAAATAAAAGGATAGGAGCTTTTTGAAAAAAAGTGTCAAAAATTGACTGCGTTTTTTACCTTTTCCCCAGAAAATGTACTTTAAATTAAAAATTTTTCTTCAATATTGTGATGGATTCTTGTAAAAAATTAGTTAACAAAAAGAACTAAAAAAATTTTTTAAATTTTTTTATTGGTCGAGCCAATCTGGAGATTAAGTGTCCGTAATGGAGGATGTGTTTTTTTTCTACGCGACTTCAGCTCCACCTATATAAGAGACAATATGCTAACAAAAATTTTGTTGTGTATTCCTTAAACCTTCAATATATTGAAAAAGAGCTGAAAAATAAATAATTTTGTAAATCATTAACGTGCCATGATACCTTAAATCTGTTGTGCCCATTAAGCGTGATTCCACTCGAGCTGTCTTCCTACTAAATGGCTATGTGGAGGTGTTCTAGTTAGACTGTAATATATGCAACTTTAAGAGTCACTTAAAAGTCAATGTGACATCACAAAATGTTATGCACAGCTCTACAGCTCTCAAAGAAATAGTATCGTACTACAGGTTAAAGTTTATAGCTGAATTTTAATTCAATGGCTCCTAAGGCTTTAGTGAATAATAATGAATACCTACAATTTAAATTCAAATTCCCGCTTTGCATTGTTGTTTAGCCATTCATTAAGTGACCATTTTAGCTAATCTCCTCCCACACAGCATTCATTGCTTTTTTTCGTTTGACTTTATGCAATTTTTATACAAAAGTCGGCTATTTTTATGGACGCAACTTTTAAAAATAACTACGGAATTCCATATATAATTCACATGTGTTGACCTAAAGGCATTTCAACGGCCAATGCTGACGTAAATGTTGACCGCAGCGCGCTTTAAATTCGCGCAGCGCGTCTGCACTCAATTTACACTTTGGTGAGCTGTTGAAAAAGGGCAAAGCAGCGAAATTGCATGTTGCATATTTATAGGCTTTAAAACATGTGCACGACCAGCTGTTTCACAAGTCAGCGCGCTTTATATGCAACATTCACACACACACACACATATTTACTCATATGCAGCGCATAGGCAAATGTGAATGATGTGAATGTGTGTGTATGCAGTTAGTGGCCTCGCAATCACTTTAAACAATGTGTTGCATATTTTTAAGCGCATTAAAAAAAAAACCCCAGCCCATAAAAATAATCAATTGTGCAATCATTCAATTGTGCACCATAAATAAATTCAATTTATCATTACGTCGTGTATGTGTTTGTGTGTGTGTGTGTCTCTGCTTAATCTGCCTTTAATTAATGTTGTAATAGTTAGGCGCTCGCTTGTTCTGGCTGTCATTTAATTGGCAGCAAGCATATTTTTAGACTGTAATGGCAGTGTCAGCGCCAAAGCAGCTGCCATATTTTCTTGAGCTCTGTTTTTGCCAACTGCTCGGCTGACAATTAAAGCGCGCGAAGCCAGCTTAATGTGACAGAGCGACGTCGACGAAGCGAGTGCGTGGCATTACAGTCATTTAGGCATTTACTGGGCTGAGCGCTGTGCCTACTTTTAGGCGTTACATGAGCACTTTACTGCCGATGCGTTTCGCAGCCACTCTGCCACTTAAGCCCACAAGCAGCTGCGGAAATGGCGCACACACACACACTCACACACACACACACACATACAGACACATATTAGAATGTGAGCTTCAGACTGCCTGGCTGCTTGTTGTAGCCATTGCAATACGTTTTTTTGTTTTAAGGTTTTGTTGTTGCTTTGTTATATATGTATGTACTATGTGTGCTTTGCGCGATTGCTTTCGGCATTTGTTCGTCACCTCCATGAAATTACTAAGCTGTCTCTCTGTCTGTTCGTCTGTCTGTTTGTAAATATATCAACGTTGTTATTTGATTATCTGTTTGTATGCTCGCCACTTTCATCATCTGTCTGTTCATCTCTTGTGGGCTTATTTGTGTTTTTGATTTGTTGTTGTACGATTAGAGTGTTTCGAATTCTGCTTAGACTTTGCATTCGTAGTCTTCTTTGGATTTGGTTGTACTTTTTGTTATATTTTAATTCCACTTTGTGTACATTGCCATTTGTTGGTGTTTCCCAAACATTGGCGCACACACGTTGTGACTACGAGTTGACATACACTCACACTGACACAAACTTCACAGTGTTCCACTTCTCCGCGCTTTTTATAAACAGACTTTCGGCGAACATTTTATTGTAATTTCCAGTAATTGCGTCCTTATTTATACACATACAAGCATGCTTATATACTTATTTATATACAATCATTTCACTTACAACTTATATATACTCACACACACAAGAAAACGTAAACGCTTTACGTGCCACTCTTCACTTCACTTCACTTCACTTCACTACACTTCCCATCCATCCTCTTTGCTTCGCTTACTTGAGTGGCTTTCATTTATCTTCCAATCGTTCGCTTTTCTTGCCCATCGAGCTCCTTATTCCCTTGCATGGTGTTGTCCCTTCTTCTCTTCCATCTCTGATAGAATTGTTGTCTTATACAAAAAATACTTTACTTACCTTCTACTGGCCTACCTTCACTTCCTTTGCTTCACTCATTTTCTTTTCCGGCACGTTCGCATGCTTGTTAATTTTTCCTTGGCTTTCTACCATTTCCGCTCCATCTACCTTTAATTTTTTTTTTATCTATTTCTTGTTTTTTTTATTTTTTGCTTTTATCGTCTTTTCGGCATATTGGCCAAATAATTTAAGGTTCCTTAGACTTTCGAAATAGTTGCAAAACGATGAGTGAAAATGAATGTCAAAGTGGAAATATCTCCTGTCACACTGTGGCGCTGAATATTTGAAGCAATTAGAAATGGTCGGCATTACACACTTTATGCCACTAAAGTAGCGCTGTAATACTTTGCAATTTTTCGGGACATGTCTGTGTTTTTGAAGACTTTTTACTTTAGAGTAAGTTTAATAGTAAAATTTTATAAAAGTATAACAAGTAGTACATAAAAAATATTACCAAAAAAATTCGCACTGAATATTTACTCAACCATCAATTCGGAGAGGCGGCTTTGGACCTTTCCATAGTTCTTAAATATTAAATCAATAATAAAAACTATGAAATTTGTTTAACTGAACAAAAACCATGAATAGAAATGATGGCTCAACAAACAAATTTTATAATAAAGTATTTACTAGTGTTCCTGCAAATTCCAAAGGAAAATTATACCATTGTCAACCCAGCGAAAAGACTTGATTCACCTTTTTAGAATTGCAGCAGGATATGTGGGAAATAAGAATGTCCTGTCATGCTAAAACATTGCTTTCGTAATGACAGAATTCAGCACATCTGGAGGCAGTGGCCATTTCAACAGTCTGGCTAAACTTATCTGCAGTTCAAGAGGGTTTAGATCATTGCAGACAAAAACTTCCTATAATCTTGCATATCATAAAAGAGTCCTTTTGACCATCAGTTTCTTGATTCATTGGCACACTGCTTGTTAATCTAACCAAAAGATGTTGTAGGTTTAGTTGGAATTCAACGTCACAATACATCGCCTCACAGTAACCACTGGACAAAATTGTCTAGAATTGATTGAAAATTATTTCCTCAAATCAAATCTTCGGAAAAACAAAACCCTAATTTGCTTAGGAGATGCGATAACTCTTTTACGATTTTCAGCCCACTTCAATATTGGTTTCTAGATTTCTTTGCCTGTCTGGTCTTATCAAACAGGAAGAGGGTTCTTTGCAATTGGTACTAGCATTGGTATTTATATAAAAATGCAAATTAAAATACAAACGCATTTTCAAAATAGCGTCTTTAACTTCAATGTACAGGGATTCGTTCCATTGACTAAATTCAAAAAAATGTATAGTCTCAGAATTTAACGATTTTCTTGTCATTTGAAAGATAAAACTCCAACTAAGAAAACCTCCAAAAATTTGAGCAAAAAATTCATTAGTGTATGTGTAAAAGCTGCCCAAAGTCATAAAAAAATTTAAACACATGTTTTCTGTTTTATAGTCTGTTGAGTGAAAAAAATCGTAAAAATATATATGGTAACGTTGCTAAACCTTTCAATATAAATTGAGAATTGATGTGGCCACTTTTGCTTTTAATGTTTTCTCAAAATTTGCAAAGCTGAGGCTTCTACTTCACATTTAATTTAAAATATTTTTCAAAATTAAAAACCCGAAAATTGGCAAAACTTAGAGAAAAATATCTAAAAAGTATGTGAAAGTATGATCCTGGATTTTTTGGTATTTTAAGAAGCATTATTTCTTTGTCGTAAACACATGCTCCGATATCTTCTGATCTCAGAAAATAATTCAGTTTGAAAAGTGGTCTAAATACCTATTTTTCGACAAAGGATATTTTATTTCATTTACATTCAACATGAAAAATGAAAAAAAAATTTAGAAAAATTTAATCAATTCCTCCGATATTCTCTGACCTCAGAAAATATTTAAATTTCTAAAGACCACTTTGACCACTTGAAAAGTGGTCTAAACACCTATTTTTCGACAAAATATTTTTTATTCATACCTGAAACTATGAAATAAGCATTAAAAATGAAAAAGAAAATTGCACAAATGCGAGCATACATCTATTATTATAATTTTTTTGCAAAACTAAAGCGTCCTAACAAAATTGTTTTTACTCTTTGCAATTATCAATGTTGAGGTAACTGATTAAATGTAAAATCTGAAAAATCTAACAAACTTGTTGCTATAGCTTTCTAAAAATGATAAAATTCAAGATTTAAGTCTCAGGCATTGTCAAAAAAAAACAAAAGTTTAGAAAAACAAAATGGAGATTTCAATTCAGCGGACCATGACTAACTAGCATTCCAAATTTTACAAAACAGACCACTCCTTCTAATTTTGTCAATAATTTTAAATTTTGTCTAATTTTTTGTCTAATTCTTTGCATTGAGAAGAATCACTGTGCACTGGTTTATTCAAGTATTACAAATTTAAAGCTCCTAGAAATCAATGATTAGGTTAGATTAAAGTGACTGTGAGGGCACAAAAAGCTCCCAAAAGACCATAAGTGGTGCCATGGTAAAAAACACAAGAATGAAAGATATATATACATACTTCCTGAAAAATCTATGGAGAGCCAGTTTAGGTCAATTCGGTTCAGGTCTTTGATACTGTTTGATTTGTGGTTGAACAAGTCAGTAAAGTAGGGGAATATTAAGGCTTTAGGGCAGGTATTAGTGGTCCTACTGAGCAGGCAGACAGAAAGCATATCTGAAAGTATGACGTCGTATTCATCCATATTAAAAATCTAGTTAACGAAAAACTTTACAGCTTATAAAACAGCTAAAGTTAGTTTTAAAGAATTAACTATTCACAAACCTAAAACAGACACACACACACACAGACACACATTCATATATTTTGCATTACCACTTGCTTTTCGTATCTTTTACCTGTCATTCGCAAAACATTTGACACCGCGTTAAATCCGAACTTAACTCTTGCAATTTTATTTTATTTTCTCTGTGCTGCTTTCGATCTTTCAGTCGTTTACTCGTTGCCGCAAAGCATTATTGATGCTATCAAGTAACGCCGAAGGAAGATCAACAATTCAAACAGCATATTCGATTTGCCCCGCTGTCCAGTCATGTGACAACTTGGCATATAAAAGTGGCAGACACATACCCACACACACACACACAAACACACCTAGCAAACCGCATACGTTTCAATGCAGAAATAAATAGCATCCAACAAATGCGCAAATGTGTAACATTTAATTGAAAAAGTTTTGCCTCGTTTTGGCATTTAAATTGAACCGCAAATACGCAGAGACCGAACAACAGACAGAAGGACACACAGACTGTGCGGCAGACAGCAAAGTGATAGGAGCCTGCGGTTGCCGCAAGCACGCAACCGAAAATATTCAGCCAGAGCACGAGAGTGAGAAGGACCAATGGCTGGCAATCGAACGTGGGAAAGAGCAGGGAGTCACCATAGAGAGACTCGAAAGTTGTATGAACGAATGTGTGTGCATGCAAATGTGAGATAGCATTGTCGATGACATAGATGGTGGAAGTTCTTTGGTTCAAAGATGTTGTTGATAAATTGAATTTAGAGCGTCCATGATTGATATGTATGTCAGGCGCTTTAAGGTTACGAGCAGATATATAGAAAATACGACACAGAGTTAGGTAGATGATTCAGTCCAACAATCAGTTAGAGAGTCATAAGCAAAAATCAGACATATTTCGCTAAGTTCGTATATTTTGTGCAAAAAAAAGAAAATTGCTGAAATGGGAAAATTTTCACACGCGCCACAAAAAAATGAAAACATGGCATTGTGTTAGTTTTTGCAATTTGCAACTACGCACATTTTCGCACTTTGTGTGCGAGTGAGTGTTTGTCAGCGTGTTGGTATGTTCAAAATAATTTCACATGTACAGCATTTATTAGTGTATGTGTGTGTGCGTTAAATTTGCGGTTATGTGATGTTGCTGTTATTTTTAACTCGACACAATAAAAAATAAAATAAAATCACAGCAACAGCTTTTGCTGACAGTTAAAATAAATCATAAGAATTACTGGCACATATTTTCTTAAATTAGTTGCATATTTTGCTAACTTTTCTAAATTTTATTGTGTATTCATTTGACTTTGATTGCATTTAGAGGAAATAATTGAAAATTCGTAGTTGTATGAAGGAGTCATTGTGCTTTCTTCTAGAACAAACTAACTTCCGCTAGAACAAAACTCAGCAATTGCTAAGGTTCCACCACAGGGAGGTTTTCGTTTGATAGCTGTAAGAAACCTATGCTTCTTTATGTCTCTTTCAGAGTGATAAATCAATTCTACCAGAAGGAAATTCAAAATGTTTTTGCGCGCCAGTGCGGTTAAGTCTGCAATGCTATTTCTCTTTAAGCGATCTGAAGTCCTCTTCTAGAATTCTTAGTAACTTCTTCTAAGAGGAAATTCAGAAAATGTTTAGCTACAGCTGGATATCTGTTGGCCTTTTAAAATATATCTAAGGCCGATTGCGATCTGTTCTAGAGTGCTAGTTTGGGTAAGTTTGGGTTCAGATGGATAGTCGCTAGGTCTCTATAAGGTCTCCAGAGGTCCATTTTGCTGTACTAGAAGGAAACTAATGATCTGTTTGGTTACTAATACAGGTGGATATCTGCTTAGTCTCTCTCTGCTTAGTCTCACCAAAATCGTTTGTCTTCCTTATAACTTTCACTAAGAGAAAATTCATTGTACGTTCCGCTGCAGGTAGATATCTCCCGGTGCCTAAATGGATTTTTATTTATTTTTTATTTAATTTATTTTTTAGAATTTAGAATAGGATACATTAAGGATGCATTAAGTATCTAAGGTCTATTATGTTTCCTTCTGAAGTGCTAAATAACTTCCACAAGAAGGAAACTTCTGATGTGTTCGGGAACGACTCTATATATGTGGTAAGAGTCTATAAGGAATCTAAGGTCCATTATGTACTCTTCTAGAGTACTAAATAACTTTCTCCAAGAGCAAATTCAGAACATGTTCTGGTTCTATTGCAGTTGAGTGGTCGCTAGAGCTCTAAATGGATCTAAGGTCCATTATTTTTCCTTCTAAATTGGTTAATAACTTCCACTAGGAGAAATCCCATTATATGTTCAGGTATCACTGCAGGTGGATCGCTTGATTTCTCTATTATACTCCTCTCTAGAGAGTACAATCATGTCTTCTAGAAGAGCACTCAGAATGTGTTTGGGCCATAAAATCCCTTGTGTATCCTTCTATAATGCTTAAAAACTTCAACTAGGAGGACATTTACAAAATTTTGTTTTCCTCTGAGAGTATTCAGTTGTCCGAGAAGTCTCTATAAAGGATGTAAGGTCCATTATTCTCCCTTCTGGAGTTCTAAATCACTTCCACCAAAAAAAACTCATTATGTGTTTCGGAACCACTCCGGATATCTGCTAAGTCTCTATAAGGGATCTAAGGTCCATTATGTACTCTTCTAGATTGCTAGATAATTTTCTCCAAAAGCAAACTCATGATGTGTTCAAATATCACTGCAGGTGAATATCCGCTTGATTTGTCTATTATGTCCCCTTCTAGAGAGTTAAATAACTTCCTCTAGAAGAGCACTCAGAAATATGTTTGAGCCATAAAATCCATTGTATCTCCTTCTATAATCTTAACAACTTCAGCTAGAAAGAAATTTAGAAAGTTTTTGTGTTCCTCTGCTAGTATTTAGTTGTCCGATAAGCCTACGGACGGATCTAAGGTCCTTTGTGTCCTCTTTTCTGTAAATAACTTCCACTTAAAGTAATTTCTGAAAGTCTGGGCCTCTGCTTGTTGGCCAATAGGATTGAAGTTGTTTTTTCTTCGAAACTGCTTCGAAATGAGGAAGTAGGAATGAACTCTGACGTTTTTTTTCCACTTTCCAATAGAAGGGATAAGTACTCTTTGGGGTAAAAGTCAGACTATGGAGGTGATTTGTTAAAGTCACTAGAGTACAGAACCATCACTACTGGGTTAGGTGTTGAGTTGTTTGCATGTTGCATACCACGCACATTTGGGTTATATTTATAGGCCCATAGAATACTCGCAGTATGTGGCTCTGGCATCTGTATTTTAATGCCTTTGTCTGCGTGTTTTCATTGAGAGTGAGGCGCAGAACGATTCTTACCAATAAGCAATCAATAAAATTCACACCATTTATATGCACCCACACACATTTGCGCACCAAAAGGAAGCACAGTTTTTGGGCCAACAAACTTGGTCCGGGAACAGGAAATGCAACTGCCACAACTTTTTCCAAAAAACACAATACAACACAAGAACAAAAAAGTTGAAAAACAAAAAAGTATAAGTGGAATGTGCAAATCATAGTATGGCAGCCACCTTCAAACACACACACTCGCACCCGAAAAAAGAAAAACCACACACACACTAACACATAAAACTGTCTGGGATAAGCGCTGGAAAAAACGCGCCAACGCCTGAATGTATGCGAGCAACTATTTTATTTCTGAAAAATTGAGGCAATCACACGAGCAGCAGCGAATTAAAGTGCGGCCAACAACAACAACAACAGCGCCAACTTTTATGGGCGCCAATGAAATTTATTTGATGCTGCGCCTATGCGTGCTGAAACAGAACGTTTTGAAGGGCGTTAAAGGGGAAAGACGAGTGGCGCGAAGTAGCTGCAGCACCGTCGGCAGGAAAAATCGAAACGAAAGACGCCAGCGAAGCCGAATTTAGGTGAATGGGCGTGCAAGAATGGCACCGTTGCTGGCGTTGTGGTATTGAGTGCATTGGTGCGGCGCTCAATGCTGTCGGTGTGTGTGTGTGTGTGTGTTGAAGTGTGCGCGCGCCTGTTTCTGTTGTTGTTGTTGTTGTTGTAGCGCTTGTGGGTAAAGCTGCCGCTGCTGCTTTTGTGCTGGCGTGGCAGTAATTTTGTGATTTACTGCGCAAACTTTTTCTTGCCTTCATCTTTGCTCATTCGCTCGTTGGCGTTTTTGCTTTAAGCTTTTTTTCGGCAATGCGTTTCGCTGGTAATTAAGAAAAGTGAACGCTGACAAGTAGCACGGAGAGCAAACAAGGGGCGCGGCACACTTGACAAGTGCGTTGCATCTTATTCGGCCCGACTGTTTTGTTTTTGTCTTTCGCATTGAAATTTTAACGCGAGCAATTTCGAAGAGCAGCACTTGAATGGTTTTTCGTTGGCCAAAGTTTTTCAAACACTTACAATTGGCTTCATTTCGATTAAATTAAAAGGCCGCTTTATGTGGCAATTGTGCGGCAGACAGTCAAGTCAAATTACAATAGACGGGAGCCACAATAAAGGGAATCTGATCAGGTTGAAAGCCAATAGCGATTGAAAATAAATTGGAGAATGCCAGAAAATACACAGTTTACTTTGGAGCCAAGTTAATATGAAATCATGTTTACATAAATTCGATAAAAAATTAAAACATTAAGTCCAAGCAGATTTTTAGCAGTAAGTAGATTGCTTGAAAGAATACACAAAAAATATGAGTTATTGTGGTGACTATGAGCTGGGAAACTATCGATAGTTGCCCCATTCGATATTTCCGATAGTTTCAGTGAAAAATATCGATACTATCGATACAATAGTATAATTCAATATTATTTCTTTTATAAATATAATAGTGTGTACTCAGTGTTACACGCGGCAATTGTACCAAAAAACATTTGTATTGAAAGCTTTTACCAAGACCCCTTATTTATTCGATATTACGATTTTTTGTTGTTTGGAGAGTGCTACGCTCTTTACTACTACTTTACTACTGCTACGCCCTCTTCAATGCCTTTGCAATATGAAACTTGGAGTTCCGAAGATATTTCATGGTAACAGCATGTTCAACCTATTCTTCCAAATCTATCTACTCGTACCCACATAGCACTGCCAGCATAGAATATTCTGGAGGCATTACTGTCATATCACTAGCCAAAAATGCATCAATAGTGGTGTCAAAATGAAGCCATTAACACTATCGATCGTATTATCGATGGTTGCACAGCTCTAGTAAAAACAAGTAAATTGAGCGTAATTGAGGTTAGGATACATTGGGTTCAAAATGACTCATTTAAACTTTTCAATTAGTCGGTTTCAGTGTTAGTTAACTCTTGCAAATCGTAAGGAAACTACTGAATATATAATATTTCAACTATTTGTAGGATTACAAGTAGAAAATGTTCTTTACCATCTGAGTATTTAAAGAAGAAAGAAGAAATTTTTTAAATGATAGAATTTTTGTAAGTTTGCAATTTAGCGATTTCAATCGCAAAATTCGTTTCAGACTGACACACATTCGGTTTAAACACCTAAGCGCTGCAGTGACCGACACATTTGAGATATAACGTTCTATGATAATAACAGAATCTCTTATTCAAAGATTTTTGGAAGGTTTTGTCTCAATAACAATGAACTATGTACTGGCAGAACTATTAACCGATAACACCGGAGGACTGTAAATTTTACCCAGGAAAAAATCTATATACTTGCAAAACTAGGGGTCAAGTATAGTAAAACTGCGTTTTTAGTTTTTCTCTCTAATGTCAGCACTTAAAATTTCCAGGACATGAATATTTCAAAAAAATATTTGGAAAATTGATTATGTAGATCATCAATGGGTATTAAATGAAAAAAAAAATATCTTTAATATGAAAAAAAATTTAATTTTTGGTGTGCAAGGACGACTAGGTATTGAAAGTGTCCTTTAAAACTTTGTTCCTTGAATATCCTTGAAAACTTCGAATATTTGTTTTTAAATCAAATCCTTGAATTTTGTCCTCTTAACTTTATAAGTTTGTTTAATTTGAATTTTGTCCTCTTAACTTTATAAGTTTGTTTATGTGTTAATATAAGTAATTATAATAATATAATAAATATTTTATGTTTTTCTACGGTGCAATAAATTCTTTGTTTTACAGAAAGAAGTATTTAAATTTTTGTTTTCCCAATCAATTCATCACATATGTATTTTTGGCTTTGTAAAGAAGTTTTCATAGAAGCACCATAAGAAATAATGGGGTACCGGTTATTTCGTGCGGTTTTCTAAAAGATGGCGTAACTTGATTTTGTGAACAGTGATTCACCTTTCCAAATATGTGTTGGAAAGCTATTGTCATATAGTTTCAGAATCAGTATGTGTCATTTAGCTGAAGCGTAAACAACAATACTTTTTTTTACTCTGAAAATGTCGAAATTTGTGCCGAATAAAGTCTTTTTGCGGGGAGTACTTCTTCATTACTTCAATATGAAGAAAAAGGCTGCCGAAAGTCATCGTACTTTGGTGGAAGTGTATGGTGTGCATGCTCTAGCTGAGCGTATGTGCCAGAAGTGGTTTGCACGGTTCAAAAGTGGCAGTTTTGACTTGGAGGACGATGAACGGCCTGGACAGCCAAAAAAGTTTGAAGATCACGAATTGGAGACATTGCTCGACCAAGATCCATCCCAAACGCAAGAAGAACTTGCAAAATCAACAAACGGCGTCGCTCAACAAACCATTTCCGAACGTCTAAAAGCAATGGGAACGATCCGGAAGGCCATTGGGTGCCGTATGAATTGAAGCCAAGAGACGTCGAACGCCGATTTTTCACGTGTGAACAACTGCTTCAACGGCACAAAAGAAAAAGTTGTTTGCATCGAATTGTCACTGGCGATGAAAAGTGAGTCCATTACGATAACCCAAAACGTCGAGCAACGTATGGATACCCCGGCCATGCATCATCATCGACGGCCGTTCAGAATATTCATGGCCTGTTATGCTGTGTATTTGTTGGGCCCAGCTGGGTGTGATCTATTATGAGCTGTTGCAACCGAATCAATGCAACATGGCCTGGCTGACCAGCAATTCTCCAATTATGAAGAAGTACAAAATTGGATCGATTCGTGGATAGCGGAAAAGCCGGCCGAATTTTTCAGAGAGGGTATTCGTGAACTGCCAGAAAAATGGGAAAAAGTTATAGCTAGTGATGGACAATACTTTGAATATTAAATTTGTAACCATTTTTTCACAATAAAGCTTAAATTTTCAAAAAAAAAACCGCACGAAATAACCGGTACCCCTATTAATAAATTAATTGATTAAAGTAACCAACACAAGGTAAGGTAGCATTAAAGTGGGGCTCAGGTTCTAACATTGTTCATATGTTATATGTTATATATGTTAGTATACTTTTCGGCTGAGTGACTACTCCCTACTGCACTGCATGCAATGAAGTAATAATAAAGGGCACTGACAGAAAAATATTGCAATTCAACTTGGTATAGCAAAAAGAATGCCCCGCCCAAAAGTATGCCACGAAAATAAGTACTCACTTAACTAAATGTGCAGTATACGCGTAATATTGTTTCTACTCGCCATAAAACAAATTTCCCCAGCGTCAATTGCAAAATTAAACTTAATCAAGGCTTCAACTCAAATGAACCTCAGTGTCCGCGCAAACAACAAACATTAAAAAGAAAAGAAAACTCAAAATAACATAAGATAAAATAAAAGATATAAGAAAAATCGTTGAGAAGCTAGTCGTTTCTATAAAGCAGAAAAATAAACACAACATTTTAAACCTAAAGTAACCAACAACAGCCACAGCTGCCGAGCGAGCGGAGTGGCCAGCGCCATTGTGGCCAATGCTGCCGACGCACAGCAAAAAACGTATCAATGAAAATTGATGCGCTAAGGCAGCGGCTGCAGCGGAAGCGTGCCAGCAATCAATCATTGCCGGTGCAATAGCACTTTCAGGCAAAATGCCATTAAACCCTAGCACGGCCACAGCAGCCGGACGCCACACCACATCACAATCAACGCCACGTAGCTGAAGCCATGGAATAGAAGTGGAAAAAAATGCGAAAAAATCTCAACGAAAAAAATTGCAAAAATAAGCAAAGAGTCAGCATGACTCACTAGCACGAAGCAAAGACGAAAGCGTCCAATCGAGTTGTGGAAAACTACATACATGACGACGAGTCCATGTGGCAACATGTCTAAACGATTGAATTGTAAGCACACAAGTTGTCATTGATGCTGCGATTTGCTGCGAAACTCGGACTGCTTTGCTGTTGTAATTAATTGAAATTAATGTTACATTTGTATACGACAGCCTGTGATTAGTTGCCCGACAAGTGAGATGCGCACACATATCTGTAAGTGTATGAAATTTTCATTGCTGGCGCTTTTAATTAAGAGGACTTGAGTTGTGAATTTATGAACACACAGCGGTGAAGGCGGATGAGGCACTTGAGTGTAAATTGCGGCTTTCAAGTTGATTAAGATTCACAATAAATAGAGATAAGTGCAAATTATAAGCAACACTAAGTATGTGAACCTGTAGCAGCATAGGACGGGATGGGGCGGGAGAAGAATGAAGTGAATTTTGTATAAAAGCGGATGTTGTGTCTATTGCAAGCTTTGGTCAACGGCACTGAGTACTTTTCGATACAAAATTAATACACGACATGCCTTTGCTGGAAAGTTAGCCTAAAAGTATGCTGTGAAAAACCTTTGTTGCACACAAGTCCTTAACTGTTTGATTATTTTTGAGTGAAGACGAGTAGACTCGATGAAAACAGAGCAAAATTTTCTGCCTGTAAAATTATGACCAAAACTAAGCCACATATAAATTATATACAAAAATTATATACAAAAATTATACAAAAATTGCTGGTGCAAAATGTATATAAAATTATATACAAAAGTTATACAAAAATTGCTGGTGCAAAATATGATTTCGAATTGTGCTAAAAAGTTGTATGCAATCGCGCCTCCAAAATTAAATCCTCTGTGCGCCACTGGTTGGAACACATTCAAAAGTAGAAAACACCCGCAAAATCATTTAAATGTTCAACACTTCCCTCAATAAAATATAACACAAAAATGTGGCATCTGTTAGATGCTCTGAATTTTTCATTTTCAAGTGAGTTAATGGGTTTCTATTTTAGTTTCTAGTCTAGATTTTTTTTATTAATTATTAATTTTTTATTATTTATATATTATTTATTTATTTTTGTTTGTAGTTTAGTTTTTAATATATTTATGTAAAAAATAATTTTTCAAATTTTTGACATATCACCTTGACTGGAAAATTTTGCCAGTAACTGGAAAATTGGCGCCAAATGCTCAAAAAGTAAAAAATATTCCAGAAAACTTTGAAATCGTTCACAAATTGCTCAATGTGAGAGAATACTCAAAAAACAAATGATTTTAGTTAGAATTATGTAATTTTCAACCAATGAGTTCAATGCAAATGCCAGTCCGAAGTGGACAAAACACGATTACGCGCCACATATGGCCACATGGCCAATGCTAAGCTTCAGTTACTTAATAAGATTTCCGACATAAAAATAGGACCAATTTTTTAGTATGTAGAATGCCCGTAGAAGTCAAATTGAGTCCTTTGAGGTGATTTATAATATTATTCCATCACTCTCGTAATGAAAATTGTCCATGACTTTTACTACTTTTAAAGCCAAATTAAGTGCTACATGATTCTACATTTCATACAAGGAAGTTTGATAGGCTGAGCATTCTAGTGTTAAAAAGACTGTTTTCACTAAAATGAACCAATTTAGAATAAGATTAGCGAGTTTTGACGGGTCAATGCTTTATGAAAATCTATACAAAAAACTCTGTCTTTTTACAAAATTTCTCTAGAAACTTTATATAATGGCATCTAATTCTGAATAGGTACGATTACGCTTTTTCGAGTTTTTCAACAAGTTAGTATTTTTCCATTTTGTGCACGTTAACTGTGTTAAAATGATGCATAGCTCGAGTGCCAAACTGTGCACATTTATCAAAATTATCTGAAATTTTTAAGCGTCAAAATCACCTCTGATCCACCTCTCAGCCTAAGCCAATAAAATCCAATCAGAATAATGACCATTTAAGTTTCATTTGATGCGTCTTGGGACAGCCGCTTGACAGGCACCCACATTTTTCCGCCAAGCTTTTGCACAATCTTCCCAGCCATTCGCACTCTATCTGCTGCCACAGTCTTCTGTCTTCTGTCTGCTGTCCGCTGCGCCTTGCGCTAAGTAGTTGATGCAGCACTCGCTGCTGCCAACCTCTATGCTCATCAACCTCAACAACTCCCCTCGCAGCACACTACACTACACTCCACTTCATTTCCACGTCCAGGCATGCAGTTTGTAGCTTTCTAGTCGACAAACACAAAAGTTCGACAACTTTGCTCACCTCTTCACACTTTTGGCTTAATTTGGCTGCTCTGCTGGCTTGCTGCCGGTGCTTTCACTTGGGGCCCTCGCGGCCGCACGCTTACAGCATTCACGTCCAATTGAGACGTTTTTTTATTCCTGTGAAGGAACACCAGCAACAACAACAACAACAGCAGCAAAATGACAAAGATTGTAGGAAAAATAGAGGCCAAACAACAGCAACAACAATTACCAGTGAATTTACCAAAAACAACAACAACAACAATTGAACGCAAATATCAGAGGCACAGGCAGCAGGAAAAGCACTCATACTCGCTGCTTCCGTGCTTTGACAATTTCAGTTGCTTGCCGTTGTTGTCGTTTTTCGGTTGTTTTTCTTTCTTTGTTTTTTTTTTGTGTTGCATTGTTGTTTCTATTGTCGAGTAAGGTCAAGTGGCAGCATTGGCGCCAACAGCAGCGAGCAATAGCGGAGGGTTAAAGTATGAAAAAACCAAATTGTCTTTCATCCATCCCTTTTGTGACACACAACACGAAGACAAGAGCGTAGCCAACAAAAATGTAAGAAGTATTCGAGATTTGAGAGCATTGATTCATTCTTCCATTTCCGACTGGGATATGGATGGACTAGAATTATTTTTGAGAGGAAAAATAAGTTTATTTTGAATTTTGAAGTCGCAGAGTTAGTGGACTTCGTAGTTAATAGGGGTATTCTCGATGTCTTGCACGGAGGAAGAATTCGTAAAAATGCAACCGTGCAAGACTGGAAAATACTACACATCGAGAACGCACAAAAAAGCACACATTGCAAATATTGCAAAAATGCCGCAAACTTTCTCCAATTCTTTTTAATTTGGTTTTCGGTTGATCCATTTCTACCTGCAAGCAAGACATATATGCAAATTATATAAAAAGGTTGAAATAAAACCAAATATGAAGAAAATACGCTTGCGCACACGAAGAAAATTAAATGGCTGTCGCACAATCGCGATGTCGCACACAAAACAAGGGTTTTTGCGTAGCATGACATGCAAAAAATGCAAACTGTTTTTGCTTGTATTTTGTTGTTGTGTCGTTGCTCGAAATGCATGGCCATGTCAATTATGCATTTCGTGCATGATGTCAGGGCTATGCAAGACATCGAGAATTCCCCTAATGTATTTTGTAATAAAGTGGAACAGTAACAGAGGTTCAGGGTTTGAGTTATAGTTCGTGTCAGGGCACATAAATAGTTGACATATAGATTTAGAAAAACTATTGAAACCACTTGTGGTACCACAAAAAAAGAGTGATGGATTTTCTGCTGGATTTGCAATTAGTTTTTCTGAAGTTGTTTAAATTTTTGGATACACCTTAGTAAACCTGGTTGATTAAAAGTTATTCAGATTGTTTAAGTCGGGCATACTCGAGATGTTTCCAGCTGTTCTGGGTGAGTACTCGTAGATTAGGTTGGGTTAGGTTAGGTTGAGAAAGGTAAAGCACGCGTCATTGCCTCAAGGAGATCTAAAACGACCATTGTGAATTCGTACATTTATATGACGGCATATCCAACAGTCTCAATCCATGCATCAATTCGTCTACTTAAGTCAGACATTCTTAATAAATATGCAAAAAATAAAGGTTCCTAGGTAGCCAGTCAGTGGAATTGGCAGTGTTTTATCGCCAGTCATTTGGTTTTAGAGATATTTTCTCAAAAGCGTTCTATTTGTTTTTTAATTTTTTATTTTTACACACTTTTACTTTAAATTATTATAGCCCTTTGAGAACCAACCAAAAAAGTTCATGTTTTTAATGCAATTCCATTTTATTTATTCTTTTTTATTGCTTTATACTCGTCCGTGACAATTTTTAAAAATTACAACTATTGTTCGGTTCAGTTGTTTCTCTTAAACTTTTGCGATTTGGCAATGCGATTTTGCAATTTTCGTAATTTTTGGAAAGCTATAGCACCAAGTGTGTCGGCTAAATTTTTCAGATTTGAAATTTAATCAGTTACCTCAAAATTGATAATTGCAAATAGTAACTAAAATTGTATCAGGACGCTTTAGTTTTGCATTAAAAATGATAACAATAGAAGTATGCTCCGTATTTGTGCTATTTTTTCCATTTTTAATGCTGTTTTCATAGTTTCAGGTATGAATAAAATATCTTCTGTCGAAAAATAGGTGTTTAGACCACTTTTTAAATTGAATTATCTTCTAAGATCAGAAGATATCGAAGGATGTTTTTACATTATTCCACAAAGAAAGAATGCTTCTTAAAATATAAAAAATACAGGAACATACTTTTACATACTTTTTAGATATTTCTCTTTAAATTTGCCAATTGCCAGGTTTTTAATTTTAAAAAATATTTTAAATTAAAAGTGAGAGTTCTACAGCTTTGTAAATTTTGAGAAAACTTTAAAAACGAAAATGGACATAATAGTTCCTAATCTATACTGAAACTCTTAACAACTTCTTTCTAACGATGTATTTTGGCGATTTTTTTTACTCAATGAACTAAAAAACATAAGACATGTGTTTAAATATTTTTGTGAAAAAAATTTCGACTTTGGGCAGCTTTTGCACGCACACACTTATTAAATTTTTGCACACATTTTTTTGGGTTTTCTTAGTTGGAGTTTTACCATTCGAATGACTTCAAAATTGTTAAGACTATAATTGTCCGAGACTATAAATTTTTTTTTTGTTTTTGTCTATGGAACGAATCACTTTGCATTGGTGACAATGTACTTGCAATGTTCCCATTCGTAACGCGCCTACGACAAATAGAAACACTTTTGCGATCCACCACTGCATTGCATTGCGTTCTACGCTCTTCACTTGTGTACTGTGTGTCAATCTTTGAAGCATACTTTTTGGCATAGTTTCACGACAGTATTCTGGCAATTTTTTCTATTGTCATTGCTGTTCCCTTTTGCTTGCTGCTTTTTGTTTATCATTTGTTGTTATTGTTGCTTATTGTTGTTATGCTGTGACCTTTCCTACACTCACATACAGACAGCGCACACACACCTACTTACAAAGCAAACAAGTACAAATGCAAAGCGTTGCAAAATTTAACAATTAAAGTTTACTTTTCGCTTGCTGCTGCCACTGGGCTGTTTGTAGGCGAGAGGGCGGCTAGAACGGAAGTCATCGTATATGTAAATAAAACGCTGCATATATCTGCTGTCATTTAAGGAAGTGGGGAGCAAAGACAAGTTTATGGCGCTTACAGTCTGGGTCATGGTTGCTGCAGTGGGGCGTTTTCAAATGGTTTTTGCAAACGAAAAACAAACCAAAACTGCTGGCAAAAGTGCATCAAAATGTTGTGCGCAACTTTCTTGCGCTGCCAAATGTTGAGCCAACTAAGCCTCCAACAATTACTCAATTACCCGCATTGCCATTACCATTACCGCTGCCATTGCCGCTGGCATTCACCCTTCGAATGGCTGACACTTGACTGCAATTTATGCGGCAGGTATGCTTAAGTGCCTAAAAGTAAGCAATGCCTTAAGCCGCTTTTATTGCACTCGAGACATTGCGAACAAATCCATTGTATTTATATTATATTTTTATTGTATTTATGCAGATTCGCTGGGACATTCAGCGTGCAACGGCAAATCAAAATTTACTACGTAAACACTATCAGACACACACAGAAGCGCACCAGCGCACACCTACAATCAGACACACACACACACACACAGACAGGCACAATCGGGCTGTTTTTATGCTCGTGCAACAATGGCGCTTTGCGGCGTTTGCATTTGCCAGCTGCCCATTTGACGCCCACTAGTTGGCTGTGCGCGCAAAAAGACGCGCCATGGCATTAAGAAGAGACGTAACGCTAACATTTGCGCTTAAAACTATGCAACACACTACTCGCGCAACAGCGACAAAAGCTGATTGTGCAGTCGTGTCGCATTAAGAATTGATAAATCAGCGCGTCGTAACGAACTGTGGGCGTGCACGTGTGTCCGCGCAGGTGAGCGGCGTGGCGGGTGCAACGGTAGTTTGGATTGCATAAAATTTCCATGTGTGGGCCTTTGAGCTTACATAACAAATAATTGCCCACAGCTAATGCATATTTAAACTTTTGTTTAATTTAGCAGTTAAGCAACGCTGATATGCAATGAAATCGCTGCAGTTGGGATAAACCCCATTTATTTATTGCTTCCTGGCGGCACGAAACGTACAGCAATCCATAAAACAACAGTTGCAGTTAGTGGTAACCAATTTGGTTCAGGTTTGTTAAGCAGCATAAATCAACGTTTTTTGTGTTTGCATGTTCAGTAATTGCCACAACCAGGTTGTAACTATTGAAAAGGGTTTGCTCTCTCTAGAAACTACTTCAACTTAAGTGCTAAATTGTGTTGTTGTTACGTCGAGTTTGAACCTTGATATCACATACTGCAGCCGTGTCACGTTGGGCTTGCAGAAAGTTAAAATCAGGGACCATTACAGTTATAAGTTTTATTATAAAAATCAATGTTTAAGAGTTATTTTTTTACTTTTATTTATTCAATGACTCAACAAATAACAGTTTTTTTAATTTATGTATATTTTAAAAATCCTAAAATAACAATTATTTTTGATTTTTTTTCTTATTAGTCCACAACTAACAGTTTTTTCGATTTTTATTTTAGTTGTCCTATGATAACAATTACACTACTCGACAAAAAATGGGTTCATCGCGTGCTCCTAAAACAAAAGTATTTTTTAGACTAATCTTCGGCTGCTGAACACGAAACTGAAATTCAAAAAATTTTCCCCTCTTATTTTAGTTATGTTAGTTATTTTATATATCTCGTAAACCAACCATCCGACTAACACAAGTGGCCAAGTGGTCATTCAGAAGGCAATTGACTAATCTTTCCAACAATATATAGAGTGTCCAAATCAGATGAGATTTGGGGAAGTTACTGACGATGAAAGTTGTAAAAACGTGAATTTTTCGACCATTTTCAAAAATTATACACTTTCGAATCTTTTTTAATAGATAAAAAAAGTGACCTCCTCTGGTTTTAAAATCTAAGATGAAAGATATATTATTTGAGCAAATATTAAGCCTAACATCAATAGAATTGAAAGAAAAATGACAAAGTTATGATGCACGGAGTGAAAACACCAACTTTTCATTTATTACACCGTGCGAAAACATTTTTTAATTTTTCCGAGACCCATCTAAATGTTGATATAGACGTGAAACTAGAGGTCATTTATAATATCCTGCATAGTCAGTTTTTCATCTTCTGACCGAAAAACCTTCAAAAAAAAACCTTAAAGGACTTTAAAATTTTAAGGACATACACAATTCAAATCTTTTTAAAAAAATATTTGCGGTTGTGCAATGATGAAGATATGGATATCAAATGAAAAAGGAAACTTGTCTCCTTTTAACTAAATTTTCTATTTTTAACTTTCACTTTTGGCATATTAGAAAAAAGTAGTAAATAATTGAATAAGGTATTAAAAAACTTTGTATGAAGTCTTCAAAAAACGACTTATATTCCTCATGCAAAATAGGTGGAGTATCTCAAACAATAAAACAACAATTGAATCCTTCGTTAATGTGTTTAAACAAACTTCTAATACTAATATATTTAGAACATTGCAATTGAATTACCTACAGTTTTATGAATTTGCAAAAATGCTTAAGTCAGTCTACACAAACTTCTTTATACTCAGCAATAAAACTAGACACACCTATTTCGTAGACATTTAATAACTTTTTCTGTATTGTATCCAAGTTTTTTATGCAGAAGACAGAAACCCGTAATCAAAGGAATGTCGGATTCTTGGCGACTAAAAACAGCTCCTGTTAACCTTCTGGAAGATTGGTGGAAGCAGGCTGGGTCCTTTTCTGTCCCCAATTCATATATGGTTGTCTGAGGGTGTAAAGGAGAAGAAGACTACAATTCCTATATTTCTCGTCTTACACCAGTCTAGCAGAGTTTTAAACTATAAAGATCAGAGAGATAGCGAGACTCATATCGGCGTCTTTCCAACCTATCGTAATAAGTCCGCTCTTTGTGTTTAAGTGAGTTTCAATGAAGCAGAGAGCGATTTGAAGGGTGCTGGGTTAATTCAATAGAGAAACTCTTTGAAAAAATATGTCACGTTTTTTTTTATATGATAAGACAAGATGTATGAAGCCGTGTAAAAATTATGTTGATGCGCGCATGCCAGCGTTAGTTCAGAGTTCAATGTGGATGAGACAACTGCCAGTCCATAAGATGACACAGTGCATAAGTCAATCCAAGTATTTCTATCTAATATAGAAACACGTATTCTTCTAGATTCAGCATGTAAGTACGATTCATTTCGTTCAAAAAGATTCCAGCTGCCGCCCAGTCAAAGATACATTACTTACTACTTAAGGGGGTCCTCTACTCTTCAGGCAAGAAATTGAGCTGTTATTACAATAAAAAATTTTTTTTTTTTATTTTTAGAAATACATGTTTTGACTTTAAATTTTCATTTTTGAAGAGGAAACAAAACTCCCGCGACCTTGAAATGTCATTGATGACATGGATTTTAAAACTGCAATGGTCCCGCTTAAGCAATGTTGTGGCCAATGGGGTGATCTGAAATCAGAAAATTGATATTCGTTACAATCATAGTAACGTTGACTATGTTTTCCCGAGACAGAATTTTTTTATTTTGCACTGTGTAAAAGTTATGCAACAATTTGTAAAAAATTCCAATTTTCACCTCTTTTTTTGACCTATTAGGTGCTATAAAAACGGAACAAAATAAAATTTTGAAAATCGTACTCGGGAAAACATAGCGGTATGTTTTCTGAACAATTAAAAAAAAAATTATCGAAATCGGACTAATACTTTTATAAAAAGTCTTACTCGGTCAAAAAAACACTACTTTCGGGAAAACGCGTTTAAAGATAAATTACGTTGTATAACTTGCAGGGGACGGGTACCTCTCGGTTCCCAACAACATGCAAAGAAATGTGATTTTCACGGAATCCTTTCTGTGGCGTATTCTCAGATACATATAGATTGAAATTATGCAAAAAAAAAGATCGATTTTTCGAAACCGCGAGAGTAGAGGACCCCCTTAACTGGCCATAACTACCCGTTATGGCGTTACCGCCTGTAGCAAAAGTTCTCTCCATTTGGTCACCCCAAGCTATGATAGGCCATCCTCAACTTGGTTCTCACACCGGAGACAAGGTTTGGCCTCCAACTACCTCGTCGAACACAATACACACTTACGTACACAGTAAATACTGCTGCTCCCATTTAAGAGTCCATCTACAATCTGTGTTGGGTAGGACCTTTCGGTCGCCTTATGTCCACAAATGCTTTTGCTTCAAAGCTATTTTAGTGTTTAAATAATCGCCAGCATATAAAAATGTCTTATTTGAAAGTCATGTAAAAAATATATGACTTGAAATATCTCTGTCGGATTTTTTAAATAATTTCTCGAAACGCATAAACAATTTACCAGCGCCCATGCTGTTGGCCACTTTGCGTTGCTTTTATCAGTTTATGCGCAGCTGCTGCAGTAATAAAATTTCGTTTGTATCTACTTTTGTCCAAAGCCCGTAATCCTCTCGCGTCTCTCCACTCGCCTCCGTCGATTTATCCACTTTAAATTTGAAAACACAACACGCTGCAGTGAGAACAACAACGCCAAACATAATAAAAACACAGCACGTCAACAAGGGAGAAAATGCCAGCGCGAATGCCTAAAACTATGCTACGCAATTTATTATTGACTGGGTAGCGTCGGCACGCCAGCGCCAGCGAAAAATCACAACGTAAATGGCAGGCAGTGGCGCATGTTTTGCAATAATGCCTCAAGTGCCGAGCCAGCACGCACCGCACAAGTCGACAACGGAAAACAAACACTGAGAAGCAGCGAAGGAAACGCAAGCACAGCAAGCAAGCTGGTGGCACTAAAAGCAGCAAAAATTGTCAGTTACTGCTCATAAATACCAAAAATGAAAAGAACAGTGATGGCAACGACAACGACAGCAAAAAAACACTGCGCTTGTAGGTGGTGTGTGCTGGCACACAATCACTTCTTAAGTATACTTTTCGGCGCAGCAGCCAAAAGCAGCTCAACACAGCGACGACGGTGTCGTATGTGTCGGCGAAGCATCCAAGTTTCAGAAGGCAGCAGCGCGCAATTGTTGTTGGTTGTGTGTACTATTTTCTTTTTATATACCGACATGACAACGTGGTCAGCCGCAAGTTGCACTGAGACTACATATTGACAGCTAAACACAACAACAATAACAATAACGACAGCCAAACAATAACAGCGCACCGCACATGCAGGGCGTGTGGCATCCAGTCGGCATTAGCGAACGAAGTGAAGACGATAGCGCGCTCGAGTGGTCGAGTGGCGCGTGCGCGCGGCTGTGTTGTCAGCTTGTGCGAGTATATAAACATGAAATAGCGAGCATATAAATTAAATCTAATGACCTGCAAACTGAAATCTATGACTGTCGAAATTGGGTCGCACAAGTTTGCTGTTTTTTGGGGACATCCTTTTACAACAACAAAAATTACAACCACTAACGACAGACTGGAGGTTAAAATGTTTTGCCAGAGAAGCATTTTTTCGCAAGTGAATTTAATTTCTCAAAAATTCTTTAAACTAGGTTTTTCAGTTTTTTAAAACTGTTGTCAAACAAATATTTACTTCAACTTGTAATCATTTTCACTCACCTCATGTGTCTGTGAAATATCTAATAACCAAGCAGCTTGTGTCAAGTGCACGTTTCAAATACCAACAACAGCAAATAAAGTATAGCTCGACTATTTGTTGCTGTAATTAACAGCGACTGTCGCAGCAGTACAACTGCATTTATTCTTATTACAAGCGGCAACAATATCCGCCTCACTTGGCAATAAATTATTTATAATTCGTTTCGTTTACGTTGGCGTAACTAGCAGCCGTGCCAATCCGTACGTCGAACAGTTGTTGTCAAAATGACTAAACGCCTGCTGCCTATTCGGAAATGGCTGGCCTTACCCACCAAACTGCTTGACTGCCTAAAACTATGCAAACACATTATAGTTGCATAAATGTGTTGGACAAACTGAGTGGCGGCGCACACACGGCAATATGCCATAATGTACCATAACGAACATGTCAGGCACACAAGGCGGCCGTTCGTACCGATATGTCTTTTGTCTTTATGACAAGTGCCAAAAACATACTTAGGCGCCAGCCCACCCCAAACCATCTCAACCCACTTGCGGCCCTTTTCCCACAAAAGTTACAAAACGTGCCAGTATTCGCTCTGCTTCGCCACTACCCGCAAATACATACTTAATTTTCAGTATAACCCGCACAAGTTCACACGCTCCAACACACACGCGCTTACATCTGCACTCACATACTTCCATACACATTCAAAGAGTGCACAACTGCCTGGCACGGACCACTTACTTGGCTCGCTGTGTTACTGTGTTGTCGGCAAATAGGCGCTGCCACTGCAGCAACACACACACTAGCAGCGCCATAGAAATGTTACCTAAAAGTATGCTACACACATTGTTGTATAGGCATGTTGTACATTGTTGGCAATTAAGTTATAAATATTTGCCAATTCAATGCAGTGCTCCAGTGTATTAGTATTATTGAGGGTGAGGGTGCCGGCTGAGCGGATTATGGGCCCAGTGAGGACATTTGTGAATGCATACAAGCAAGCAATAAGAAATAATCGTAAAAGTAGACAATTGAAAATATTTATTAGGAAACAGCAATTATTGTAGCTCAATATTTAAAATTTTGATAATGAAACCAATCTTTGACTGAACAAACATTCATTAATTTTGAAAGAGCCCTGGCAGCCACTGCTCTTATTTTAACTGTAAGATAATAATTTATTAACTATTATCCTACATAAGTATAATACGTGGCGTATGAGTGTCAATTATATGAGTGTTAATTATAATTAAATTACACTCATACGCCACGTTGCGCTTCGCAAAAAAATGCACATATCGCAATTACACAGTTTGAATGTATTTTTTTTGGATTGGTGTCTGAAGCAAATTTGTTGGTCGTTAAAATATCTACAAACTTGCCGAAGACAGTAAAGCGATATTCGAAACGATTTAGGACCTATTAGCATTTAAACGTTCGAAGACTTAAGCGACGAACTCGACTAAAATGAGCAAACTTCAAAGTCGGATTTCTCTTAAACTAGAGCCAATCCAGCCAAACGGCTGGTGGATCTCAACTCAGTATACCTATAGAAAAGTCGCTCAGTAGGTCCCTCAGTAGGTGTCTCAATTTTTTAGGGTAAATTTCACGAACAGTTTTTAATAAGTAATTTTTAACTTTTCTGGCCGCAGCCATGACAGCCGCTCTTACGTTACGCCCACATTTTCACTTGATGCCTCTGACTGCACTCGGCCGAGTACGAATATGCAAATGTATGTATGTATGTATAATATTGTTGCAAATTTGTACAATCTAAAAGCAGGAAATTGAGCAGCGTACACGTGCCTACACGTACAACAACGATGCGATACGATCCGATCCGATACGATACGATACTTGCCAAGTGCGCGTGTACTTTGGCAGCATGAATAGGCCAAAAAAGTTTGAAGGTTGAAATTAAAAATGTAAAAGATGTCTGCTTCTTTCTATGTGAAATTGGGCAAATTGGCAGCATTGGCAGTACGAGTATGCAAATATGCGGGCACATTGGTTTTCGCTTAGTGCTTTTAGGCGTTTATGTCGTACGGCATGTGGCTGTGGCACTTTATTAAGTTTTGTATTGCATATGTGTGGGTGGGTGTGCGATAGTATGCAGTTGATTGGATAAATGCTAAATGTGCAGTGCATTTAATGGCAATGCCAATAATCAATGATGCCATGATGGTTGTCAATTGATACAAAACGAAACTCTAGGCGACTAAATTGTATGCCAATAAGTGCATTTCGATTTTCAAGAAAATTCGACAAATCCAATTTTGCATAAAAACTCATCATTTGCTATAATAGTGGCGTTTCGTTTGCAGAATTTTTGACTAGCGGCAAATCTGTCGTACTGCTGCATCAAAACTACATTGCAGCAAACTGTCAATGCAACCATTCGTTGCTATGTTGGCATTATTTTTAACTTTTTGTGCATTTTCATTCACATTTCGCACAAGCTGCCTTTCTTCACATACAGAATGCGTCGCCGGAATATACTTTTGTATTATGTTGTCACTTCATGGAACACAATAATCCGTGCAGTAACTGCTTCAAACGTATCAAATCACTTCACACACACGCACTACCAAGCAATTCATGCAGCTTTTATGCTTAGGCCTATTTGAGCTGAAATTTCGAAAACGAATTTTCACACTAATACATTTAAGATTATTCGCAGATTTAGAACGCTCGAGTTATTGATTTATGACCCAATTTCTTGCTGCTATGACACGATGTGTGCTCTGCCTTACTGAAGTTACATTATTAATAATGTTTGACATTTATTTCACTCAATTGACATACTGAAGAGTAAATTTTACAAAGCTTTCACACATGCAGCAAACACTTGATCGCTGATAATTTGTGCTGAGAATTTCTTGATTCAATTTGCAGACACATCTCGGCTACCAATTGGGTTACATAAGTCCCGGTTGTATTGGTGGGTAAGGTGAGTTTCTGGATTGTTGAAAATCATTCGTTCGTATGCGCGTTGCTCAACGCACATTCACACACACACACACACGCACTCATTCCGCCACAGCTGGCCACAGCAACTCGTGTGAGCGAATATGAAAAGCGCAGGAAATGAAAAGCAAAACGAAGGAACATCAACAATTCTGTGGAAAATTTTGGAAGAAAATTAATGACGGTCATGTGGGCTGAGGAACTGGTGGCCACACCACGACTCCAACCCAGTGACAGCTGTAAGCGCTCATGTGTAATGTAGAGTAGAGTGCGGCACGACTTTTGTTGTTGTTGTTCGAAGAAAAATTACATTGAAACTGCAAAAAAGAAACTTGAAATAAATACACAAAGAGTTGTAAGGGTTTACTTAAAAAAATGAAAATGTAGTTGTGCCAAATAAAATTTGCAAATATTTTAAAAAGTTCATGTGTGCAGCAGAAAATTCAATTGCACTCTGCTCTTCCTACGCATTTTACTTACTTGCAATGCATTCAACTTTAAATGAAATCTTGGCAATTTCATTTGCAATAAATACATTAAGTTTTAAATGGAATCAGAGTAGAGGATTTTCTTTGTGACTAGAGTGCACAGAAGAGATCTGAATGATGCTGAATGTTTTGAGTTATCTTGTGGAGTGCAGCGCACACAGAAGCAATTTTATGACACTTGTGATTACTTGATTACAGTGCGAACAGTATTTTGTATGCTATACTTTTAGGATTTGGATTCGGTTTTCTTGTTATTCTCAAGGCATGTAAAATAGTTTCAGCCGGTCGTAGTCGCTTTATTTACACAACACAGTAAATTAAGCCACAAATCCAAATTGTTGCGCAGATTTTAATAATGAATCAAATGAAAAACTGTTTAAAACGTTTGTGAGACTTCAGATTGCCACCGAGATTTTATACCAGCTGACTTTATTGCTTTGGGATGCATTAACACCCTCAGGGACACTTAAATCTTAAGTTAAGTTTTTTTCAACTAGTTGTAGGAATTATTTGATATTTGATTAGATATATATTGTAGAAGTAGTCAAAATATTATATTTTAACTGTTATATACAATGATTGCTATTGTGACGATAATGCTCGCCGTTACTGTGCAATTGCGAGGCAACATTGGGATATTTGAGCACGAGATGCGCTCCAAGCATGGCATACTTTTAGGGGCATGGTAAAATTCGATGGAATAATCGCAGAGAATACTCGCGGCGATTACTGGGATGTTCAAGATCGAGCTGCGCTATAAGCAAACCAGTATAAAAGGCAGTCGCGTACAGCGCCGGGGCGAGTTTTGTTTTGGAATAGCACAGATAGTACAATGAGTAGCAAGTGTGGAGACAGTAAAGTCTAAAATTGTAAATAAAGTGACAAACTACTAATGTTGAATTGTGCTAAAAGACTTTAGTGTGTTTTATTTTATAGCACAATCCAGTGAAACGATTACGCCTACGTTAGGTAGCAGAACTAATTTTTTCAACAGTACTTACGTCCATGAAAGTGTGAATTAAGTTTGTAAATACTCAAAGAAAATATAAAATAATATGAAAGTACCTAATAAAATAGTTGGTTATTAGCAGGGAAAGAATTTTGTGGAAATTGACTTTTTTGTTTGCTGCTAGATAGAGCATTTCTGATTGAAAATGAGCACGAATTAGGTCCTCCTGATTAGAAATATACCCCTTTTATTTTGCCTTATTTTGCCTTAAAAAGGCAGTTTGCCTTTTTCACCCATAAATGTCTTTTTTTAGTGCCTATTTTACCTATAATTGCCACAAAATGCCTTTTTCAAGATTTGTCGAGTGCCGTTTTATTTTTTTATTTTAATATTTTCCCCCTTTTGTTTCGCAAAAATACCTTGAAACTAAAAAAATTAAGTGGCAATATTGCAATTTCTTTAACTTATCGATGCTTTTACATTGATTTGATCATTCCTAAAGCGTTTTTTTTTGTTGTGCAGTGGAAAATTTAAAGAAAAAACATGCCAAATGTGATACAAGTACGGCTTTTATGCTTTTATATGAGAAGTTAAAATATGAATTTAAATTATGTGCCTACATTTTAATTAAAATATCTTAGTTTTAGTTCTTAAACCATCTTTGAAAACCTTGATGTTCTTTTTCTTTTACAAAAAACGAGGTATAAATATTGTATGTGGCATACGTCAGATGAAATAAAATTATTAAAAAATACATTGAAAGGGGAAATGTGCACTGAGACCAAAGTTGATCTATTGTGCCCCCAATAAAAAATACATACCGTTTCCCCTATTTTTTAGATTTTCTATATTAGTATTTTTTCTTATTTTTAAATGCCTATTTTTGCCTTTTTAACAGTTTTTAATGCCTATTTTGCCTTTTTATGCAGTTTTTAGTGCCTTTTTCTGCCTTTTTGGCTGTTTTTAGTGCCTTTTCCGTGCCCTTTTTGCTATTTTATTTTGCCTCTTTTATAGGTTTTTAGGTCCTCAAAATCCTTTCCCTGGTTATTAGTTTGAATATTGAATATATATTGTTTGCATAAACTTAAGGTTTTCTTAAACAAAAAAAAAATAAAAATTGGCTTTAAATTTTGAATGTTCAAAGCATTGATGTCATTTTGCATCACTAAGAAATTATACGCTATGGCATTGTTTGTAAATTTGGTTGTAAACGTTGGCGAACATGTGTGCAATTTTTTATTTATTAACAAACTATTGTGTTTTGCTTTTGATGCAATGAATTCGAATTCGTTTTGAATTTGAATTTAAATTCGTACAATACATTGTATAATATCGACATCCATAAAGTTCAACATTCAAAGAAATTGTTTTGCAGCCACTTTGCTTTGATGAAGCAATAAACTCATTCGATTTCGCGGCACATAGCCTCCGACAAACTTTGCTTAAGTCATCCTCAAGCGAGATATGTGTCATAAACCTTGCTCAAACTTTCATCCAAAATCCTGCTCCTACTTCTAAGCCCTTCGCTTGAGTCACTATGTTGCATGGCACTAACTCACACATTTGGAACTCAACGCGCGCGTGTTTCCTTGATTTAAATTGTGCAGTCAAATTTTTCGCGCACATTTAATGCGCCACTCGCGACGTGATTTACTGCCGTGCACGGCAAAGTCATTTCATTTCGCCGCACTTGTTGGCACTTGCCGCTCACTTTCCCAGCTCATCCACTATTAAACGGCGCACTGACTGTCGACTGCTATCTCAATGTCATTTCTAATGAATCTTCGCTAATCGCCACAGCCCACACAACTTACGTTGATGATCTCTGTGTGAACTTGCCACACTGCAGCCACTTGGCCGCCGCAACCCTCCGCCTGTCACTGTCACTGAGCAGCCGCTGGTCAACTTGAACGTTGTCAGCCGTCAGTCGCTTAATTAAAAAAATTGTTGCCGTTGTGGTTCAATTCTTTTTCCTGTTCATTCGTTGTTGCTATTTTGCAATTTCATTGCCAGTCAGCTGCACTAAGCGGCCCGCACAACAGCACGTGACACAGTGACGCAGTGACCCGCGCGCTTAAGCTTTGGCCGCGCACGCCACAAACGAATGAGCCTTCATTATGTTTCCCACAGACCCACGCTTCCGCTTCTGTCACAGCTTGGCAAAAAATTCCTCAGTCAGCCGCGCTTCCATTCATACATAAATCAACATGCAAATTGCACAGACGCAGTGCGCGCTGGCCGCTCGTTGCTCATTGCTCGTCTCGCCTGCACTTTGAGTGCACACATTACAATTACATTACAGCGCATACATTTTGTGTTGCATACATTTGGGCGTTTTATAAATCATTTTAGTGCCGACCGGCACTTTTCGGTTCAATTAGGTGGCCTGACCTGACGTTGTTGCTGCTGCTCTGGCAGCTGACGCTGCTGCTGGTCACCGCCCCCCACCCGCCATGCCACATGCCAGCTCTGCCATACTTACATATATTTGTATGTGCGTATGTGTGAAACTTTATGAAATTTCTGAAATACATATTTGTCATTTTTATGCGTTGCACTGAAAATACTTGCGGACTTTTAGGCATTTAATGCTGGTGAGACTTTAAATTTTGCAAATTTTATTGCAAAGGAATTATGTAATTTTTTAAATTATGAAAAGGGCTTACATTTTAAGCAGAAAGATATGAGTTGAGCTCATATTTGGTACAAGCTGTTACAGCTGGGTTACGTAAAAACTCTTGAAGTACAAGAACTTACAAAATTTATTAATTCATTTTACAAATAATTTAAAATTTATTTATTTTTATTTTTTCTATTTTTTTACTTATCTACATACAGTCGAGTCCGCTTGACTGCAGGTTGATTTTTCCGGCCTTTTAGTAGTAGTTAACCGGTTTTTTCAGATAATCGAACTTCGATTAAGTAAAATGCCTTTCAATTAAGCGTCCGAATTTTCTGAAGCCAACCGCACCAACTCGTATTAGATTAACGGATTATAATCCATTTATCAGGGATGTAATAGTACGGCCAAAAAATGGCAAGGCATTTTTTTGATTGTGAAATGTGGCACACAATTTTTTTCACTTAGGCAGAGTTGGAATAGTGTAAATTTAATTTAAAAATTTTAAAATTAAGTTTAAATAAAATTTTTTAAATTTAAATTTAAATTTTGGACCTAAGATATTCTTTCACTTAACCCAACCCAGTTTTATTAAATGAACTCATTTTTGAAAAAAAAAGCAACTAAAAATGGGATCTGGACTTCTATTTCAGTTATGCGGGTTTTTCTATTAAGCGACTTGCAGTTAAGTGATTTTGACTGTAATTACTTATGTACTTACTTCCTTATTTACATACTTATTTTTATATTTACTTACTTACTTCCTTACTTACTTACTTACTTACTTCCTTAGTTGCTTACATACTTACTGACTTACTTCTTTCTTACTTACTTACTTACTTACTTACTTACTTATTTACTTACTTACTTACTTACATACTTACTTACTTACTTATTTACTTACTTACTTACTTACTTACTTACTTACTTACTTACTTACTTACTTACTTACTTACTTACTTACTTACTTTTACTTACTTACTTACTTACATACTTACTGACTTACTTCTTACTTACTTCTTACTTACCTATTTACTTACTTACTTACTTACTTACTTACTTACTTACATACTTACTTCTTACTTACTTACTTATTATCAAAGAGGAACAACTTTGAAGATGAATTTCTGGACACTTGACTGGGAAAAATCTCCGCAAGGAGATCATTCAACATTCTGACCCAATACGGACCGGAAGCAAACTCTTTCTGTATGCGTTGGAACATGGCATCAATGTGAAGCGAATCGCTCGAACGAGCGATAAATGAAATGAATGTCATAAAATTGCTCATCTCCACTGCACACTTACCATAAAATAAAAAAAGAACGTTCCTAATAAAGTATTACTAAGAAATCCTATACCAGGGTTCAACGCTGCTACAAGGTGTCAATAAATGATCTACAATCCTCAACAAACTTTGCACAGTTTTAAACACAATTGAGAAGCTCTAAAAGGGTTTTTGAAAACCCCACATGTATGATTTAAATTTGCGGTAAATTTCATTCAAATAAATCGATTGGTATCTAATTCGTATTAAAAGTATTAAAAGTTTAATGTACAGAAACTTTTGATTTCAATACTTCAAAAAAACAATTCTTTATTTCGTTGTAATTTTTCTCTAACAACTAACTTGAGCACTTCTTATCTACACCTAGAATTCAAAGAAATTCTATACGAATAAAATTACAGCTTGCAGTTGCAACACGAAGCAGATTATTTTCAAGTGGTACATTTTATATTTTACCAAGAAAACTGCATAATTGTGTTGAATGGCCAACGAAGCAAGCACGCAATAAAACTATGTTTTAAGCTGCAGGCCTTCAGATGAGAATTTTCTGCAAAATTTGCCTCGATATATTTTGCTGTCGACATGAACTGAATAACATTTAAAAATATTAAATGTTCTAATGGAAAATTCTGATGAAATCTAAGAGACTGTCCTTTATTTTGTAAATTTTTTTGTGTTCTTGTGCTTTGCAAAAATATCCAAATAAAATTATAAATGGGCATGAAATAATGCTGAAATATTTTCATTCACAATGTAAAAGTCTGTCAGACTTTTACTTTTAACGACAAAAGTTTGTTCTTTTAAATGGTTTAGTTAAGAAATGCAAAAACGGACTTTAATGTGTTTTATTATATGGACCTTAATACTAGAATTTCCAAGGGGTTTTCTTTCATAAACAACTTGTTTTGCATTGTTTAGAAAATGTTTCATTAATTTTATTACTTTTTAATACAGAATCAAACAAAAAAGAACGAAAGGAAATCATCATTAATCATTTTACTACGCTTTAAAGCTTAATCAAACAAAAAAGTTAAACAAAATTTTACCCCATTTTTGGTAAATTTTACCTTAAATATCCAAAAGGTCTCATACAAAATTTGCAGCAAATATGTTTTAATCATTGAACAATTTTACTAGCAAGCAACAATGTCTGTCCCCGATGTTTGTGGTACGTCATTATAACTGAATTTTCTTGTTAATTCCATGTTTATTGGTTCATAAGTAGTAGAACAATGGTTTGCTAATCTTTTTGCTCGATACTCGTTGTTAAAATTTATGTTTGATTGATGATTTGTTTATGATTTCGTGTTCCTTTGTCTGACTTAACAGTCATCTGCCAGTCTCTTCAGCGCTTTATTCCTTAGCTTGTTGCTGTATTTCCAATGTATTTTTTTATTTTAAGGGTCTAAAATCATTCTTTTGTTTCGATTTTTAAGTCACATTTTTAATGATTTTTAAATGAATTTTATGTATAAAACTTTTACACAACTTAATTGTAAAAAAACAACAATTTGTCAGTAAACACCTTAGTCAAGCTAAAAAAAATAAAATCAGCGGCCACCTTTTTTTATTTTCCTTGATTCTCAATGATTGTAACAGCATTGACATTAATTAAATTGCAATCATTGCACGCACGATTCCAATATTGAATTAAAGTTGTGCATCAATGTGACATTGTGCCGATCACGACTTTTTGTGCAATGATGGTAAAAAAGATCACATGACCGGTATGGCGATTGCATCATGTATTCTTTGCTTTAATTGGTTTTATATGTCATATTAATATTCAGTCTGAATGCTGTAAATTTCTACTACACTTATAACACACTGCGACAAAAACCACTTTTGTCGGGACCCATTTAAAATATTATAAAGGTGTGAAACTGGAGGTCATTCTTAGTAAAGTGGCATACCCAGTTTTTTATTTTCTGATCCAATGTTCGTTTAAAGAGATTTTAAAATTTTAAGGACATATACATTTCAAGAATTTTTTTAAAAATATTTATGGCTATGCAATTATGAAGGTAAGGGTATCAAATGAAAGAAGATATTTGTTGCCTTTAGAATATATTTCCTATTTTGAACTCTCAGGACCAAAATATGTCAGTAGGGTCCTTTCAAATATGTATCTTTCGATATTCTTGAAGTTTCCAAACTAATGCTTTTGGAAAAAAATATATGTTTTGGATCTCGGTCTGTAGTATTATACCTCAAACTTTTATTGTACTATCTTCATTGGTTTAGAGTTGAAAAAGAATAAGTTTCCATCCCTAAGCAAGATTTTAGTATGAAATATGTATTCAATAAAATAAAATAAAATAAAATAAAATAAAATAAAATAAAATAAAATAAAATAAAATAAAATAAAATAAAATAAAATAAAATAAAATAAAATAAAATAAAATAAAATAAAATAAAATAAAATAAAATAAAATAAAATAAAATAAAATAAAATAAAATAAAATAAAATAAAATAAAATAAAGTAAAATAAAATAAAATAAAATAAAATAAAATCAAATCAAATCAAATCAAATCAAATCTAATCAAATCAAATCAATTCAAATCAAATCAAATAAATTAAAATAAAATAAAATAAAATAAAATAAAATAAAATAAAATAAAATAAAATAAAATAAAATAAAATAAAATAAAATAAAATAAAATCAAATCAAATCAAATCAAATCAAATCAAATCAAATCAAATCAAATAAATTAAAATAAAATAAAAAAAAATAAAATAAAATGAAAAAAATAAAATAAAATTAGATAACAAATCAAATTAGACAACAAATAAAATGTTTAGGTATTCCATACTACTTACATATTTCTTACATATTTTTGTCCTGAAAGTTCAAAATAGAAAATTTAGTCTTACAACAACAAGTTTCCTCTTTCAGTTGATACCCAATTCTTCTTCATTGCATAAACGCAAATTAAAAAAAAAAACTCTTTAAAATGTGTTTGCCTCTAAAAACTTAAAGTCCTTTTAAAAAGACAACGGATCAGAAAATGAAAAACTGAGTTAGCCAGGTTACTATAAATGGTTTTTATATCATCTTTTGAATGGATCAAAAGTACTGTTGCACATTGTAATCTTTCAAAACAACTTTCAAAAGTCCATTGAGTAAATAATTAAATCGCAAAGATGAATTTACAGGTAACTGAAATCCATTAAATATTCCTTGTTCGTTTTCACGGCTCATCGTCTCTTGAAATGATCCGCGTGCACAGCTGACAGTGAATTTTAAAACACTTTATTGACTGCAATTTAGTTGGAAATTACGTGGCACAACAAACCATACACTTACCAGCCTACCAGCCTAATGTCTGCCATGTTTTCGTTGCCCTTTTAACTTTGTGCCGTTGCTAATTTCAGCTGGCGTCACGTGTTGGCCGCTTCGTTCTCATTGGCGCCACCAACATGTGGCGAGCGAAAAAAAATCAAAACGATTTGCATGCCGCCAGCCACCGAGTACACGTCCATGCCACATACAACTCAATTGTGGTCAACAGCGTGCAACTTGTTAACTTTTACTCGTACGTACTCGGATCCGCATGGCAAACGGCCCTAACCCACCGTCGCCACTTGCCTCGTCCAATTGGTGTGTGTGTGTGTGTGTGTGTGTGTGTGATTGCTTGCTTGCTCGACGTTTGCTCTACCATCGTTGCAAAGTGATTGTTGTATTTGTTGGGGCTTTTGCTGTCTGCTGTCTGTTGCTGACACCTGCCTATCTCGGCTGTTATTTAAATATTTGGGTTACGTTCTTTATTCGCCGCTTGGCGCTATTTAAATTTCAACGCCATTTCGGTTTTTATCTTTAATTTTTTTTTATTTCGTTTCCCGAAACCATTGTCTGTGCATTGCTGATGGTAATGTTGATTTTTTTATATATTTTTAAATTTATTTAATTTTTTTTCTGTGCGCTACAAATAAACACTTTCCAGCGTACAGGTGTGAAATAAAATCCTGTTGGCCATTTTTTGCGACCATTTTTATGCTATAAAATTTAATGCCACATGCCTTCAGTTGTTGCCCAACACAAACGTAATCTTGCGTTGCTGAAAATTTTAATACCGACAACAGTTCGGATGAGATTTGTGCCTGCATCTGTGTGCGTGTGGGTGTGTGTGTGTGTGTGTGTGTGCTATTGAGTTTGAGTATGTGGTGCTTATGAAAAATTAAAATTCACACACGCTTTTAGGCGTTTAATGTTTCGGCCTTATTTTGTGGCCACACATGAGTTTTTGTTCTTCTGTTTTTGTTGTTTATGAAAATTGAAAAAAATCAAAATATCAAAATTAGCTTTCATAAGCTTCGTTACATCCTTTACGAAGTGGGCGTGTGTTGATTTTTATAGGCCGCACGTGACGAGACCTTAAGTTGTTAAACACAGAAATGGCCACCGGAAAATTGCAAGCAATTTTAGGCCGACGAATGCTGCTGCCTTAGTGACAGTTACCAACTAACAACTTGGACAACAACTTTCTTGGGCTGCTATAAATTACTTTACACAGCCAACTGTGAACTATACGAAAGTTTAAATGCACCCGCGACGCCAAGAGCGATGCGTGCAACAAACAATATTACGCGCTCATTTGCTGCATTTCCGGTGTGTGTGATGGCCACTTTTGAGACACTAAAGCCAAAGAGTGTGAAAGAGCAGCAATTAAGTTCTTGAAGCATCAATATCGGTGGTTCGAAAGGGAATGAAAATTCATATGAAATTCGTAAATCACTATAAAAAAAATCATCTGACAGAATTCTTTCTCAATAGTCCAAAATGTCATACATTCTATAGAAAATCCGTAGGCGTTCCAATAAATTGCAATGCGCATTATTGCGCCCGTTTATTGTTCACTTTGGTCGCTTGCATGCAATTTCTGCATAAAAATTTGCACATTTTAAGCAAACAACGAAAAAACAACGGCTGCTCAAATCCACTTTCAATTCGTTTTAATTAAAACTTGTTTACATTAAAATGTGTATGTGTGAGTGCGGTATATGGCCGAAAGCTTGCCACCAACACACATTGGCTGGCTGGCTGGCAAATGCCGTGCACCAGCCGGCGGCAGCAGCTTTCGCTGCGAAATGCGGCAGGTGGCATGTGCAGCCATCAAGAGATTTCCATGGCACGTTGCATTGTTACGCTACGAACTGCCGCACAACTATGTATAATTTCTTCTTTTTTTTTTTGTTTTTTTTTCAGTCAAATATTTCAAGCACGCTTTTAGGTAGAAAGAGCAGAAAAAGTCTCACGTGTGCGCCACGCTGGGCACTCGGTGGTGGTTTTGTGTGTAGAAATGTTTTTATTTTCGTGTGTATTTTAATTGTTTTCTTTTTTGGTGGTTTTTGCAGTGCAGAAAAATTGTAGAAAATTTATTTATGACCTCAAAATGTGCCATGTTGAGTACTTGCATGGATGGAGTTGATGTGAAAGAGAAAAGCGGCAATTTTTGCTTGTAAAATTGTACAATGTGGTTTGAGGCTTGCAGACATTTCTTTGGAATATTCTTTGCCGTAGCAGTGGTGCAATTAAGTTGGAAATGCTGTGCTACATATTAGCCTCAAGCGTTCGCATAACACACTGCAATGCGTATAGATAAATGTCAGGTGCCGTACTCGTAATATACTTGCCTCATATGTTCTCACAGCACAACATTGTATCAGATTAAATCAAATTTTGTACATGCATAATGCCAACTTTGAATGTTGGCTTTGAAATTAGTTAGTTCATAGTTCTAATTTGTTTGTTATTCTAAAGTCAAAGCATAACAATTAACAGTAAAAATTAAATTGGAAGAATTAATATAATTACTTAAATTATTACATATTAATTTTTTTAATGCAAAGCACTCTTAATGGAATCAAGCTGACTTGAAAATTGCTGATTTGAGCATCACAAATCAAAGTACGTCAGTGTGGATCTACGGCACAATGATTCCTTCTCCATCTCCTTCTAGAGAAGAATGGAAGGCAAATTAGACAACGAGTGGCGGTTCGAAGTTGAAGAATGAAACTGGCTTTGGCCTCTACTTGAGTCTTTCCTTTCTTTCTTTATTAAATTCAGTAAATGAACAAAAGGTTCTTACAGACTAAGTGAATGAATAGCAAGCTTCTATTTACAGACTAAATGGATGAATAACAAACTATAAATAAATAACAAGCGTAGACTTAAAACTAAAGAACAAAATATTAAATTAAATAAAAGAAGCAAAAGTAAATTAGAAATAAGAGTGAAAGCTGGGATTAACGTAGTGCGTGGGTCAGCAGATAAGACTATCAGCCATGGCAGTTTTTTCCAAAAAGACCTCTTTGCAATTGAAGATGTAGCCTTAACTTTTGTATACAAGACATCCCGATTCAAGCAAAAATTTGCGATAACCATCAGGTAGCTTCGAATTTTGTCCTTTGCTCTCAAAATTTATGAGCAAAGGACATACAAAAGGTAGGCATATCTGACGCTATGTTCTACCAACTGGCCACATTGTCTGCTTCTCGTACGCGCGAATCAGGTTTGAGACATTTGGCACTGATGTGCTAAGAAGCCTTGGTTGCTTGACATCACAGGATCTATTTCGATTTCTACGAAGTGCAAATAAATTTAAGGCAAAGTAAAAGGAAATGTCTCTATACAATTTCCCTGCACGATTTTGGGCCAACCACGTAACCTACAACAAAAAATGAAACTAATCTATAATTGATATTACATCAGCTATGTTTAGACACGAGCTTTTTGTAAAATTCAAAAATCTCTCGAAATGGTGGACATTATTGAAAGAAAAGTTATTTTTTCCCTTTTTTTTTCAAATGTTTATTGCCTGTTATAATAAAACAAAACAATATTTTGTTAAAAGCTCGTGTCTAACAGTCAAACCTAAATTGGAGCGTTGAGCGTTGCGTTTTCTGACGCAACGCTCTCGCTCAGTGCGGCATACCGAAATTGAAGCGTTGCGTTGGGATTGTAAAAATCATGAAATGTAAAAAAATATCTGTTTAGTTGCCAAAAAAACAACAAATTATTATTATTTTGCAAAACTTAGCTCTTATTTGAATAAATTCCTCACAATTTAAATCAAATCAAATATAAATTACAGGCGTTTTTGTTAGTCGCAGCCAACTTCAACCGCTAACGCCTTGTCAAAATTGGAAATTCGAATAGCGCAGCGTCAGAGCGTTTCAATTGCGGTTTGCCCCATACAATTTGTATGGGCATGAAGCAATTTTGACAGTTGCTTGCCGCTAACGCTCCAATTTAGGTTTGACTGTTCACATGGCGACATGTTTTCTGAGCAAGTAAAAAAGAAATCGAATCGAAATCGTGCAAGTAAGTTAGAAAAATACGACTTTCGGGAAAACGCGTTTAAAGTTCACAGAGAGCACGCGGAAACATCGTGAGCGAGGGTGCTCAATGCTCTACAGCTCAATAACCGTGAAGAGTTTACCCAAATCCTTAGGAAATAACATTCCTCACGTCTTCCAATTTTTAAAACTTTGTACGTACTATAGACGACCCCCTTAAGAATTAACCAAAGTGAATGCAAAGTCTCAGTGTTATTATAGCCAATTTAAGATAGAAAAAGGACAAAGATCCCATTACGGTGTAACAAATACGAAATAATGTATTGTTCAGACAGCCAAATAAATTGAGGCAATTTAGTTCTAAATTGAGGTTATGGCTTTTGTTGTTCACACACCTCCATTTGGCAATTATCGAAAATGTTATCGAACAAGATTTTTTTTTTACGAAACGAATTTTTTTCTGTTTATGTATAAAAAAGTTCTTAAAAACCATTATTGAACTTTTAGTAATATTTTAACAACAATTTAACAACAATTTTTTAACAATTTTTAAATGAAATTTTAAAGCAAAGAAATGTTAACAAACGTCTTTTGCTGCTGTCAGTTTCTCATTTTTGTTTCGGTTCCATCAATTGTGAATGAATTTGTTATCGATACCAGCACAGCTCAGGGTTGCACGGTGAAACGAGCTCAATTTATGGTTAATTTAGTGCTAAGTGTAATTATTGGTTATTTTGGCAGTGTACTTGTAAAAAAGTTGTTCAAAAGTTGTCACTAGGTTGAAGAAATGAAAGTTTAAAGAGAGAGAGTAGACATGGCGGCAGACAAAGTGACTCAAGTATGTAGGAGTTTGGTTGGAGTCTCTCACAGACCTAACAGAAATAAAGTTACATTGATCAACAGCAAAATGCTGTTACTGGCTTAGACATCGGTTCTAAGGTAATTACGAGTCGTTGATTTCGAATTCGCAAACTGTCTTGGAAACGTAGTTTAAGTTTTTGCAAAAAATGAGCAGGGTTTTCTTGAAGTTTTTTACATTTTTGATTTTAATTTTGTACTTAGCACTATTTAAAGAAGTTGTCATGGATTGGAAAATGTGCATGGTGGAAGAGGTGGAATCGATTCCACACTTCCTATGTCAAAATCCAGGGCTGCAATATTTGGTGGTTACAGTTTCTTATAGGTCTAACAAATCTAAAATAAGCGCTGATTTCGAATCTGCAAAACCGTTTTTGCAACTTAGTTCAAGTTCTTGCAAAAAATGAGTAGGTTTTTCTTGAAGCTTTCCACATTATTGATTACACTGGACAACAGCATGTCTGTTGCATGCAGTTTTTTACATGAATCTGAATAGTTTTTCCACGCTGATTTCAAAAATATATTCACATCATGATTCATCTACTATCTATAGAATTTTTCATGGATTGGAAGAGATGAAGTCAAGGATGAAGGTGTAAAAGTTCAGAGTTGCAATAGAAACCCCTGAAGTATTTGGGGGTTACAGTTTCTTACAAAAATAATATTAACGCACCTCTTCAATTTCATCTGGCAGAACAAAAAGTTCAACTGAAAACATATCTTAAGTTCTAACAACAACAGTGATTAGGGAGATGTGTCTTCTTCTGGCACTCACAGTGAACACTCACAATTGGTTCGATATTGAAGTAAGCACGCTTTCTGCACCTAACCTAACTAAACCTAACCTAACCTAAAAAAAATCGGCCTAACCTAAATCTAGAATTATACTTAATTAAGAAATAATACACTACTCAAAGCGTGATTAGCACGTAGGGTCCTAAACCTTATCTAATCTCACTTAACTTCATAACATAAACTAATAGAAACTTTATTTCTACGAAATATTGCTGTTTTTTTTTTCTTTTCCATTTTAGCAATCTCTGCCTAAAAGTATGCCATACACTAATGACAGTTTAATGCGCATACATAACTATTCTGCGGTTAGCTTCCATTTGAAACTTATTTCTTCTTACCATCCTTTCAGAATGGCTTACATTTACATTAACTTTGGTAAACTAAAGAGTAAATTTTTTTTTAAAGTGTAAAATGTTCTCAGAATCATGGAGTGCTTTAATAGAGTTCCATATTGTTTATAAAAAATATGCATGAGTGCATGTAATGACTGCATTTCAGCGCTGATTAGCTAACCTAAACAATTTTGCAGTGCCTGGAAAAAGCACCTTCAATTGCCCTCTTTCACTCTTCATGTCTATCTTGTTCTCACACTCGGCAATAAAATCATTTTTCAGTGCCCTAAAATTAAATTCCCTCCTGCCCACTTGCAATATCACTTCCACGGTTCTACTGCAGGCAGAACCACAAGAAAACGACTGTCCCCCAGGCAACAACAATCAGCTGTCTTATGCAACTTTTTGTTGTGAGCATTTTTATTTACTTTTTACTTTTGTGTTTTATTTATTTATGTTACAGTTTGGTTCTTTTGCATGCTTGTTGGTTTTTTTGCTGCTCAACTCCGCATAGACGGACAATAAAAACTTTTGTGCAAGTCATTTAGGGTAAAGTTTTGCAAAATGGCCAATTCTTCGCCCGAAATTCTTGCAACAACATAAACAACAATACGGCAACGGTAACAGAAACAGAAACTGTAGCTGAAATTGGAACTGAACACTGAAAGCTGAAAATTGAAACTGTACAAGCAAACCTCGCAGAGCAACTGCGACCAAAGCGACCGTAGCAATTAATACAAATAAAGTAAAACACTTTGAGGCGCTGCGCCAAAGTGTGCAGCTGTTTTAAAGTATTCGCTGGCAAGACGTTTCGTTCTATTGTGCCATGAAATGGCATCAAATTGTTTTAAATTTTACAACCAATGCAAGCTATAAATTTGTACGCTCGCCGAAAGTAAAAGCAGAAAATTAAAAATCAACACAATTTCGTCAGTGCGTCACATAATAAACAAACAAACCACGCATGCATGCACACACAGACACAACGAATGCGAGAAGGAAAACAATAAAAATGGCGCAAATGACAGTTCACGCGCTCGCACACAGACGCAGATAGGCGCACACACAAAACTGTCGCCGAAGATTAATGCTCGACTGTGTGTGTGTGTGTGTGTGTGTGTGTGTCGCCGCTATTGCTGTCTTTCGCTGCTGTTGTGCGCTAACGATTGGCGTATTTTTCGGTTTTCACTTGTCGCTTTTAACTGTATAACTGTTAATCTTTGCTGGCTGGCTGGTGGGCGGTCTGCTGACGCAGATAAGCGCTGTGGCGCGTAAATTTTTGTGTGCAGCGTCAGCTGGCAGCATTTCGTGGACACAACAACAAACCATTGATGATAAATGAAAATTTTTGGCCAAGTTTTGCAGCCGAAATTAAATCAATTAAAACGAAATTTAATGTGCAATAAATGTAAATCGATGTTATGGTTATGCGACAGCAATGCCTTTAATTGTTGATACTAATGTCAAAATTTATAATAAAGGCTGGCATTTTCTGGATTTTTTACTATTTAAATTTTTGGTGAATAAATGTTTATTTTTTGTAAAAAAAACCACTATTGATGGTTGTTCTCAGGTAAAGAAACAATTTTGGTTCGAGAAACAAATTGAGAACAGGGAAAGGAGTGATGGGACCCACTAACGTTGCCTGTACCACCGCCAAGACCAGTGAGAAGCTGTTTAACCGTCTTCTGGCCAAAAACCAACTGAAATGCAGCAAAATTTTGCTGGATTACAAAAAAACTGGTTCAGGGAGGTTGGTAGTGTTATCACTGGATATAGCACAGGAAAAAAATTACACTTAAGTTAGACCTAATAACTTCTACACAGAGACTTGGAGAAAGACGAGACTTTTTATTATTAATCTACTGTGAATGTGTCTTATCTGTAAAGTTTAGTCCTATAGCCAATCACCCTGATAAGAGTTTTTCTTTATATTCTTCATTTCTTCTTCCGGTTGAATCGACTACTAACAAAAGAATCACTTGAGCCCCACTGATCACCCAACGGACTAAGTGTGATCTTGTTTGAGAAACAATTTTGATTTACTTAGCTATGTTGTAATGTAAAAAAAGTAAACAAAAATATAAAGTTACAATTTATGATGTTTTCAGGTTTCAGGTTTTCAACTTCATGGACTCTACGAGATTATTTATTTTTAATTGTAATTTTTCATTCACCTGTTTCCAACACATTGAAGGTCATTGCCTGAAAAACTGCACCCTACTTGAGCGAGTTCCTTACTAATAGTCTGGTGGTAGTGACCAGTTGTTCCTTAAAACGAAGAATCGATCTGCATTGCCTTAAAGATCAGCTTAGCTAAATCACTTTTTGTTGGTCGATTCGTTTGCATATAACTTACATCAAATAAAGCCACCAAATAAAACAAGGTTAACTATTTTCCTGCAGGAACTGGTTTATTGGTATCAAGATTTTGAAAGTATAAATTTTTATTATTTTTTTATTATTTTTATTATTATTTATTATTTTTTATTATTTTTATTTTATTATTTTTATTATATTATTTATTTTATGAATTGAGCCCCTAAACTGAGGACATTTCAATGGGAAAGCAAATAGGTTCACCTAAAAATGGACTGAAAAAGTGGTAAATTCAAACAAAACTGACGTCCTCTGATAACGTTATCTTTTCTTGTATTTCCTTATTCCATATTAACACATTGCACAGTGATTCGTTCCATAGACAGAATTCAAATCAGAATACAAAAATTATAGTCTCAGAATTCAACGATTTGTATGTCATTTAAAAGGTAAAACTCTAAAAAAAACTAAGAAAACTGTAAAAAAATAACTAAAATTACTTAAAAATTAATTAATTAAAGTCGCAACTTAAAAAAAAAACACCCATATTTTCTGTTTACACAGTGATTCGTTTCATAGATAAACGAAATTCTAATATTTTTTAGTCTCAGAATTTAACGATTTTGATGTCATTTGAAAGGTAAAAAAAACTAAGAAAACTCTAAAAAAATTAACTAAAATTACTTGAAAATTAATTAATTAAAGTTGCAACTTTTTTCACAAAAAAATTTTAATACATATTTTCTGTTTACACAGTGATTCGTTCCAGAGAAAAACGAAATTCAAAAAATTTATAGTCTCAGAATTTTACGATTTGGATGTCATTTGAAACTCCAAATAAGAAAACTCTAAAAAATTATTTGGTGTTTTTGCAAAAGCGGCTCAAAGTTGAAACTTTTTTCACAAAAAAATTTAAACTCATATTTTCGTAAAAATTCATGGTTAGCAAAAAGTTTCTAAAACTTTCAATATGGATTAGGAATTGATGTGGGCATTTTTGATTTTAATGTTTTCTCAAAATTTGTAAAGTTGAGGCTTCTACTTCACATTTAATTGAAAATATTTTCTCAAAATAAAAAAACCTGAAAATTGGCAAAACTTAGAGGAACATTTTTTTTTTTATTTTAAGAAGCATTCGTTCTTTGTAGAATAATGTAAACACAATCTCCGATATCTTCCGATCTCAGAAAATAATTCAATTTGAAAAGTGGGATAAACACCTATTTTTAATATATTTTCTTCATCCCTAAAAGAATACAATCAGCACTAAAAATGAAAAAACACAAATGCAAAACATACATCTATTATTATTATTTTTAGTACAAAACTAAAGCATCGTAAGACAATTTTCGTTACTCTTTGCAATTATCAATGTTGACATAACTGATTAAATGTAAAATCTGTAAAATCAAGCTAACAAACTTTTTCCTATAGCTTACCAAAAATGACGAAAATTGCAAATTTAAGTCTCAGGCATTGCCAAACTACAAAAGTTTAAGAAAAACAAAATGGAGATTACAATTCAGCGGATCCTGATTAGCATACCAAATTTTACAGAACATACCACTCCTTCTAATATTGTGCCGCAGTTGTATGGAATCGAATCACTGTGCATTGTGTTCCTGTCTGTCAGCAATGATATATGCTACCAACAATCTGAATGCCTAGTCTCAACCACGCTTATTTTCTTGCATACCTTCAGCAAGTCAACGTCCTGTTCCTTGTCAGCGTTGTCGTTTTCATTAGCCATAATCAACATAACATACCGACAGTCATTATGGTCTTTTGTTGCTATCGCTTGAATGATTTCTTGTCAACAAAACCAAAGTCCGCTATGTCCCATTCAATGCTCAATGTTTACCTTTACCTGTCAGCAGTTTGCTATTCTTCCTTTTTCATTTGAACTCATTGCTTTGCCTTGCAGTTTTCTACTCGGCCTTTCGCACCATTACCCAGCTGACTACTCCAAATGTCTGCTTGTCAGTCTCCTTGCAGCTCATTCAACCGCGCACCCATTCATGCAGCCATTCTGTGCGCCCGGCTGCGCGTTCGCCTATCTGTCAGTTTCACTCTATGTTTATGTTCGCTTATATGACTGTAAATGATTACTGACGTAAACGTATTTATTCTTTATGCGCTTCGTGTCAATGTTCTCTGTGGCCGCTCGCTTTATTATTATTTTTTATGCCACTGACTTTCATCAATTACAGTTGTGCAGACGTTAACGCAACACGCGCCACGTTTAATGCAACCACTTGAAATTTCCATTTTTCATTTCATGCAAAGCGTATTTTAAGGCGTTTCCGTTCAAAAATCACAACAAAACAACGAGCGCAACTTCAGGCAGCAAAAGTGAATGTACGCTAAGCGAACCAACAAAAAGTAAACTCAAGAAACTTGTGCCATCAATTAGACGGCAACTGAATATTTGTAGCATGTTTCGAGGCGCGAATGTAATAAGTTTTTCATTTTGCTGTTGAATTGCCTGACGTTTGGCTAATTTATATAGTTAAAAAGACGTCAAGCAAAAGAAGTAGAACGAATGAAAATGAAATGAAAAAAATTTAAAAATGAAAGAAATAAATAAGTAAAAAAACCACTACAAAAATATTACAAATGCAAATTACATATTCAAAAGAAAAGAAGAGGAAGAAACGAGCATCACAAAGTCAATGAACTAGGATTTTTGGCCACAGCATGCTGTCGCTAGTCAAGTGATGTAATATTCACGCACACTCACACACATTGCCAACACGCATTAACATAGACATTTTTGTAGGAAAATAAATTTTGCAAGAAAAGCATTTCTGGTGTGAAGCCGGTTTATAGGCGCATGTTTGTGTGGGTGTGTGGTTGAATTTCTAATTCAGGCGCAAAGTGTTGTCAAGTGTCTTTGCACCCAATGTAAAATTGCATATTCCACTATGTGTGTGTATGTGTGTATGTATTTGTTGAAATATCTGCTGATGCTAAAGTTGCATTTAATGTCTAGGCTGAATGCGTATATGTGTGTGTGTGTGTGTGTATGGGTGTGTTCTAGAAATTATGCCAATGCTCAAGAGTTGTAAAATTAATTTTGTTCCAGGCAATGCTTGAATTCTAATTAAATTTCCGAACTGGGTTAAAAGAGTTTCATTTGATGTGCTGGCGTTGGTTTAGTTGTGTGCTATTAGCAAATCACTTGTAAAACTGCGCCCAAAGTTATGCGCTTAGGTGCACTTGAGCCGAAAGAAAGTTATGTGTGCGAGATGAAGTTATGGGTTAGTGGGTTTCGAAAATAGTTTTCTTTTAACTTGAATTTCTGGTATATCGTTTTCAAGTACTTTTGTTGAGTACCTTTTGAGTGATTTTCTCAGTTTTTTTAGACATTTGAAGACGCTTGAGTGCATTAAGCTTAACTGTGGGTTGGAGAATTTTAGCTGCATGTGCATATTGAAGTATGGATCAAATTCTTATAGCAGATAAATTCATTTAATAATAATAATTGACTGGCACGACAGCCCGCTTACGCGAGACTAAGGCCCAGCTTCCCGCTATTTGTAGAGTTTTAGTCTATAATAGTTAATGCCCGATCTGCCAGAATTAAAATTGTAATTAAAAACAAAAGTTAATAATAATTTTAGATGAGATTGAGACATAAGTATTATAGCTATCACTTAGACGCATTATCAGAAAAATCGGTGGAACTCAAAAGTGAATATAACCTATATTAAAAAAAATTTTTTACGACGTTAGAATTTTGGTAAAATCACCAAATTTTTTTTATATATATTTCTCGTATAATGTTTATCAACATACATTTTTCCACATTTTTTTCCACCTGACACCTAAAAAAATAATATGTAATATTTTAATTTATTTAAAAAAATAAAATGTAACATTTTAATTTATTAAAATAAAAAATTAAATGTAATATTTTAATTTATTCAAAAAAATAAAATGTAATATTTTAATATTTTTTTATATAATTCTCATATATATATTTTTTTTATACTCAGCCGAAGGCCCTGACACCTAGTACTTTTCTTACTTTAGTGCAATAATTATTTATAATTATTTCTCTCTTAAATAAATAAATAAAATAATATTTTTTTATATTTTCCCACAAAAATTTTAACAACGTATATTTTTTCACATTTTTTTTCCACCTGCGGAAGGTCTAAAAAAATCTCTAAATCTCTCTAAATAAAAATCTCTAAATCTCTCTAAAAAAATAAGTATAGGCTTCAGCATCGGCCTTTTTTGGCCTTTTTTGTATATATTTCTCATATAATGTTTATGAACATATATTTTTTCCAAATTTTTACCGCACACAATACCTAGAAAAAAGTTTTACATTTAATTTAATTTTGTACATCAGTAGGGAATGTTGAATAAATATTATGAACTGTTTTTTATACATAAACAGAAAGTTAACCTTTTTTGCATCAAAACAAAAACATTTTCGATAACAGCTAAATTGAGGTTCACACAGCAAAAGCGATAAACTCAATTTAGAACTAAATTGACTCAATTTATTTGGCTGAAAAGGATATTAAATCGTTTGGAGCAAGGAATGGCAAATATATTATTAATTTGTAAACTAATATAAAATACTGTTAAATTCTCGGTCAAAGGAGGTTGAAACTCGCTGGATACAATTCTGAAGACTCCGCAGATTAAGCCAAAGTCTTGACCCGTTTGGAACAATAAATGGCAAATATAATCGTATTTGTTAGACTAAGACACTGTAAACTTCTCGCTCAAAGAAGGATAGAATTTAGAGGATTAATACTGAAGACTCACATCCTCTTAACTTGTTTGGAACAATGCATAGCTAAGATGATCTTAGTTTGTGAGAAGAAAGAAAGCGTACTAAATAATGTAAAATGTGCGAAACCCAAATAACTTCATGGAATGCAGAAAATAGAATCTTAATTCTCTCAAAAGACACATTCATAGCTACCTGCGCAATTCGACCCCAAAAGGGAGGTTGTGAAACCGCATAAATAAGAATAGGAGTGATCTCAGTTCCTGCCTCTGCACAAACCAGCCGGAGCTGGTCATAAATAAGCTGAACAACAATATGAATCCACTTAATAATATTTTTGCATTACTGAATTTTTGCATTAGTTGTTTACAGTTTATTTGCTTCATACTCAATTAAAAAAATACTTTTTCATTTTCGCTCTATTTTTTCAATCTGCCACACAAAGGTTTATCTATTTAACCCTTTCGGGACGAAGTTTAATTTTTTAAAATCAAAATACTCTTGGTGGAAATGTTCCCATGCTTTCAAAGTTGGGGCTAAAATATTATGTTGTATACTCACAAATTCTGAAATCTTCCTTTTAGTTATACGGGGATATAAAGTTCGAAGATAAGATAAATAAGTTCTAAATAATTGTTTTGTAAAGCGTTAAAAACTTAGTGGGTCGTATTATTGGGACTACTGGGAAACTTACGCCATAGTGTCAGGTATGCCACTCTGCAGTGCCTAAAAGGATATTTTTTCTTAGATTTAAGTACTCACTTTTCCTCATGGCTATTTCAATACAGATATATAAGCTTCATAATTTCAAACAATTCGTTTAATAAAATGTTTCTGTAGCTGCGCGAACGCTTAATAAACTCTCCACTATTTTGCATACTTTTGAGCTGTGCTTAACCTTTTAGCTCTGAACTATTTTGCATACTTTCAAGCTTAACTTCACTTTAGGCCTTATTTATATGAAATAATAACAACAATGCAAATATTAGCATTCACATTTTTTGCACACACTTTATGCATATTTCAACTATTTCTGCAATTTCTGATGGCTTTTTATGCTTTCGACAATTTTCCAATTTACGATATCCTGTGAAATATTTCTGCACACATGTGTTTTATGGCTAATGAAGTGCATTCAAGTTGTTGACTTATTTTCATATGCAAACGATTTTTTAGAAGTTTTTACCAATGCTCGGCACTGCCCACAATTTGCCCATTGCATGCAGCGCAGTGCGGCCGGCAGGTTGGCGTCAGCTGGTAATTTTATGCAAATTCACATGCAGCATAAATAAGTGTGCCGCTACGCAAACACGCACACAACGACACATTTATGCACGCCCACACAAGTGCAGTGCAAATGCCAACGTAGCAATGTGTCGGACGCAAAGGTTGCGTGCTTTATGACGCGCTGCTGCCAGTGCAGTCAACAGCAGTCAGCGGCAACGGCAGCAATAAAAAAGCGTACTCTATATAAATGCGGCCTGATTGCATGCCAATAATTTCGCATATAATTGCTGGCATATTGCTCTTTGCATATGCACGAGTCAACGTGTCAACGAGTGAGTGAAATGTGATGCGTGTGGCCTTTCTCACGTTTTGTTTACCTGCTTTCGATGGCAGCTTTTTCCTAGGAAACTGTTAATTTCATGCATTTACATACAAACATACTTACGTACATATGTGTGTGTATGCTTGTATGTGAGTTTTCAGAAATCACCGGCCCAAGTGAATATATAAATATGTATTAATTAAGTTTTCAATATTGGCCCCACAGGACGTATGAGTGACATTTTTTCGTATTCGCTTCTGGTCGACTTGGTGTTGTTAAAAGTTTCTTTGTGCTTAACAAATACACAGTTCAGTGGACTTGCAAAAGCCTGCGCACACTTACACTGCTGCACACACCCACACACTCAAATAAACACCTTGACGCTGGCACCTTGCCACTGCATCTGGTGAGCGTTGCCTGCAGTCGAGTCATGTCATGCTCGAGGCTCATATTAAATGCTTTTTGTATATTCCTATACACACTCAATTTATGCCGAAATAAAGGCAAAATACGGGAAATGAGAAAAATGAAGAACTACCGAAGCAATGTTGCGCCGTCTTGTGGGATGCCATACGCTGCTTTCGTTGCTGTTGTCGTTGTTGTTGTCGTTGTTTTATTTTTGTGTATCTTTGCACTGTGTAGCTGTTGACTTTTTATCAGCATAAACATTGGCTGACAGTGGAGAGGGGGCCTGCACAACGCGGCCCAAGCGTACACAATAAACAAACACTCCATTGACTTCCAGCTGCCTTCTGCTTTTGGAAATACGCGCCAGCAGCTCAATGCGCGCATATGTGGCCCGAATGTGTGAGTAGCTGCTGGCCGCACGAGTGTGTGTGTTGTGCATTAGTATGTATTGTAAATATGTAATATTATGAATGCATACATAACATTTTGGGCATGGAAAAGCATAAATGCAGCACAAATGAATGGTTGTGATGAGCGAAAAACGATAGATGTGTATGGGAGAAGAATTATGGGAAGCAAGTTGGCTCGGTGTGCGGCCGAACGATGCCAATAAAGATGAAATTGATAGATAGTTTGAAGATAAAAACAAGGGAAAGAAATAAGGGAGGAAGAAAAAGAGAGGGAGAACAAAAATTGAAGACCAGTGAGGCAAGAAGAGGAGGCCGATGGAGCAACGATAATAAATTTATGCGTATGAAAATAAGAAGGAAAGATCGAGTGCGGGTCAAAAAAAGCTAAACTCTATTTTATGGTAAACGATACAGGCAGAAATATTTGCAATAAGATGGCAGATTTCAATTAGAACTGATGATGCTGTTGGAATTGAATTGTTGATAGAACGAACACATGTAGAATGTATTGTTAGGCAGAGCAGTCGCTTGAAGTGCTTTGAGAAGACAAAAAGATTTATTATTGCCAGATACAAATATCATGACTCAATGTAAATATTAAGAAATAACAACAACGTCATGGCCCCAAATAGTTGTCTAAAAAGTGCTTTCTAGATCCCTTTCAGCCATACCAAACTCATAAATGCAGTACATATGCAACAAATTTTTCATTTAGTCTTATATGTTTTTTATATTTTTTGTTATTTATACGATTTTTTTAATTATTTAATTTTAACTTAAATTTAAATTTTATTTTTAATTTTTAATTAAATTTTTGTATTAATTTTGATCTTTGCAATGGTTTTTTTATAACTTTTAATTATTTATACGATTTTTTAAATTATTAATTTTAAATTTAAATTTAATTTTTTTATTTTTAATTTTAAATTTAATTTTTGTTTTAATTCTGATCTTTGCATTGCTCATTATTTGTGATTATACAACATCCGTCATTAGTTTTTATATTTTTTAATAATATTTTTTAGGCAAACTTTGTTTGTGCTGGCAGCGTGGAAAACGTAAATTTGGTCTTTTCATATTTCATTAAAAATGAAAACTAAAACTCAACAGCCACAAACAAAATATTTTGTGTGATGCAACTCCAGTACAGGCAACATTACTGTTGTTGATTTAGGTGAGACAACGACTGCACACTTCTTGTTAGTTTTGTCGAGTGCATAGGCGTAGTAACGATGGGCCACAAAAGAGGGGTTTTCATTAAACGTTAGACACGTTTTAAATTTCTGATTTTAAAATTAAAAAGATAGTTTTGTGTAATAAATATGAGATAAAATTGTATCATTAAAATGGCCTCTGCAGCTTCTTTTCCAGGACATCCATCGATTCTCTTTCATAACTCGCTCTGGATCTCACCAGTAATATTTGAATGACGTTCTTTCTCGAATGGCCAATTATGTTTGGTTTATTACCTTAAATCAGCGACCTCACATAAGATCAGAGAAAAAAGTTAAAATCGCACGATTTTGACTATAATTACACATCGTTTCTTCCGGAAACCTTGTTCCTGGTCTTGGTGGTCACAAGATGTTTTAAAAAGATTTTAATGAAACACCAAAGTCAGCTTCGTGCCTCTTCAAGGTACAATTAAACGTTGTGAATTTTAATCATTCCTATTTTTAATTTTATTCTATCTTTATTTCTTCTTTTATAGTTTTTATTTATTTTATTTTTTATTGGTTTTTGTTATTTATTTCTATTTTAATTTAATTTATTTATTTAATTTAATTTAATTTAATTTTATTTTATTTTATTTCATTTCATTTTATTTTATTTTATTTTATTTTATTTTATTTTATTTTATTTTATTTTATTTTATTTTATATTTTTTATTTTATTTTATTTTATTTTATTTTATTTTATTTTATTTTATTTTATTTTATTTTATTTTATATTATTTTATTTTATTTTATTTTATTTTATTTTATTTTATTTTATTTTATTTTATTTTATTTGATTTTATTTCATTTCATTTTATTGCATTTTGTTTTGTTTCCTGATCTTGGTGGTCACAAGATGTTTTAAAAAGATTTTAATGAAACACCAAAGTCAGCTTCGTGCCTCTTCAAGGTACAATTAAACGTTGTGAATTTTAATCATTCCTATTTTTCATTTTATTCTATCTTTATTTCTTCTTTTATAGTTTTTATTTATTTTATTTTTTTATTGGTTTTTGTTATTTATTTTTATTTTAATTTAATTTATTTATTTAATTTAATTTAATTTTATTTTATTTTATTTCATTTCATTTCATTTCATTTCATTTCATTTTATTTTATTTTATTTTATTTTATTTTATTTTATTTTATTTTATTTTATTTTATTTTATTTTATTTTATTTTATATTATTTTATTTTATTTTATTTTATTTTATTTTATTTTATTTTATTTTATTTTATTTTATTTTATTTTATTTTATTTTATTTTATTTTATTTTATTTTATATTATTTTATTTTATTTTATTTTATTTTATTTTATTTTATTTTATTTAATTTTATTTAATTTTATTTAATTTAATTTAATTTTATTTTATTTTATTTTATTTTATTTTATTTTATTTTATTTTATTTTATTTTATTTTATTTTATTTTATTTTATTTTATTTGATATTATTTTATTTTATTTTATTTTATTTCATTTTGTTTTGTTTTGTTTTATTTTATTTCATTTTAGTTTATTTTATTATATTTTATTATTTATTATTTTATTTGATTTTGGTCGATTTTATTAAATTCTGTTTATTAAGTAATATATTGTTGGGAGTGCCCATGTATACAGGCACATAGACATTCCGAAACAGATTTCAAAAAGTTGATCATACCTTAGTGCCAATAAAATTTAATCGACGCTCCTGACAACAATTTCAGCCACATTTATCGTCGTTGATGTTGATGTTTCTTGTGTCGTGACGGGCCTGTGTGCCTGTGTTTCGTGACGGCAACGAGAGTGCATTTTCTGCACTTTATGCCAGCTAATGAAATATTTACAATTATTGGCATTGGCAAAAATAAGCAAGAGATTTATACTCACTGCAATGTACTTCTGTGTGTGCTGGTTATTGAAGCAATAGTAAAACAAGTGAATAATAGTAAAGGGATATAGACTGATTTTTGTAATACTTAAACTGTTCTGATAAACTTTGATTTCAGCTTTTAAGACAGCCAGTAAAGCATTACGTACATATATACATAAATAAAGTGCTCGACAGTCCGTTCACCAGACTAGAAATCAGCTTCACGCAATCAAGTAAAGCATATCCATTTAAGAAATGTTCTCAAATTTAGGTGCCCAGAGTTCAAGTGTGCTTCATAAAGGAACAAAACTTTTTATTATTTTCGCTTATTGTTCATTCCTCTTTATTGCAAAGTTTATATTTAGCACTTTAAGGCACAACTCTTGTTGTCTGTAGCTTTCTGCCGCCTGCATTGTTCGTCAGCTCAACCAAAACAAAAGAATTTTTCACAATGCCTCAACCCGTTTTCCATCGATACAAAAACTTTTAGAATATCCAACTTTCAGCACTTTCAACTTTAACTTTCGTTCAAGCATAAATTAGAATCTCACTCGATATTATAAGAAAATTTCCAAAGCACACAACACTTTCAATTTTCATCAAATATTATGAAAAGTTGAAAAATAAACAGCCAACTTTGCGCAGCGTCTCTACTTGACACCAGTTTCGGCTGCACTATCAATGAAACAATTAAAAAAATAAAGACGGAAATTTAACAACAACACACACACATACACACTTGACAGGCAGCTCCACTGGCAGTGCCTGGCCATATGTTCTAATTAAAGCCATGCAGCGACAGAAACTGTGGCAACGGCAGCAATCGCAAAACTCTTTGCAAACTTTTAAATTCTTGCAAATTAATTCCATTTAGACGCGCACGTTTGTAGCAAAGAAAATCTTTACAGCAAGCTGCGCGCGAGTTAAATCAGCGATTCAGTAATTCAGCGATTTGTGCAAGCGGCAAATGCAGCTGCAAACAGCACGCAACAATCCGCAACAGCTCGAGCAACATTTGTATTCACGCGGAAACATGCAGTTTCATGCGGCTGCGGTGCGGCGGTTGGTTGGTTGGTTGGTTGGTTGGCTGCAGAAGATTCGAGTAAATTGTGGAAGTGAGCGCAAAATAATAGCAACACCAACAAATAACAACAGTTATTGTGGCAACCATGGCAACTGTTGCTGCTGACGTCATTCGTTTCGCCAAAATTGCAACGCAACAGAAGCAAAATCACGTTTTCAGTCTTACCGAAGCGAGCTGACGTCTTTCACTCTGGATTTGCGGCAATGCTGTATATGTATATGTATGCGTGTGTGTGTGTGACTGTGTCTGTTTCTGTGCTCGTGCAGCTGCGTCTGTGTCTATGTGTGTGTGTGTGTGTTAGTGAGCCAAAGTCAATAACGAACGACTGAGCGCGCGCGTTCGCGTCAAATGCAAAGCGGAAGAGCACCGAATTGAATTTGCGGCCGGAAGTGTGGCAGTAATTGTTGTTAAGTGAGTGGGCCGTATTGGGACGGGCGTGTAAACGAGTGTGTATTGGCGACGCGGAGTGTTGGCATTGGCTTTGTTTGTTTATGATTTGTTGCCAGGAAGCCGTATGGCAAATGACGATACGCAGCGATACGATTTGAAGGCAACTGAAAGGCTGCCTGCAACTAATGACTGGCAGCAACAACAGCAGACGTTGCCAATGCGTTTCAGCAGCAGTCGGCTTTGTTTAATTTTATTTATTTATTTAAAATCAATTTGAGTATGACAGGCCCGAAAAGCAACGCCAAGGCGCAAGCTAACAGCTAAACACAGATAAGTGCCGATACAAAGTCGGTGCAGATGAGCAGTCACTGGCACGCAGAAGCCAGTTTATTTAATTATGTGTATCTTTCCTCATGCTTTGTTTGCAAGTGTTTGGCATTGTTGGGCGCAATTTGTATGGATATCTGTGCTTGCTCGAATCTTGCGTCTTGCTCGTCACTAGCGGCACCGTCTTTGGGCTGCTCGACTGCTGCTTTCACTTGAAAAGTTTATGAATGAAAAATGAGCCAATTGTTTACTGTTTGTCTGCTGTATTTTGTTCTTAAAATTTTTTTTTTTTTTAACTACATTTTCGCTGTTCGCAGCGAGCGTAATGTAACTTTGATGTACACACAGCTGCAGCTGACCTTAGCTGTGTAACGTCAAATCAATTTTGAAGTGATTTGTGTTGTGCATCCCTTGTCGGTCCGCATCCCTCGAGCATGAATGCGTAAATTGCGTAAAGGTCACACTAACTATTGATGTAAATGAAAAATTTATCAAGCGCACATTGCGCAACTATGCCGAACATTGTTGTTGGCCTACGGGGCGCATCAATAAATGAGGGCAATTTATTTAAGTAAATAAATACGGTTGTTGTGCCATTGCTAGTAGTGTATTATTTTATTTATAAATATTGGTTTATTATCTTTTATTTTCTTGCAAGTGTGCGTTTATTTTGTTGCGTTTGTATTGAGTGTGGTTTTTCAATATCAATGGTGACCCTAAAAGTAGGCTTGTAGTGAATTTAAGAATTGTTAAGAAGTTTGTATCTCACTTAAAATTTTATGACATACTTTTAGGCAACTGTGAATTATAAAATTCGTGTAAAAACCGAGGAGTCTAATTTTCAATATTTTCAAATTAAAAAAACGTTTGAATATGATTGACTAGAAATGACTATTCGACTAAAATTACTTTCTCCTAAATCTTAAATTAACTAAAATTTTTTCCCAACCATTTAAAAAATCTCCTAAAATTAAAAAAAAATGTTGTCGTTATAAACTAAGGAATTAAACTTCTCATAAAAAATAAAAATATATTTTATACATTCATTCAGCTTCAGCTTAAGCTCATTTTTAATACTTTCAAAGCAAAAAAAAAAAACCTTTGAATATGATTGACTAGAAATTACTATTCGACTGAAATGACTCTCCTAAATCTTAAATTAACTAAAATTTTCTCCCAAAAATTTAAAAAATCTTCTAAAACTAAAAAAAAAATGTTTTCGTTATAAACTAAGGAATTAAAAAAAAAAATATATATTTTATACATTCATTCAGCTTCAGCTTAAGCTCATTTTCAATACTTTCAAAGCAACAAAAAACGTTTGAATATCATTGACTAGAAATGACTATTCGACTGAAATGACTCTCCTAAATCTTAAATTAACTAAAATTTTCTCCCAAAAATTTAAAAAATCTTCTAAAATTAAAAAAAAAATGTTTTCGTTATAAACTAAGGAATTAAAAAAAAAATATATATTTTATACATTCATTCAGCTTCAGCTTAAGCTCATTTTCAATACTTTCAAAGCAACAAAAAACGGTTGAATATGATTGACTAGAAATGACTATTCGACTGAAATGACTTTCTCCTAAATCTGAAAAACACTAAAATTTCCTCCCAAAAAATTAAAAAACTTCTAAAATGTTGTCAAAAATGTTTTCCATTTTGAATGGTTAAGTTTGTTATTTTTATTAGAAACTGAACTCTAAAGGTAAGGTCCCACGATTGCCGCAATGCGTAGAAATTTTACGCATTTTTAAAAAACTCAAATGCCAATCGTGTGGACTCGATTCGGTTTCGGCGCAAATGTCAAAAATATTCGATGTGCCTCCTGTTGCGCCGAACGAAATCGTGTGAAAAGTTGGAGCAAGACAAAAAAATTAAAAATTGAGCCGAATTTTGTCGGCAACTCGAGCACCAACCATAGGGGCCGACAATTTTGTCGGTGCTTTGAAATTTGTTGAGGATTGATTTCATTTTTTTTTTCGATTCGGGCAATCGTGTGACCTACCTATGAAATCGTTTGGTGCGATATTTCTGTTCGTTAGGTTGAGTCGACTAAATTTGTCGCAATTGGGGCAATCGTGTGATCCAAATAAAAAACGTTTTGCTCAATTGACAAGTTCTGCGTAGTCAATGCCCGACCAGATCGGGCTATGATCGGCGCATTTGCGGCAATCGTGGGACCTTATTTAGCTTAAGACTGTTTTTGTTTTTTGCTAAAATACAATTTTTTTTATTAATTCTTAAATGAAACAAATAAATGAATAAACAAAAAATGCTTAATTTGATTTTGCTTAAAAGATTGCTTAATTGGTATTCGAATTCGGCTTAGGCCTTCGGCTAAATATTTTAGTTATGCCGAATATTCCTCTTCGGCCAAACATTCACCTTTGATCGGACACTACTATTAGCGCTTTCAAAAATGTCCATCTCTTTAAATGCTTTCAAATTTAGGTTCAATACATGTATGAAAGGGACATACAGTGTTGCGATTTCGAAAGGCGAATTGGTGACTTTTTCATTTACAATTTCTTTGTTCTTAGTTGTTTGTCGTATTGTTGTTTTTTCTACGAGTATATTTGATGCAAACAATGAGCCATTGAAATATGAATGAACATGCAGCGGCTACGCTGGCTTGTCTCTCTTATGGACAATGAAGATTCGGTGAAAATTGTGTTAAGCGAAGAAGGACGCCGTGTTTCCGGTGGAAGGTCTGCTGAGGACGTCCTTTCATCTCTTGGTGTGACCAACTGGAAAAGGCTCTCACAAAGCAGAGACGTCTGAAGAGAACTGAAGAGAGTAATTTGGTAACGGGTTGTTATGGCCAGTTAAACAAACAAACAATCAAACATATTTGGTGTGAACTTAGAAGGAATACAAACTGAACCTCATAATTGACCTGAACCTCAGATCCAATGCACCAACAACTGAGCCATGAGCCATGAGAGTAATCAATGTACAATAATTTGATGGCTTGAAATGCACTCGAAAATAGCTCTTAATTAGTTAGTTATCGAAACGCCATAATCAATACGAGTATTATTTTTAGTTAATATTTAGTTGTGAATGGTTTTATTGGTAAATTGTAAATTATTATTATTAATTTATAGTTACAATTAATAATTATTTCCCTTTGGTTTACGCTTGGTTTAGATTTGAAAAGCCATAACTTCCACTTAACTCCATAAGTATGATTATTAAAGTGAAAAGCAAACCACTTTCGAACCACATTCTTGGTTTTGGTATATTAATGATGCAAGCTTATTTCAATTTCCATATAAATTGTAGAGTGATTTTAATAAAACATAAATTGAATTTCCGAAAACTTGTATTAAGTCAAGGTTCACTTTCATAAGCAACTATTTTTGATATTTTCGGAACCATTTTTGATACTTTTCACACTAACAAATATTTGATCAGGCTATTTGTTCACAGCAATAACCCGACTGTCATATATTATGTTAAGAATTGTTGGCGTATTTGTCACTCATTTCGTATGAAATACCAAAAACTACATTTATTGCTGGCAATAAATTGAGTGAATGTCCTCGCAATGCAAATTTATTGCCCAAATATTTAAGCACAGCCAACATGCTTAATACAGAAACTTTATGCAAAAAATTGTGCACCCACACAAAAAAAAAATCGACAAGCAATTTTACAAGTTGCAACATATATTTTCATTTAATTGCAACATTTCCTTCAGTTGAAAACATGCAGGAAACTGTGAGCTGCGTTGCGTTGCAAAACAACAGCAATAGTAGCAACAGCAACAACAACAAAAACAAACTACGCACAGAGCCATGAAGCAACCAATTTCAACTTGATACGAGTCCGTTTGCATGTGGCACAGGAAACTGATAGCTGCACAGAAAAAACAGCAACAGCAGCAGTAAAGCTTCAAATTTGCACAGACAAGCAAAAACAATAAAAACAAAAACAATAAGAAAAACCATAACAATAATAATAAAAATAAAAGTAGTTAAAAAAAATGCACTCATGCTACAATATGCGGCACATAGTCACATAGAATGTTAATAAGAAAAATTGCCGGAAAAAAATTGCACTTACAGTGCAGTGCCATCGAATTATGAAGAAACTAATTTTGAGGTCGTGTTGAACTAGAACTAGAAAAGCGCCATTAGTTAAGGTTAGGTTAGAGGTACACTTAGGTATATGTTCCCACTAATTCCAACCATTAAAAATGTGTATGTAACACTGTTTTTTTTCCAACATGTGTTACAACACACTTTTTGAAAGAATGAGGAAAGGAATGGGAGTAATCCTCTTTATAGTGATTTAGTATTTTTATTCAAATAATTAAAAGATAGCTTAGTTTAAAATCTGATAATCCAGAGGCAAACAAGCTCTTCTTAATGTCAAAAGACACAACACAGTTGCAAAAACTTTTAAAAAAAATTTCGAGAGAAAAAGCGCAACGTATTATGTCAGTGCCGTTGCTTAGTGTTCATAATTCAGCGACACTGCACTGTGAATATGCGCAGACAAATTTGAAATAAATGCAATAGTTAGATGCGAATGCATCCAAACAAAAGCAGCTTAACGGATTGCCAGAAGGCCGGCAGCGACCAAAGCCAGCATTAGTTGGTGCAGCGTTAGCTCTGGCAAAGCAAAACAATTTATGCTCGTAACAATGCACAACCAGCTTTGACGATTTGTTGACGCAGCGCCGAGACCTCAACTGCTCCCTGTGACTGCTTATTTTTCCGCCTGTCAACGTGGCAATGCTCACTGTACACACAGTGTTAGAACACAACTCGACACACGCACTTGTCAATGTGTGTGTGTGTGTGTGTGTGTGTGTGCACGTTTGCATGGCTTAGTAAAGTTTATGAAATACTCATGAAATATTTTTATATTGTTATCTGCCATAGCGTTATGACGTTATGTTGTTATTGTTATTATTGTTGTTGTTGTTGCTTGTGATAACTCATATATATAAAATAATAACTTATAATAATAACTTAATAATAATACAGGTCTGTTGTTGCTGCTGATTTTTTGGCATTTTTGCCTACTAAACCATATATTTCTATTATATGGGTCTACGTGACGTATGAGTGATGTGAGAGTAAATGACATTTTCAAAATAAATTTATAATTTTGACAATCAAATTGTGCTGATCCTAACCATAAAATGTCATCTTCGTAACTGTTTGTTAGTGAAATATTAGAACAACTTAACTATTCATCACATCACAGCCACATAAAGTGGTGCATAAAGTGGTGTGAGTGTGACACTATAAGGTTTACAACCTAACAGGAATCCAAAATATTTATTATTCGTAAATATTAATTTATTTTTAAATGATTAAAAACCTAATCAGAAACCATCTGATTCATCATTATTATTCTGTGATTCCATATATTTTTATTTTTTCATTGTATAAACGTCGCTGAGCAATCAAAAACTGTTTGTAAGATAGTTTTCAGTGCATTTGAAGAATTTTATACTTCTTAGTTGACTCTAGTTTGCACCAAAACTCCATACAGCAATTTTTTTCCATTTCTATTTATTTTTACAAACAAACAATTTTCTATGCGTGTCCTCTTTAGGCCCAATTTTACAGTGACGAGTTCACTAATATGGAACAGTTAAGTTTCACATAATAATTTTTCTTGCTAGTCAATGGGTTTATCAAAATTATTCAAAAAGAAACACTAAGAAAGTGCATGAAATGCATTTGTAAAGACAGGCTAACCCCTACCTAGAAATAATGATTGCCGACAATTTATAATAATAATAATATAAAATAATAATAATAAAAATAATAATAATAAATTTTTTCGTAAAAAAAATCCGTTTGTGAAAAATTTATAAAAACATTATTTTTTTCGCTTAAAACTTTTTATTAGTACACACAACGTATGTAATGTTATACATTAGTAGAAAGCTATGAAAAATACCTTTCGTTTGATACCCATATCGTGTAAATCAATTAAAGATTAATTGCGATTTTTGATAAAAACTTTGAACTTTGACCCCGAGCCACGCCTTTAGTGGGCGTTTCCCAGACAAAACTTTCAATGTGTTAGATTCACAAAAATAAGTTCTATATAGTTAAATTTTCCGTTTTTTTTCATGAGGGTTCGCTATACTGCATTTGTTCCGAATAATGAAGAAAGTTGAGCCGAGAAACGTATGTCTTCTTTTGGCTAATGAGGGACATTGACACAACAGGTGGAGAACGGTCTCGTTCTCCTCTTCAAAGCCGCAACCTCAACAGAAGTCGTTGGGTTGTAGTCTCAGTCTTTCCGCATGCTTACCCATGAGACAGTGACGCGTGGGCACCGTTTCGTTTGCTTCTTTTTGATAAAACTGGGAGAAAGTACGAAGCCTCGGTGAGCAGCGTACCGGCTCCGGCGAGTTCGTCCGCCTCATAGTTTTGATTATACTTACATATATATAATTATATATAACATGTTTTCTGTACTGCAGTAATTTTTTTTAAGTGAGAGTATTTGAATGCACAGCTAATGGCTTGTAAGACATTTGTATTTAGTACGAATACTCATAGATACATATATTTTTTTTAATGAGTGTAGGCAACTTTAAAAATACAAAGTTCAATTGACGATACATTTATGTCCTACAGTGCGTATGAGTAACTTAACATCTATGAATGGTCGAATGCTACCAGAACTTTTTGAATTTTTCATAAAGAAAAGGGCGCAATATAACTTCGATTACTATGTTATGTGAGTAGCAGTCATCGTCCCACAGGCAGTGGGCTTATTCTGTTCGGATGCGCCATGCACAGGTGTCCCAATGTCTCTAAAGGTTTCCACCAACTAAGCTAAAACAAAACCTCAAATATAGAGCTTCATCGCTAGTTAAATCGATATAAGTATGTTTATACATTTATCTTCAAATTGAACACTAAAATAATTAGTTTTTAAGTAAAGAGTAGTCAAACTCAGCAGGAAGCATCAAATCACTAAAATAATTTCTTTTTAAAGTACATATAGAGTAGTCAAACTCAGCAGGTACCACTGAACCAGTGTCAACGGCTCATATAGGACTTTTGAAAAAAGTAGTACCAAAATCGAATGTCGGGTCATATACGCGTAATCAGAAATCTCAAAGTATTTAAAAACTATTTTTAGCTATCACCAAGAATAAAAGAATAAAATGCAAGTATTCGTGGAGCAATAAGATGCGTTAAAATATTACCTAAATTGCTTTAAAATTGGAAAGAGATGTACAAATGAGAGGTTTTTTCTAGCAACTCTAAACTAATTCACTTTAATTCCAATCAACTCAAATAGACAAATGTTGAAAATTTTGAACTGTCTTAAGTTTCCTACAAATTTTCATCTTTTTAGCATTATCCATCACTTTGTCTGCATGATGTCACATTCGTTAAACTTTTGTCTAATCTTCTCCAACATAAATGCCCAACTACTGAGCATCAAATTAATTTGCATATTGCCAAGACTCAATAAAATTTGCATATTCCCTTCAACTACACTCAAATTGCAAGAAAAGTGCTTGTACACCAAATTCAAGTAATTAATTTCACACCTTATCGCTTATTACAGTCGATCCAACTAAACGACATTCAATATAATTTAATAAAGTCATCAACGCTGACCAAAGCTGCTGTCACCTTTAATCTCCAAGGCGGTAATACAACACTTGGCGTTACACAGCATTTCATTAAAACACACCACGTAATTACGCTCACACAAACAAACACACACATACACACAGCCAACTAATCTTTGCAATGCCGCACTTGGCAACTTGCTCCCCAGCCAAATGTTACACAACTTGCGCCAATAAATTCACAACCGAAAACTGATAAATCGTGTGCAACAACAATGCCATTTTCTAGTTGTATCTAAAGACAACAATAACACGACAAATAACAACAATGACAGCCAAGCAATATGCTAAAGTATTCAAAGCAACCAAGAGATACCGAGCTGCGAGTGGTGATGGTGTTGGTGTTGGTGTTGGTGGCAGGAAGTGTGTGGCAGGGAAAGGGGCATTGCATTGGAAGTCGAATGAGGAAGCAATATGTGACCGGCGGCAACATACATCGATACGTCGTGTAGCAGCAATGGGCTTGGCCGAATAACATAAATTCTCGGCCAACAATTTAGAAATGAGTTGCTATTTCAAGACGATGATAATAATTACGCAATTATGTATAACGGTACACTGAGGGGCTTTACGAAAGACAAATGGGACGCATAAAACCAACCAACAAATTTGCAGTGGGAAATGGACAAGTGGAATGAAATCGAATCATCATGTCTGTTGGCAGCCACGCTGACAGACAGTTTGTCAGCCAATTACGCTCAGGCGAAATGTTAGATCGTGTTTTGTGGTTTTACGGCAATTGAATTGCTGTCAAGTGTGCACGTGCCAGCGTTTCAGCTGCTTGAAAATATTTCACAAGTATTTATTTATTAATTCGTTATTTTTTTAATTTTGCAGCGTTTACTTTTTGTATTTTCATAGCAGACTTGACACAGACTTTCACAATTTAATCAACAAACGTAAACATTGCGTCAAGCACGTTGGTTGACTTGCGCTACAAATCGTGTGGACGAACAAAAATTCAATTAGGCGCGTTTGCACAGTGACGAATTTATTTGTATCGAACTTTAAACTGACGATTTTCCATTTCACAGTAGTAGGTTAGGTTATGTTAAAGTGGCTGCCAAAAGACACACTTAAGCTGCAAAAAGGACCACAAGGAAAAATCGATCTGACTTAATGCAAGTGGAAGTGCTTCACAGTAGTAAGTTTTTCAAAAGTTAACTGTTTAGAAATTGGAAATCAGCTGAAGACTTTTCAAACTTATGAAAACAGCTGATTTGGCAAAAAAATTTGGACAAACAAAGATCAAAAAACAGAGGTTCTTTCTTTTTTTCCAATTAGATTTTAAAAATTTTCTCTCACATTTTTTGAGTAAACTTTTCACTGCAAAATTGAAAATTTGTTAACTATCAGTTAACTCCCCAATTGCAGTAAAATTGAACCCACAGTTAACTCGTTTAACTTAACTTTAAAATCAGGCCTCAATATGTCTGAATGGCAACACTGTGGCGCCCAATTTAAACAATAGAAGCCACACCGCATAGCTGTAGGCCTCAACCTCCGAGCTGTAATGCGACAATTAGCCAACAAGCAACGCTCATACGCCCCGTTGTGCCAGAATTATTAAGTTACAATTTTGTAAGGGAAAAGCGAAGGGAAGATCGAAATTGTTTGCAACTGTTAAAACATAGCAATGTGTGTTTTTAATTAGTAGCAGATGGAATGCATAAAAATTAAAAACATTAAAAAAACGTAAAAATTATGGGAAATCCTAAAAAAAAAAGAAGAAAGAAATTTGCATATTTTACATTTGGCTAAATAAAAATAAATAAATAAAAACCGTCCATTTAAGGGGGTATTCTAGTCTAGAGGCTCGATTTTGAGTTGATTTTACGGGCGTAATAAAAACAAAACAGTAATGATTTTTACTATCAATTTTTTATTGATACTTGAAAAGTATAAAAATGTGTAATAGTTGAAAAAATATAAAAATGAAGTCGGCAGAGGCCGGCAGAGTGGGAACTAATAAAGGAAAGGTGTCTCCTGGTTGACGTGATCCAATTTTCCTGGTGATATGAAGCAAAAAAGTAAGGTTAATTCTTATTAAACAATGATATAGAATTATCTGGATGTAGCCGATTAGAAAAAAAAAACATATTTTTGCACAAACTAGCGTCTTTCTGAAAATAAAGGTAATTGTTTGCCTCCTTTTTTCAATTTTGGTAATTTTTTAAAAATACTACAAAAACACAAATTACAAAAACCGCTATGTCGAGACAATTTTGATGGTATTAAGAAAGTCAGTTACAAATTTCAAGTAAATCGGTGCATTCGAACTTGAGATATCATGTCAACCGTATCGAAAAAAGAAGTTTTGAGAAAAATTTGTTTAAAATTTACAGTCTCATTTCGGGCAGTCTGAGTGGTGCGTCACAAAATTAGCTATAACTCCGAAAATAAATCGAGTTTTCGCAAATCCTCTTAGATGCTTATTCTTAAAGGTCTAAACTTTGAAATTTTGTGAAATTATACAAATCGATTTTTTCAAATTTCTAGACTAGAATACCCCCTTAAGCAGTAAAGTGAGAAAAATGCTATAATTATTTTGCTGCTGGCCATATTCAGCTGCAAATGCTTATTGCAAAAATATTTATTATTGTATTTAGTTACTTCTAATTTTGAATATTTCTTTCAACCGCATGACCACATCTTGCATTCACTTCACTTCCCGTCTTCCGTTGTAATGTCCAAAAACTTTTTGCAAGTTGCCAACTTTCAAAGCCACGTCACTGTAACCACTCAAAATGCTCACTAAGCGAGAATCGTCTCAAGTCGTTTGATTTCAGTTAAAATGTTTGCTTTGCTCTGCTCTGCATGCAGCCGCACTAAAAGTGTCAACTTTAATTTTCAGTTATTTTAAAGCAAAGCAGCCAGCAAAGCAAACAAATCGTCACATTTTGCGCGCGTTTTATTTTATTGTTGGAATCTAAGAGACAGCGGCAAATCCTTCGCTGAGAATGAGTGAAGGATGTGCGCACGCCAAATTTCTGCCATCCAGCAAGTGCGAAATACGACAGCAGGAACAGGCACAACAAAAACAACAACAACAATCATAGTGGCCGTGTTAAAAATAACAAAAACAAAACGCCAACACAAACACACAAAGTACAAGCAATGCGCGCAATGTTCTAATGAAGCAAGGCTGCATGTTAAGCAGCTGACAGCGAATCTGACAAGACGATGCGCTGTAAAAGCATTTTAGCGTAGAGTTTTTGTGCGCATGCAGCAGAGAACTTATGTAAAGCATAAGTAAGCACGAAACAATTAAATTGAAGTAGTCGAGGCAAACGTGGCGTATAAGCAACTGTGAGCCACAGTTTTGAATTTTGATGAGACTCACAAAAATTGCATTCACAACACTTTCTCTCTTTCTCTCTCGTTGCAGCATCCGTACAGCAGCCAGCCAGCATTATTATCGTTTCATTTGTGTGCTGCTCTCATTAATCAGTAACCACGCCTCCATATAAACACATACACATCCATCAACACACCATCACATTGGATTACGCGCAGCTTTACTTTCGCCCAGAGCCAAATAGTGGCCCCATACCGCAGTATCAGCAGCAGTACCAAAAGTACCAACAGTACCAGCCGTACCAGAAGTCGTACCAGTCGTTCCAGAAGTATCAACAGTATCAACAGCTGCCGCAGCACTACAACTACAACTACAACTATCACAATTACAATTACAACTACAATCACAACTACATCACCAGTTCACGTTCGACACCGACTCACACGCCCGCGCCCACACCCACATTAGCCCATCATCCGCACAGCTACTACGCCCACAACAACCCGCCCAGCCATCACAGTCCGTCGCGCCTCAGCAGCTACAGTGCGTACGGCAGCTCGTACAGCCCGTACAGTGGCATCGGTAGCGGCGGCGGCGGCAGCGGCAGCAGCAGCAGCGTAACCGGCTTCGCGCCGCTCGGCCGCAACTACCGCTGGTACCATCATCAGCCGAGCATCGGCGGCTGCGGCGGCAGCAGTAGCGCCAGCAACAGCTATCACACCGCGCGCACCGCCAGCAACTTCGGCCGCAACTCGCCGACTGGCGCGCACAGTCGGCCGCTGCTCACCACACCCGCGGCCGGCAGCGGTCTCGGGCTCGGCTTTGGCATCGGCCTCGGCCTCGGTCTCGGCGCCAACGCCAGCGCCAGCGCCGCCAGTGAGTACGACTACGAGCGCGCGTCCATACACTCTGGCGCTTACCCCTACAAACGGTCGTCGTTTCGACGCGCCAGCGGCCTCGCCGCCGAATATCTGCTCGGCGCCGCACATCACGCCGTACCGCCCGTCTCCGTCACCGAGCCGGACCCCATCTCCGATCCGGATATCGACATCGACGTTGACGTCGACGTCGACCTCAACGTCGATCTCGATCTCGAGCTCGAGCTCGATCCTGATCCCGATCCGGACGACGACGAAAACGACGAACCAGTGCCGGAGCCGGAACCGGAAACGGACATCTGTTCGCCCCTGTCCAGTCTGCTCATCGACTTTGATCTGCCGACGTTGCCGACCATTGTCGCGACCAACACCAGCGCCAGCGAAACGCCAGTCGACACTGACAGCCCTCTACCGACGCCGAGGGACTTTTTCGAACCACCGCTGGCCGCATACACCGACAAAACGCCACCGCAACAGCAGGCGCAGCAGGCGCACTTGCCGCAACACGACGACAGTTGCGAGGAGTTCAACAACATCACCGACGAGACGACCACCTGCGTGGGCCAAAAGAGAATGATGGTCAGCAAACTGTGGAACAGCTGCTTTCCGGAGTTCACGCCGGAGCACGTGCACCGCCACAACTTCTATCTGTGCCAGGTGCGTTACCCAGCCCTCTGCCATTCTATGATTTCCAACACACACACAAAACACGTTCACCTTTTTTAATTTTCGCTTTTTCGTCTTTCAGTGGCAACGCAACACACAAGTGCGCATCGTTTACCTCTTCTACCGCTGGATAACCGCCATCACGTGTCTGGCGGCGCTCGTCTGCTCGCTGCTCGACATCGGACGCACCGAGGAACACTTCGAGAACCACTACGCCAAGTGGTGGATCTACCTGACGCACTGGGGCCTGCTCTTCTGCACGGTGCAGGCGTGGCTGGCTGCGTGGATCGTGACGCAGGGCATGATGGTCGAGCGCGAGGACTTTGAGATTGTGCGCCAGGCGAAGAAGAGCCGCCTGCACCACCTCTACTGGGTGCTGTACACGTGCGCCACCGTCTACTCGTTCATCGTCACCATGTGCTACTGGCTGCTGGTGCACAATCCAGGTGAGTGCCACCACCACCAAAGCACGCAAGACCAACTCGTTCTCAACTGCCGCTCACCCGCAGAAATCCACAAAATCGACGCGCTGAACATTATGGTGCACGTCTTCAATTCGGTGATTATGCTCATCGATTTGGCCATCGTGGGACATCCCATCAAGCTGAGCCATGCCTACTTTACCACCGGCATTGGGCTGGCGTATGCAATATTCACGGGTATCTACTTTCTGGCTGGTGGCACTGATCGGTGAGTGAGAGATTAGCAGTCACTGCGATTGGTTTACTGCAAAGAAATTACTTACTGTCTGTTGTTGGTTTTTCTCAATGCAGAAAAAATCAGAAAGCCATCTACCCCATGCTGGACTGGACAAAGCCGGGCAAGGCCATCATTGTCACCGTGTGTGCCATCATCTTTGTCTTCATTGTGCACTTCTGCTGCTACCTGCTGTACCGCGCGCGCGTCTGGCTCTTCACCAAGCTCTGCATACGCGGCTCGCACCGCGACGGCGACATGGGCGAGGGCCTCAACGACGACTCGTGCTCGCGCCTGGGCGGCGGCAGTGCGCAGGACTACGCGCACCAGCAACAGTACCCGATACTGCACACCGAGCACGCGCACCACAAACGCGAACGCGACCGCGAACACGAGCACCACCAGCAGCAACAGCAACAACTACAGCAGCAACACCAGCAGCATCAGCTGCAACAACAGCAGCAACAGCAGCAGCAACAGCAACAACAGCAGCAGCAACAACAACAGCAACAACAACAGCAGCAACAACAACAGTCTACCAACAGCTCGCTGCCCGCAGTGGGTTTGCTTGGCAAAGCTGCCACGTCGCACACCTCGCCGCAATACCATCCGCAGTACTCGGGCTATCAGCAGCAGCCCGTGGTGGCCGGCGTCAATGTGGGCGTGCTCAGCACGGGCGGCTTCTACCAGCAGGACAACAACAACCAGCAAAAAGAGCAACGCCAGTCAACGGCGGCGCTGAGCCGCACCGTGGCGCATCTGGATGCGGCACAGCGCGAGCAATTCCTGAATCCGAACAAGATCGTCGAGTATAAAATGTAAAGGCGTTGTACCCGACACCGGTATACGTTCCACTTGTCCATGAAGTTTCTGGAAAAGCATTGCGCACAATGTCAGGCGGCCAAGCGGCGCGCCGAAGCCGAGGCCAAGGCCAGGGCGGAGGCTCAAGCCGAGGCGGCAGCGGCCGCCGCCATGGCTGCCGCAGCCAAACTGAAGACAGAGTGCGCCAAGTGCTGCTGAACGATGACCAATGATGATCAATGACAATTGTACGGCGGTGTCGGGGTGGTGCTGGTGGTGTCGGGTAAAAATCAAAATATACAATAACCACAATAACAGTGGAACGTGGATGTGGGTGTGGGCGAGACATATGGACAGGTGACAAGGGTGCATTGTGACATTCTCTACTACAATAACACATGTGAAGTTTTCATGGGGGCGACACACGATGTGCTGGGGGTGTGGGTGCGGTTATAAGAAAACCAAAGGCGATAATAATGCATTTTGTAAGTAATTAGTTGCGTAACTTGTAATTAGTATTGGTATGAATTGGCTTCGTTGCGCAAATTATGCGATATTAGTATTTTCTAGGAAATTCTGGATTTCGTACTAATTAAGTTGCACCCTTTTTGTATTGAAAGTTTGGTTGAATTAGTGCTGTTGTTGTGGAGCGTGCCTGCTCAATGCGTTCCAGCTTAAGATTTCCATAGTTGTATTGCATTTTCCATGAGAAGAGAATTTATTATTAGCATTGCAGTAGGTCATGGGTCAATTGTAGAATATTATAATTATGCACAGTTATCCAGAGTATAATGAGGAATTTTTACCAAAGGTATGGTCAATCCTATTAGTATTTAGTTTTAAATGTTTAAGTTGTGCATTACACCTTGAGTTTTCATAAAATTAAGTGAATTTATAGAATGTAGAATGTGACCAAAGTGAGCAGACAAAATCAGAGCAGAACGCAATCAACTACCACAGCATTGCTGTGGGCTCTAATTATTCGCTTATAAACGTAACAAACGCTCAAATAATTACGTTCCACAAAATGTACTCACAATTATTTGCCAAAATAGCTTGAATTTCTTTTATGTGCAGAATTTATTTGAATTATGTGATTTGTTTATGTTCCACATACAATCCACATATGTTCCACAACCTGTTTTGATGATTTAGAGTAATACAGTTTTAATTATTTGATGTATGTGCTTTTTTATTATGTTCTACATACAATTCGCATATGTTCCACAACCTGTTTTGTTGATTTAGAGTAGTAAAGTTGTAATATATTTGATTTATGTGATTTGTTCTTATGTTCCACATACAATCCACATATGTTCCACAAACTGTTTTGTTAATTTAGAGTAATACAGTTGTAATTTATTTGAATTATGTGATTTTTTGTATGTTCCACATACAATCCACATATGTTGCACAACTATTTTTTACTAATTTAAAGTAACTCAGTTTATGCGAGACCAATGACACTCACTTCTTAAAATTGTTTATGATCTTTAATTAGATTCAACAGCCTTAAGGTCATCAGTTGTCCTTTTTCTGCCCAAATTCTTGGTGTTTTATATAATATTCGCCCTCGCATACACAAATATAGTACATAGTAATTGAATGTATTCCCTTTACTCTTTACTACTCAATAACAAGCAACAACTTACTCATGTTTTGATTTTCTATCACTTCATTGCTCTTTCTGCTCTCTTTGGTTGTCATCACAAGTATTAAGCGAATTTTTGGTACCATCATATTATACTAAAGATCGTTGTATTGGTGCAGAAATGAAATGTTTTATACTGTATATGTATGTATGTATACTTATGTATTTGTAGTATCCAGTTGGTATGGCCTTGATTTCGAAAACCAGTTCAAATATGTATTCGTATTCCAGTAGTGTGGTAGGAATTGTCATAAACAGTGAAATAATAAGCGTCTAAAAGACATGAGTAGTAAAACTATTTTATGTATCATTTGCTATAGACACAAGCATGTATAGAGCTATAGAATGTATGTATGAGTTTGTACTGAGCGCCAAAATTTATACCACACAGAGAGCGGAGCACACAATGCGCTGCTCTCTAACCAGCTGAAGGCGTTCGCAAAGGTTCATTTCGATTTTATTAGCGTCATTATGGTAGAGGAAAAGAACTCGAAATTCAGAAGAGTTGTTCAGTATTAATAATGCTACCGCATAGTGAATTGTAAGTGTAATAAGTAATTTTAGCATCTAATGAAATCTGTTAATTTTAAATTAAAATTACCACTACATGCAGCGACTACACTCTAATTTCAGTGGAAATACAAATTGCAGTTGAGGAAAAACACAAAAAAATAATACAATATACTAAACAAATGCTGTAATTTAAGCCAATAGTCGAAAGTATTTAAATCAAAAACCAACAACGGTATTAATAATGGCAGATTAGCTAGTGATGTGTGCACATAAACAGCGCAGCCTGAAAGTATGCACTGCCCCGTGGCGGTTAGCATCACTGCTGCTGGCCACTCTGCTCAAACGAAACGTTGCCGGCGCACACTTGTGGGCGATGTTGTGTGATGCGCACAGCGCCAGCACTGCCACTGGGTATTAAGTATTATTACATAGGTGCATTTTAGTACATATATTGGATATATACATACATATATACAGTATAGTATATATAGAGATTCAATATGTATATGACAAAGACAAGGTATTTATATAAAAAGAGAAAACCGTGTTGCAATGTGGTAGTGATAGATTAAAGTAACTTAAAGGCATAATAATTGAATAAATATTTACAATACACCAAATTGACTATACAACACAACACATACATACCATACATACGTGCATGCATACATAAATACATACATACATACTTGCATACCAAACGATATGCATGCCTGGGCATATTTTGTATCGTATAATGCAAATGGTGCGCACTTTACACCCACTCGCTGGGCTAACCTATACACAATTTGAACTATAAAGTGCTATGCATTGCAATAATTCAAATTAGCAGTAAACTAATACATTTTCAATTAATTTACCAACTAACAAAATAAGTAAAGTTAATATTCTCACAATGGAAATAAATGCTAGAGCAACAAAAACAGACGAATATTTGCGTATATAAGGAAAAAAAATAGAAGCAATATTTGTGAACTCGTCAAGAGAATGTGTTAAAAGACAATGTAATATAATTTCAGACTTTGAACTATGAAAGAAATTACAGCGTCTAACTTGTAAAGTACTAAGCGACGACAAGAAGAGCCACTAACTATGTGCAACTATTTTGAGTATTTACAGATTATTGAAAACAGCAAAGCGGAGATTTCTATGGGTCAGTAGTAGCTGAGGAAGTTGGTGCTTGCGAAGGAGCAGATTATGTTTGATTAGTTAGAGTACAGACTATATTCTCAGAAGGTCCTTTGTGCGATTCTATAAGAAAAATGTTGAGCAAAGAACTTTAAAGCAACATTTTTGCCTGATTGAAACGAGTCAATGCATGGCTTTACAAACACAGAGGTTGATTGAATTGAAGATTAAATCCCACAGGGCCAAAAACAGAAAAAATAAGCACCGGATCATAAGTATTTGTAAGGTGATGAGGTTTTGAATAGAAAAACAATAAAGTGACGTAAAATAAAAGATTTCTCTGAAGCTATTCTCTGCTCTTCTTATGTTTTCAAATAATTTGATGTTTAATAAATATAAATATAAATTTTGCTTACATTTTATTCATATTTTATTGATTTGTATTCTACAATAAATAGTAAAAACAAAATAAAAAATAAATGCGTTTTTTACTTCGAATTATTTTCTTTTAAAAATCATATTTTAATTATTTCCATTAATATTTATTTATTTACTTATATTTTTGTTTATATTTATTTTTATTTATTTATTATTTTATTTTTATTTATTTATTTTATTTATTTCATTTATTCTCACTTCCTTGGGTTATTTTTTTTCTTTTAAAATTCATATCTTAATTATTATTATTTTATTTCCTTATTTTTATATCCAACTTCACTGTGTTTTAATGTTTAATGATTATAAAAGTTGAAATTTGTCTTACATTTGATTTTTTTATTGATTTCCTTTTTACCACAAATAATAAAAATAAAATATAAAATAAGTACCTTTTTACTTTGGACTATAGTTTTCTTTTTCAAATCATATTTTCATTATTTTTTTTTCACTTCCTTACTTTTATAACTAACTTCACTGTGTTTTAAATGTTTAAACCACTGGAAAGCCTTCGTGGCTAGCGCTGCCCAATTTTTTCAGTTTACTTTTACTTTTTTACTTTTCAGTTTGTAATTGTATTTAAAACAACCAATTTCATCAAAAGAAAATCCGTTCGTTAGAAATACCGAGGCAAGCCTTTACTATTCTCAGAGTTTTAAATTTGAATTGAAGTAAAACTATCATCGCTTTTTATGGAAATATATCGTTTATCTGTTGATTTAAAATTGCATTTCTTGTTGAATGAAAATCGTATAAAAATTCATTTAATTATCAAATATTATACTCCATATCTAATCTCTGAGTTTTGATTTTGAATTCAAATAAAAATATCAACTTTTTTACTATCATACAATACTAAATTTATCTGTTGACATTGAATTACGTTTCTTGTTGAATAAAACTCGTAAAAACAATCATTTATATATAGTTTATAATAATAAATAATAAGTTCTGACTTTGAATTGAAATACAAATATCATCACTTTTTGACTTAAAATTATGTTACTTGTTGAAAAAAATTCGTGTAAACATTTATATTCCGTAATTTGTCTCTGAGTTTTATTTTTAATTGAAATAAAACAATTATCTCTTTTTATGAAAATATTATACTTTTCTGTTATCCCTTTTTATGAAAATATTATACTTTTCTGTTAATGTTCCCCAAGTTATGACTTTAAATTTAAAAAAAAAATCATCACTTTGTTTTTTATGTATTATGTATATTTGTTCACATATATTTCTATTTCTGTAACTATATCTTCAATAATTTTCATTTCTTTATATCAATTTCCTTCACCTTCAGTTACCACTGGCCCATAATAGGTTTTCGTTTAAATTCAAATTCTCCAAACCAAAATCTCCACACCCAAGAATTTTTTGCTGAAAAACATTTATTGCAAATTTAAATCACACTTTTGTAAAAATCAAATAATAATAATATCCATGTTTTTTCAAACACCACAACGCAAGAACGTTCAATGCACCTAAAACAATTTCAAAATAAAAACGCAAATAAGTTTAAAAACACCAGTTTAAAAAAACATTTTATTTATTTGTTTGGGTAATGAAAATTCTTATAGACTGATTACAAGAAAAACAGAGCAAGCAAAATTTAATCACAAGCGAGTAAAAATAGTCAAGTGAACACAGTTTAAATGATATTAAAATTTAAAGTAAATGCAGGCAACAATGAAACACTTTGGGCTATCTGAACATGAAATTATAAATAATAAATAATAAACCGTCTGAAGCACAGTTCGGTGTAAAATAACACACAATAGTTAGTGGGTGTTGGAGTTAAAAGCGGCCTAAAAGTATGCCTTGTTATGGGCAGGTAAGTCAATGTGAAAGACCAGAACTGCAAAGCCAGCACTGTCTTTGAGATAGCATGAGGGCATACTTTTAGGCGGACTTTAATTGCACACTTTACTTGATTAGCCAGGAATATAGAATCACAATGAAATATTTAACTGTAAATTGCTCAATGTAGAGTGGACTAAGTATAGTTTATAGTACCGACAACTTTACTTCAATTGAGAACACAAATTAGATTAACAACTCAAAACTAAAGCTACATACACACAGAACCATAGCTCAAAGATACCTAACACACACAAAAACACACACAAATGTACACTTAGGTTAATCAAAAAAACTATTGTACCAACTGAACTTACACTCAGATTGACGGCTGAGCGAAGACGAGATTATGTAGAGATTAGTAGACCTTTTCTTTGTGCAACAACGACATCCAATACAAATCCATGCAGGTTGTTCATTTCAAGGGGCGCTCACATATCAATCGAACCATACACGGAGTGAATTATGAATCATGACAACAAAAACTACAAAACAAAACCAATACGAAACACATATAGAACAATATTTACAAACAAATCAAACAAAAGTGAATACCTACATAAATACCTACATATAAACAAAGTTAAGCGATCAATTTGCATATTCTAAACGAAAAAATAAATTTACCTCATCAGAAAAGCAGCGACGAGTTAGCAAAGGACAGCAGGACATGCGTGGAGCATCGATAGAGCATAGAGAAGTTGATAGGCCGGACATGCAAGTGTGGGCATACATACATATTTTTTGTAGTGTGAAGCGTTAAATGGCATAAATATTGTATTGTACTAGTGCGTGTTTTTATAGTGGTTAATAATAATTGTGCAGCAGAGCGCAGAAAAACGGCAGCCAAACAGAGTAAAAATATATATTCAAAGTCGTTGTGAGGCTCCAAGTTGGCAGCACGCGTCTCTTTGGAGCCGAATACACAGTTGAAGCAGACAGCAGTACGAAATAAAGAAAAGCTTTATAGCAATTAGCAGAGAAACCTAACCACACACAACCTGAAACATGGCAACATTTTCGGCGCCAAAGCCAACATTTATCAGTTTTCAGCTCTAACTTTTACACTACACGAACGCAGACAAAATGGATGACAACGGTATGAAACATGAAAAATTACAGATGGTAAAGTCGAGATGTACAGTTACGAAAGTGTAAAGGGGCGACGTTGGTTTAACACTCTAATGCCAAAAGTTCATTACAAACAGTGACGAAAGAAGAGACAAAAATGAGACGTACAAGTGACGTAATGCACTAATGTGCATTAAAGGGTTAAACAAGTTGAAAAATAGTCTACACTGAAAGGCAGTGTTATCAATTCGTTGGCTTGGGCCCAGAAGCAGAACGTTTGCAAACAAAGGACACATTTCCAAATCATCTAACAAAACAATAATCAATCAAATTGAACAAAATATAGCAAACCCATTATATACAAATATGAGATGTGTACCTATTATTTATGTTAAATACCTGCATTTAGCATTGAATCCTTTTATTTGCCCACATACAATACACACATATATATATACAATATATATGTATGACAAAAGCGACAAAGTGAAAATATTGCAAAACAAAAAACACATAAATATTTATAATAGCGATAACAAAATGGAAACTATGTATTTATAAAGAGAAAAATAAAAACACAAAAAAAAACAAATAAATCAATAAAAAAAAATTAAAAGAAACAAGTTATTTATAAACCACAAACAAAAACTACACTAGGTTAATTATAAACCACAAGACAGGATTGCGATGGCAGAAAGTGAATATTTATATTATATTGTATAAAACAAAGTAAGTTTTCAATTGAAAAAGTAAAACACAAAAAACATAACATATATAAAAAATATATATATATATATAAAAGAAAAATTTAAATAAATGAAAAGTTGTTGGCTCTAAATGAAATCTCCGTCGGTCTGTCAAATGCATGGCGCATGTACAAGCGGAACATTTCTTTCAAAAAGTAGTAAAATTCAAAACAGTTTTACAATTATATACATACATACAGCACCGTTTCGAACTTGGCCCGCTCGGCGCGGGCCTGGTGTTGCAAACATCATACAATACCCACTAGAAAATTCCAATGCAAATTGAAACAACAATATTGATATGCAAATTGAAATTGAAATAAAGAAAAACGAAAAATTAAAAATGCAAAATATGAACATACAACAAAAATCAACTAAAGAAAAGGCAATTAATTAATTCAATAAATAATTGATTATGTAATTGTATACGTATGTATGTTAAATTAACAGCAGAAACGTGACGACAACTAACAACAGCAACAAGGAATAACAACAACAACAATACCATATAATATAAAACATGAACACATGAGAAATGAATATATTGAAAATAAAAATATAAAATACAAAAATTATTGTATATTGTTTATTTCTATGTCCAGAAGATTGAACGAAATGGTCAAGTTGGGTTGGGTTGAGTTGACTTTGGTGTAATACAGACAAGACAAGATACAACACTTCCTGTGCCACTGCCCGGCTCTGCAGGAACGCCGACGCCGCAACTTGGTATCAAGATTCCTGACACACCTGAGACCTGACAAAGTTGAAGTCTTGAATCTGCTCTCCTCGAACTGGTCGAACTGGTTTCCCCCTGACTAAGACTGTTGGTTAGCTCCAGAAATCCATAAGAAGGGATTCACAATGGGCCACATGCGCCTTCGAGTGGAAGTGCGGTCTTGCCGCACACACGCTTACCTACCTAACCTAACCTAACCTAATGTACGGATGTCGATATCAAAAGCAAAACATATCGAATAGCATTGTGAAAGATTACGAAACAGTCTCTAAACTAACTCAAATCGTAAACTCATGCGACCTCTGCATGAAACTATGTACACGTAAGTAGTTCAGTTAATTCGATTTGCGCCACTTTTGCTGCCGAATTAATTATAAATCTTTACTCACAGCACCAAAGAAGAAAGTTTTTCAATGAAGAATTGAGTTTAAGAATTATTGAATTGAAGAATGAATGAAGAATTCCTTTCGTACCCGTAGTCGATAACGTTTCATGTGGCATGCCGGAAAGACATTCTCATACTTTTGTAGTGCTTGCCAATCTCAATGTAAATCAGACTTAAGAGCCGAATGGCCTTCTTGGTCTATTTGACATAATTGGTCTTTTCAATATTTTCAAAACGTTATGCAATACTGGTGTATTTCCGGCATGTTGGAAGACGGTAAATGTTCAACCAGTTCCCAAAAACAGTCAAAACTACTGACCCTACAAACTACCAAAATATTGCAATCTGCTCACTGCTTTTCAAAGCGATGCAAAGCATTTTAAACATCAACCTTAGACTGCCAAGTGATCGTCAATAAGACTTTCGAAGACAACAATCGACGAAAGCTTCTATGACGGTCTCCAGCGAGAAATGAAATCTTAGTGTTCTAAGCCGCGTTGAAAGCAAGATTGTAATATTTAAGGCTTCTGAAAAAAGTAGGCTAAAACACTTGTGCCAATATTGATTACTAACTGGCGTAGGTAGTATCCTCTCCCGTTGGACTACGAGCTTCCGCTATGATCGCTTTTTTCGAGCTGTTACAAACAGCACAGCCTTGGAAAAGCACTCTCTTAGCGCAGGGATCGGTGCTCTCTCCAACCTTTTTTCTTATCTTCCTATTGTCATTTCTCATTTGTAAACAACAGCAGCATTTGTAGGTAGGTGAGTGTAACTGCCCCAGAAAAGTCTTACGTGGCTGCCAATTTAACAGTGACCCGTCAGAACACCAATCATGGTTCTGATCTGGACTCTGTTTGGTAAGAGAAGTTCTCTAGAATAGAAGATTTAAGGTGTAAGGAAACTTGTGTTACCTTCAGCCGATCTTAAATTAGTATCGTGTATAGAGCTTGTATGGATACGAAGTCTACAGGTTGAGAGAGAAACACCAAGCTCTGTCATATCTTGACATAACTGCTCCATTGTACCCTGCCGAGCGAGTTCGTCTGCTCTACAATTCCCTGGGATATTCCTGTGTCCCAAAACCCAGCATAGGCAAATTTGAAGCTGCTTGGCGTCTTGTTGAGAGATTTTCTGCATTCAAATCATTCATACTTCTTAACAAAAGGAAGGAAAGAGAGCATTATGAATTTAACCCTTTGAGAACCGTCTGAAGCGATAGTGCAATCTGCTACACAATTGTGTTAGTGTCCTTTTTCTAATAAAAATGTATATAGATAAATTTTAAAACATAATAAAGACTGAACCGAACATAAGTTGTAATTTTTAAAGATAGCCATGACTTACTAGTTGGAATAAAAATTAATTTCATTAAAAAATAAACTTGTGAAAATAAGAACGATGTGTGTGGTTCGTTCTCAAAGGGTTAACAGCGGCCTATAAACAATCTCTAAGTGCGATCAAGCGAACAAGGTCGACTTTAATCCTTGCAAGTCCCAATGTTGTCTGCTGTTCCACAAACGAGTCTATCCAGATCCAAATGGATCCCTGATAAAGGAAGGCGTGAGAATTGCGGAATTGGCAGCTCTTAATATCCTTCGCATGTCCAGATAATCTTCGATGGAACGTTCATATTTTTGGCGTCTCGGCTTTAGAGTCCGACCGATACCAAATTTTTTGGCCGATGCCGATTAATCGGCCGGAAAGGCGAAAATCGGCCGATGCCAATGCCGATCACATAGAAAAAATAACACGAATGAATTCAATCAAAAACACAGTCTATTTTATAAAATAACAAAAGGAACTATTACATATTGTTTGTAATATTCATCATGTTAAAAAAAATAATATATCTCATTTATTCAATTATTATTTATTTATTCAAAAATATTAAAAAAATATATACATATATATTATATTATATTATATATATATATAATATTTATATATATAAAATATATATACATATATAATATTTATCGTAAATATTGCATACAAATTTAGTTTTTTCTTCAAATTAAACTTACGATTTTTATATTAAAATTTGTACTCTCAAATTGCGACCCGTTGTACAGATGCAGTGGGAAGAAGTCAGAAAACAAATTTGGAAAAAATAAAAGGCCTGTTTAAAAAAAAGATAAGATTGTAAAATTAAATGCCCTTTCTTCTGATATGCACATTAAAAGACAAAATGCATAGACATTTCGAGAAAAACTGTGTTTTTAAGACTACCTAGTTTTTATAAAAAACATTTCTAGGAAACATTTATATTAAACAGTATCTAAAAATACATTACTGAAAAGGGGTATAAGAACCCGTTGTTACAAAAAATGAAAACAAAAAATTAAAGCATTTAATTAAATTATTAATTTAAATTATTAAATTAAATTAAAATAGGCCGATATGCCATCGACCAAAACGGCCGATGTGGCATCGGCCAAAAAAGACCGATACTGATGACGATTATTTTTTTTCGCCGATGTCGATGACCGAAACGGTTCAAAAAATATTTCACTCAGTCAGAACTTCGCATAAGTTACACTATATCTGACCAAAAATTAGTTTTAACTCACACGTGTGGGCAGAACTTCAAAAATGTAGTTGGAGTTTCTTGACAGCGTACAATTAAGCGTGGGATTAAGCTTTTTGGAAACAGTAGGATATCGAGGTCTATAAAGGAGTCGACGCTATTCGACGAAACGTAGCATGCGTGACCCTAATCTACAGAAACTTTATTGGTGACTGTTCCGAGAGAGAGAGTTTCCCGCTCCATACTTTGCAACTGTGGAATGGCCTCGCTGCGGAGATTTTACCGCAGTACCTATGAAATTGATGGGCTCAAGTCAAATGTCCATAACATTTTCATTCAAAAGCACTGATGGATGGATGGATGGATGGATGTGAGGGGGAGCCGAGGAAATAACCTAAGGGAGGTAATTACCTCAAGCACTCAGGCTTTATAGCCCATTGTACTTAAGGATCAGGAAAAAGGGTGATAGAGGAGATTGGAATGGGAAATTCAAAATAAGTCGTAAGCCATAGAACCGTTCTTCTAATATTGAGTCGGACTTTGTATTACACTCAACAAAAATAATTTGACAAGCTATGTAAATTTCAAGAATACCATTCACACAGCGAGAAGAGCTAATTTCCCAACAAAAGCTATTTCTTCAAAATAATAACAGAAAAACAACATTGTTTACAGCTTTTTATGGATAAATTTTATTATTGAAAATAGTTTTGACTCATTTTTATTTCGTTTATTTGCATTTTATTTGTTTGTTATTGGAAACTATTAACTATATTACAAAAAATTGTTTTATTCAATAACGTCGCGCTTTTATAATCTCATGCTTTTGTTTTGCATGTGTATTAAAATTATTAATATATTTTTTTTTGTATATTTTTCCACAATTTTTTTGTATTTTTATTAGTAATATTAACATAATTTGGTTGTTTTGGTTTTTGCTTAAACATTATCATCAATAATCATAGTCATAAAAATATGAATCATACAATATAAATAATTGCATTTATTTATATTTATAAATAATTTTATTTTTTTATTTATGTATATAGTTACGCTCATTCAGTAATAATTTTTCACGTTGTGTTGAAATTAAATAATCACCATTTTTTTTGCAGTTTAGTTGTGTAATGCAGGTTCAATGTCTGTTTGCATTTTATTGGGCACAGCAATGCAGCATTTAGTTGTTATCCAACGTGTATGTGAAACGCATATTTTGATTGAAATGGTTGGCAATGAATTATTGTAGGTGATCGCTTTTCGCGATTAACAACTTTTTTAGTTTTCAGTTAAAATTTGACTTCTTGTTGAGTAACTTAAAGAATCGTTTTAATTGAAATTTAACTATTTCAAACCGAGAATCATTCAACACTGAAGGTAGATTTTACTGCTTTTGCTTCATGCTACTCTCAGTAATACGTTGGTCTTACTTGATGCCACCTACAAACATTAAACTTGTCTAGTGTTTTTATAAATCAATTTTAAATGTTTCCAAAAATTTGGCAAGCTTTCTTTCTGCCAATCATTGAATTGTTTAAAACAATTGTAATACATAGAGCATACAAGTAAAGGGTCCTACGTTAACAACTAACAACACAGTCGCGTTTCAAAGCTTAAAATTCTTCATTTACTGCTTTTTATTATTTTGCTTAATTAGTGCCGCCCGTAGGCCAGCTTGGGAAGTGCTTCAACAGTAGTTCAACTGCTGCAATGCTAATGTACACAAAAAACAATTTCAAAATTTAATAAAAGCAACAAATCAACAGTCAATACAAAATCATACGTACGAATGGTGCCTTGTTACAAAAACTCACTTTAAAGTTATTTGGATCTTTATACTTTTGCAATTTTCAAATTAAGCGTTTAATGTAATGGACGAAGATTAGCAGAAAACTATACAGCGGCATCAAATGCAAATTACTAACTTATATGAGATTTGTGTGTGTAAAAATAAGCAAAATACTAATAAACCTAATGCCATGCAAATATGCACTACATATCAACTGTTCTGTACTATTATTTTACTTCTCATTATTTTCTAGTGCACATTTAACATTTCCGCTTTATTAATTAATTAATTAAAAATTAGAAAAAACGTGTCTAAATAACATTAGTCAACTTAAATCAATTTAAATAACAAAAATAAAAATTAACAAGACAGTGTTGCACAATTGTAAAATTAGCAAGAGTGAAGGAAATTGTGTGAGAATATTTTAGCCTATGTGTTTACGACAACTTCAAGTATGATGGCGGCGAGCACTTCTTGCGCAGGAATTTTATAATATACAATGGTAGACAGGAAACCAGTGTGATGATGGAGACTTTCCACAGGAAATCATACGACCAAATAAATTCCCAATCTACAAAGAACGGAAGGTTAACAAATCAACTCGAATTGATTGCTGAATGTAAAAAGCTTACCAAAGTACTCGTGTAGCACAGCCAGCGAGATTAAATAGAGCGCCAAGCTGAAGAGCTCGGCGAGCACCATGAGCCTAAAATTAAAAAAAACATTACACATATATTATTAGAATACAATTATTTCTCAGTACAAACTTCTGAAACTTCTATGATTCAGTAGCGTTTATAGGTCTTCATTACACTATTTCACGTCACCTACCTATGCCACGTACGCACAGTCAGCGCCACCATTATCAGCTCTGTCACAATTAGCGCCGAGAAGCTGATTGCCACAATGTGTATGAATTCGTCTTCGAAGAGTATAAGGGCGCCATACATGATGACGCCCCCCTGATATATGCTGATCAACACCCAGATGAAGAATGTTTTATAGCTCAGGCTTCTGCCCTTCGACAGATCCTTGTACAGCTCGGGATAGGTGACCGCCGTAGTTGAGGTGATATCCTGATCCAGCACCAGCGAGAACACTGGGAACATTGTATACAGCGTGGAATAGCCAACCATCAGGAAACCCTGATATAACGCCACCGAACTCAGATAGAACACCGCCGAGAAGACGGCCTGCAGTGTGGTGATAATCAATCCGCGATGTATGACGAATTGTGACAGCGCAGCTGAACGTTTGTACGAACGACGGCCGTGTATCAGCAGCAATTTGGCTATGTGTGAGAATTGCGGTATGCTGAAATCGCCCGCCAGTGACGCCTGCCGACCTTCGCGACCCTCAATTCCGACTCCGGCATCGGCCTGCTGTATCATGCTCACATCGTTGCCGCCATCGCCCACCGCGCACGTGCGCTTGCCTGTATGATTCTGTATGAGTTGCACAACCTGCGCCTTTTGTGTGGGACTGCAACGGCAGCATACCACAGCGGGGCTGGCGGTGGCCAACTCGAGAAATTCAGGGCGATAGTATTGCAAGCAAACTTCCAATGATTCACCGGAAATTACCAATGCATGGCCCTGCTTGCGGCGGAACTGATTCAGCTCCAAATGGGCATCGGTGCGCGTAGTAACCGATCGCAGAACATGTAAGCCCTGATTTCGACCAATCAGTTGCGAAGATTTCGCAATACAACAGGCGGTCTCCAGTTTGTCACCGGTCAACATCCAGACACGCACGCCAGCATTGCGCAAAAGCTCGAGCGTTGGTCGCACGCCCTCCTGCAGACGATCTTCAACACCTACAATCAAAATGAATTGCAAAACATTCAGCATTTCAAGTTATTTCACGCAACTTACCAGTCAAGCACAGCAGTTCCATTTCACGCTCCAGCGATTCCACCACAGCCCCCACCTTGGTCACACGATCCGACACACTCAGCCGCGCCGCATTGTAGCGCGTCTCAAAGTCATTGTACTGATCCTCAGACAGCACTTTTTTTGCCACCACCAGGGTACGCAATCCCTCGCGTGCCATGTTGCCCGACTCTTCGCTAAGCCAGTCGTTGTACTGCACTATGGAGGTCATCACTACATCGGCGCCCTTCAGATAGAAAGTGATCTCACCCGAGCGGGAGTCACGCACAATAATGCCCATGCGTTTGCTCTCGCTGGTGAATGGAAATAGTTGCAGTATTTGAAATTGCAGCAGCCCATCCTGCTGTTGTTCTTCTTTGCCTATAAAATGCATAGGATATTTAATAATTTTTGCCGATTTTCCATCAAGCGTACCGATGCTCTTCTTCGCCTCCAGCTGCAGCGTCATGGAATTTATGTCGCGTGCTATCAACGTCAAGCCTACTTGCGATGTCCACTTCACGAGCGCTATCTCGTCGGGCGAGGACGCCTGATACTGATGCTCAGGGGCGCTCAATTCGACATTTATCACAGATTTTGTGGGTGAATTGGAACCGCCTAAGTATGAAATCAATCACTTATAACATTCGAGAACTTGAATAGCTCATTGCAACAACCAACCAACCTGCAGATGACGTGTACGTCGATGAAGTAGACACCGATTTGTTGTCGTCCTCATCGGTAATGGGTGTGACATTGTGGCACAGTGCTAACGCTTTCACTGCCTCCCATTCGCGCCAGCCCTCGGGATGACGCATGCGATTGCCCGAATAGATTGTGGGCTTGGTAAGCAGCAATGGCGGCTGTTGTTCGATTGCCCCGCCTATGCCACCCGCTGAACTCTGATTGAGTACGGTGGGAGCGAGGTTTTGTATTATTTGGCCGACATGATGAAATGTGTCATTGTCATGTGAAACTATGCCTAAATGGATTTTCTTGAAGACCATTTCATTTTGCGTTAGTGTGCCCGTTTTGTCAGTGAGCACGTACGAGATGCGGCCCAGCTCTTCTGGTATGGTTGTAGAACGGACCACGGTGCCTTGTATTTCGGGATCGTTCTGCATTTGCCATGAATAAAACGCCTTTCCCATGTCCAGATTAACGCGCAAACTAATTGGTATTATGTATGAGAACAGCAACACAAAACGGAACATATAACGATACCAGGGGCCACTAAAACCCTTCAGCATCATCATGACCAGCGAAAGGCCAAGCACGGCACAAAAGAGCACCTAAAAAACATTCAATTTATGTCAAACAGTCTATCAAAACAACGAGTGTATTTTACCTTTGTGAGTCCATTGATTTCCATGTCCAGCAGACCAACTTTCGAGCGTGGCTGAGAGTTGTTCATAACGCTGCGCGTCTCACAGCCAGTGTAGATCACAATGCCAGTAGCAGTGCCGGCAGCAACGACCGTATTCGCCCACAATGTATTCTCCACGTTAAGACCGGTTTCTTCGCTGCCATCCTGAATTGATGAAATAGAAACAAAAACCATTCTAACAAACTTTCAAAAATCGACATTTTTAACCACATACCATTGCGAAAGTGCCAATGAAGGAGTGTATATCATTCTGTGGCTTCTCAATGTACACGCTAGCGTCGATATTGAAAAGATCTGCATCTTTATTTAACTTTTGAGTAAGTGGCACGGCTAAACGTAGCTTCCAGTCAGTTTCACCTGCAAGTATAGCAACAAAACGAAACAATGAAACTTTAATTTAACACTACAATTAACTTTTGCATACCATCCAATTGATCGGTGCGCACAAACACCGAGCCACTCTTGTCACTGGTGCGCAACAGCACCAAATCGGCTGGCACCCGCTCGTTCTTCTCCACAATGATCATATCGCCCACTTTCAGCTTGGACGAGGGCACCATTTCGTAGCCAGGCGTTTCCGATGGTGTTAGTCTCTTGTACTTTTGTGAGTTCACTTCGTGATCGCGCTGATGCCGCCGCAAATCGTCAATCGCTTCACGGCCAATGGTCACCATCAGCACAAAGCTGAGCGGACCCCAGTAGGTGTAGGGGTAACCGATGCGTATGTCCGGTATGAATTGCGACAGCGCCATCAGCAGGAAATACAAATTCAAAAAGAAACGAAACTGCTCGAACAGCACAAGTGGCAGGAACGTGATGAAATTGTATTTTTGATTGCGAATCTCGTTCGGTGGGAATTTCTCTGTAGTGGCTCGGCCCAGGTGTACGGTGCGAGCGCGTAGCTCGCGCGCTGCGAACCATTTGCGCCAGCAACTGCAAAAAAAAAACAAAATTTTAAGTACATGGTTCATATGGGCAATCGGTATTTTAAAGGATTCGCAGGACGGAGAGAGTCACTTCCAAGACGCCAACTGCATACAGTCTGTTCACTAAATAACGATCATCCATAAAAAGGAAATAAATAACTTTTTTGTTTTTAATTTATTATTTTCTTTAAAATTGTATCGAACGTATCTTTAGAATATAAATTAATAGTTCGTCCAATCACCATTACTATCTAAAATAGCCTGACATCTTCGCTCACAACTTGTTGCTAAATTCTGTGCATACGTCTATGAAAAACTTCTCCATATTTTTTTCAGTGCAGCTTTTAACTATTTTGTTGTTGTCAAATTTTTTTTGGCAATTTTCTGCTTCATTACAGCCCAAACATTTTCGATTGGGTTTGCATCGGGGGACTGGGATGGCCAATCCATCTTTTCGATATCGTTTTTTTCTTTCCACTCAGTACATAGGCGACTTCGATGCTTTGGATCGTTGACCTCCTGCAGTACCCAGGCGCGATTATTTTTTACATACAGCTTCCATGCAGATGGTAATAAGCCTTTTTTGTAAAGTTTTAACATTTTTGGTGCGTTCAAGTTTTCAGTAAAGCATGTCAAAACTCTAAAACCCTTTGCTGAAAAACAGCCTTAAACATGGACCATTGCTGGGTGTTTAACCGTTCTTTGCACAATTTTAACACCTTTTTCTGACCAAACACGTTTCATTCCCTTGTTTAACCAAAAAGAAGATTCATCGGTGAAAATGATTTTAGTCCAGTCACGATTCATATTTTCCTTTGCCCAGTGCAAGCGTTTTTCTATATGTTTTTGTGATAATAGAGGTTTGTTCCGTACCTATTGTACACGATGCTTTTTTCCATAGGGGTATTCTCGATGTCTTGCATAGCCCTGACATCGTGCACGAAATGCATAATTGACATGGCCATGCATTTCGAGCAACGACACAACAACAAAATACAAGCAAAAACAGTTTGCATTTTTTGCATGTCATGCTACGCAAAAACCCTTGTTTTGTGTGTGACATCGCGATTGTGCGGCAGCCATTTAATTTTCTTCGTGTGCGCAAGCGTATTTTCTTTATATTTGGTTTTATTTCAACCTTTTTATATAATTTGGATATATGTCTTGCTTGCAGGTAGAAATGGATCAACCGAAAACCAAATTAAAAAGAATTGGAGAAAGTTTGCGGCATTTTTGCAATATTTGCAATGTGTGCTTTTTTGTGCGTTCTCGATGTGTAGCATTTTCCAGTCTTGCACGGTTGCATTTTTACGAATTCTTCCTCCGTGCAAGACATCGAGAATACCCCTCATAAGTCTTTTCCTTATCGTATTCAGTGATATCTCTATTTCACGATCGGTAAGTTTTTTTGCGCTCCTCTTAAGGTAATTGAAGGATATTTAAAAAAAAACATTGGCTACTGCCTTATCGTCCCGCTGCGGTCTTCCGTTTTGGACCTCTGCCTAGCTCGTCATCAACATTTCCAGTCAACTCGCAGCGGTTAGACCATCTCGTAACAAAAGTACGCGTCGCCACCATATACTTGGCGGCCTGCTCTGTGGTCCATTTTGGCCCTGAGGATGCTTTGTCAAGAAGTATGCTTCAAGCCGTCTTTTGTAAATGGCACTCATTGCAAAAACAGCTCAAATAACTAAAAACTTTCGCAAAATTTTTATAAAATTGAATTCTCAAACTTAACAACGGTTAAACAAAATCAGCTGATGTATTTACCGTCATGTGTCATCGTTACACAGGGTGTAACAGATGATCGTTTTTTAGTGAACAGACTGTAACTAATAAATTCATCTAACACTTTCTGCCTTCAGCCACCAAAATAATTTAAAATCGGCTCAATCGGTTTTAACTTACAAATAGATCAAAAGCCAAACTTTTGCTCTGAGGGTCAACTTCACCAGCTCCCTCAAATCGCTTATCTCGAATTTTGCGATACCCATGACCCTTCAACATCGAAACTAATAAACCAACTGCGCAATTGTGCAGTTTGGCCTTCCAACCGAATGCAATAAAATTCAAATTTTAGACACCTTTGCCGGCAAACATAGCTAAGAAATGACCATCGGTCGCCGTAAAACCTTTAATGACGCGCCATAGCAGTTTTGATGTTGCAGCATTATATTAATAGCTTAATTACTTAAATGCGTTAGCGGAAGACATTAGAGAAATTAGTGCAAAGTGTCGGCCATTTGCCGCAAATTAAACCGACACGCCCGCACACAACAACAAACTGTGGACTGTGAAAAATATTTCCATAACGAAAAAATCCCTTTGTTTTATGCTAATAAAATTCAAACATATTGTGAAACAGCTGCGGCGCAGAGAACACAATGAAGATCAATTTAATGCCGCTCACGCTGCTAAGTGAAATAAAGTGAACTCAAGCAGACGTAATTGAATGCATACAACGTAAACAAGCGAGAGCACAATCATTTGCATCCAATTAAAATGCAACGTAAGCAAAAATCAAAACAGGAATACAAAACGAAAACCAGAAAATTCAAATAAAAACATTATGTATGCACATATAGCAATTTTCAATTGAACAATGAGAGCAGCAACACCCAACGGCCAACAACCAAAGAGCAGCGCGACGTCAACGCAAAGAGTTGCCGTCGAGCAACACCCACAGTCACAAAATCAACAACAGCTTTAATAATAATAATAATAGAAAATATATGACACGAACGCTGACAGCGAACAGGCGGACAGCGTGCAAGAAGCGAGTGAAATTCAAAACTGTTTAATGATGTCAGAGATGGCGAACAATTCGTATGGACATTATGAAGAGTTGTCATCTTTATCGAGCAATTGTTGAGATTTTTATGTGACAAGAAGTGTTTGGCGGTAGTGAAACTTCTGCTAAATGTATGTCATTTTCATACGTCCATATTATTATTATTATTATAGAACGTATATGTATACATATATGACCTTTTGTGTTGTGCGTATGAATCTGTACACGAACGAAAAGGAAAGAACAGTTTTATACATATTCCATATAGCAAGTTGAGCCATGATGCAATAATAAAAGGTGATGTACATTTTGCATCATGAAGTTGAGCAAGCTTTTTTTATAGGCCAATTTTACTCGGAGCTTTGTATTTTTCTATTGAAAGAGCAGTCACCGAAGCCAAAATGTTTTTTATAATACTTCAATGTTAACTACGACAGGGAACCGACTTCACTTCAGACTCGCGGCCCCAATGCACTAACCGGCTATATGTAGGTAGAAACTAAAAGTAATCACTATAAAAAAAAATGTCTGGTTTGCAGTGTGAACAAGAAATAGCATTGATAAAGATTGAGAAAAATTGCAACAGCGCAATAGTGAAGCGATAACGTTCCAATGCATTGAAAAACCCGAGTCAAGCTGGGCATAAAAATGTTGTGGACATGTTTTGCGGTTTAAAGTTGGAGGTCTCTACAGTGTGGAAAACAACAGACGATTAAGTAAAGAGGCTAAAGCAACAGTTGAAGGTAGAAAAGTAGCATTAGTAAACATAACTATTACATATTGCGGTTAAAATAGAAAGCAACAGCGAGGAAATACCACTCAATGACATTGTTTTTGAGAAAAACGAAGAATAAGCCAATGCAAGAAAATTATAGTCAAATAGAGAAAATGTGTAAAGCATCAGAAGTTAAAAACATAACGAAATAAGAGTATTGGTTTATTCAATTCAATAAATAAATTGAAAGTTGAGAAATACAACAAAATAAATCAGCATCTCTCAGTATTGATTTGTGCTTGATTTGTAGTAAGACAAGTTCCATAGAAGATTTACAATTTAAACAAATTATTGGAACATTCAAACTCTGTGAAACAGCAGAGGAGACTCCTGAACACATCGTACTACACTAATCATACTCTGCTGAAACATAAACAAGGCCAGCATTGGTTTGTAGAAGAGTAATTCACGCACCTGAACCCTTGCGAGTTACTAAATTTACTCTCTATGTTGTTCGCGATGTTCTCTGAGTCTCAGTGTATCTCTGATGATAGTCTCAGTGCATTACAACCCTAAAAACTTCTACCAATCCATCTAGAATAGAATATAATTGATTAGGGTAAACTGCACTGAGACCAGGATTGATCTATTGTGCCCCCTACAAATGTTAGAGTACATCCCCTAGACCTACCGCCCTAATGAAACTTAGTAACTCGAGTTACTAATCCATCTAACAACTTTAACATAAGTCGTGAACACTGACAGCTCTTGCAAAGGGTTAATTCAATTTTAATCTTCACAGCCTTTCACCTCTTTGCTACCACTACCACTACTCAAATACTCAAACATATGTGCAAGTATGTATGTATGACAACACCAACTAATTGCGTTTTCCAAAGCGTTGAAGTAAATACGCACCTACTATGGTGACTTCATGTATTTAAATTTGGAAACATAAAAAGAATGACAAGGTTGACAGTAAAAAAATTAGGTTCGGTAGATGACGAATTCTGTGATACACTACAATCTGTGAAATTTTGCATATTTCATACAGAATTAACCAACATATGGAAGCCCAATATGTCAGTCCTAACCAGAAACAAACCAAGCAGACAGAGATAAAAAATCAACTAGGTAAAAGATTAAAGAAGTAGACATGAAAACTAGGTAAACTACTCAAATGAATCACGATATACTGAAATTAATAACTATACACTCAATTCAATACCTTTCAACTCATCAAAACTGCAATTACACTCAACAGTCCAACTGTAGCGTACAATAACGACTCATATAAATAATTAACTAATCAAATTTAGAACGCAAAAAAGGCATACGAAGAACAAAAAATGCAACTCGTCATACGTACCTACAAACACGATTATACGCGGTCAACTTAAACAATTTAAAAGGAAAAAATCAATAAGAGTCCAATTAAAAAGTGAGTAAGGAGACGAAAAAAGTGAAATTTATGGAGCCGTGCAGACCGTCACGCAACAGACGAAAAACAAACATGCGGCTGTCGACTGACGTGGGCAGGGGGTCAAATGGCATAAAGTGAAATGGCCAAAAGATAAACTCAACACACAAACAATGCAGTGCAGAGCAATAAAACAGGCGCAGGACGAAAAGGTGAAAGCGTACACACACGCGCGTGTTAACATAAAAGGAACAGCGATCGAAAGTGGCAGAAGGTGGGCATAACAAAAAGGGGGTGGCATGTGTAGGGATATGTCGGGTGTGCTTTGCGAGAAAATGTGCAGCAGACAAAGAAGACGAAGGAAAATGGCGAATATTTTTACGACATGTTTTCGAGGAAAAACAGTCTGCGAATTTCGAGGTTATAAACGTTGCAAGGGTTTTGATTAAACAAAGCAGAGGAAAACAGATATAAATAATGTAAAAGAGTAATTTGGATTAACATAGAATTTCTTAAGATAGTTGTTATTTTAAAGGAAAAGTAAACAAGGGGCTGTAAATATTGGAAGACTGAGATAAAAATTGCATTGCGTAAAACCATTTGAAAATTCATGGAAGCAAGGAAACGATAAAATAAATATTGACAAAGTGGAGATGTTAATAGAATATGAAAGAAAATATGTTTTAACAAACACAGAAGGCAAAGCCGAGAGAACCATGCATTTTAAGGATTCAGTTATATCTACAAAATGGAGACCAGGACCTTGGAAAATGGAGCCAAGCGGTAGACAATAAAAGACTTCTGTGACTCAGAGATGACGCAATAGTTTAGGAACTATCTTTGATTTATATAGACGATAGATACATGTATATAGACGACAATCATTGATTTAAATGTGTTGTGTTGATAAGGCCGTTCAAATATGATTTCCGATATAAAGTACAGACAGTTATAAATAAATCTACCACATTGTTGAATTTTAGAAAGTGTAACAAGTACATTTGTGTTTCTTATAAGCGTTTTGGAGTGTTAGATGCGCTCAACATTTGTAAAGATCTATTCAGACAACAAACCTTTGGCAGAGATAGGCCCCACGGATTAAGAGAAGATTAAATTCTAAACGTTACTGAGATAGAATATAAATTCTACATAGTTTGCAAATTTCACTATGCTACTTTAAATATTTTTGTTCCATGAAAATTCCGGCCTCTACCACTCAGCATTCCAATGCTTCGGCTGCCAACCGCCAGTCAGCGAATGCATTACCAAACTTTCTCCAAAAAGACCACTTCTCTACTTCTCTCAGACACTTGATTTTCACCAGCTTGTAGTGCAAAGACTTGAAGTGCATAGCACGACTAGGGGATCTCCAATCGCTTGCAATACTCATACACACTGAATACAAAGGCCAACTTTATCCAAATCAACTGCTGCGCTGATAACAAAAACCATTTGTTCAAAACTACCTGCCAAATGAAAAGGTGTGCTTTACTTCATTTTCTCCTTGGCATGATTCATCACCTGAATATAATCCAACGTCGTCGCGGACGATTTATTAACGGAATGTTCTCACGAGCCGCCATTGGCGTAGTGGCCGAGCTCTGCGATGCGTCGTCCATTTTTTCTTAATAGACCCGCTTTTTCATCAACTCGAGTTTACACAGCAAAAATTGCAACGCAGTCTTTTTACACAATTGCAGAAGTGCTTTTACATCTGCGCTGGCGGCAAATTGCGCTGCAAAGTGCGCAACAATACCACAGCAAATTCACAATTGGGAAATTTCCGATTTTCACCCTTCTACAATTTGCACAGAAATCAAAGATTCTGCACACCAACGACGAAACAAACGAAGTACAACTTCGCACTTAAACGGACTGACAGTGGCGAACCAGCCAAGCCAGCAGTAGCAATGTTCAGAAAATCGATATGGCATACGTGCGCAGTACGAGTGCGAGCGAGCGCACCGTACGCGAAGAACAAAGCGAAAATAACATGTGCGCGAAACAAGCGGCTAGCGCTTTGTTTTGATTTTGTTATGCTGCGCAGTGTTGGCAGCACTGCGTTTTGCGTTTCTGTTTTTTGGTGTAGTTTCTGCTTTGCGTTTTATGAGTTCAGATTCTCCTTTATTTTTGTTTTGTTTTGATTCCATTGTGTGTTGATATTTCGAAAAGAAACAAAATATGAGCTCATGCAAAAATCAGCTGTTTGCGAGACACAATTCAGATGAAGGAGAGTGAGAGATGCGAGAGCAAACGACGAGTGGAGTGAAATACATAACTGAACGTTTGTTTATACTCAAAGATAAATGTTAGTTAGAATACTTGCATTGAAGGTGAACTGCACACAGAAGTTTAATTAGTTTAACGCTCAAACAACTATAAGCTATTTAAAATGATTTGAGTTACAGAGACAAGCAGAAGCAACCTCATGAAAGAAACTGTAATCTTTATTGAAATACGGCATAATAACCTGAATATATTTTGGATTACTTATGCCAGTCCCAGACAATTATGGGGAAGAGTTCTTAGCGAATTTTTTTAGCTTGACCGATCTGTAGCAGCTGTGATAGTGAATAATAAATAAGATAGAAAGGTTAGAAATCTCAGTGTAGCTGACAGAAAACAGAAGTGGGCCAACCTTAAAAAAAGAAAAAAACAAAACAACTCAAAATAAAAATAACAAAGTGAGCCAACCGTAAACAAATTAAATGAGAAAAATTTCGACCTTATTTTTTTATGAGTGACTCGATTTTCAGCAGATTACAACTAGTTGAATTGTATCCAAATAATTGCCTCAGGTTTAATGAATCAATGCCAAACAATATTAAATACAAAACTAAAACTTGAGTCCAACAAAATCCAAACTAAACACATTCCGCGAGATTTCGTCAATGCCATCACTAAAATGAAACTAATCAACACTATTCGCATTACCGAGAAATTTGCAGTCGCAAGCGTAGCAAACGTTGAATGCTGATAATGTGGCACTACAAACCGTCTAACGTTTACGACAAACTCAAAAGCAAATCGTTGTATTCAGCATATTCAAATTTAAATCTGCTTCTTTGCGGTCCCAGTCACCAATTGCACACTGCATTGCTAATCAATTGAATACAAAAATTAAACCACACACACTCACAATAGAGATCAACCAAACTATATGGGTTACTTTTAATATAAATAAGTATATCGCAGCATATACTTTGAGAGGGAAAGGCAAAAATTAAATCAAAAACTATTGAACGTATATTGAATGCAGCGGCCGTTCACCATGAAACAGCTGTGGCGCGTTGTCTCACTTTTAGGCATAAAATAATAAATACACAGCTTTCATTGGTGACTATAATGACGATTTTTGATCGTCGAAATGTCTTTTGCAGTTCTGGAATTTTGTCAAAGACAGACTTTAAGAGTTCAAGCTGATGAAAGTTGATTGACAATGACTCGCTGTCAGCGGCAATAATCCATTTTGGCGGCACTATCCAATAATAGTGTTACATCGATACGAGTAACTACGGCTAAATAATCAGCACTTTGGACTTGATATTAAGATAAGGAGAGGCTATAGGTGGCAAAAGAAAATTCTAAATTAGATGAGTAGGTTGAAAAAATTCGGCGACAGCGGAGGCTAAAAGAAAAGTTGGGATTCAAACCCACGACCCTCTAGCTTGTTGTCCAATACGGCAACTGCGAGTAAACAGAGCAGATTCGATGTTCTAAGTGCCAAAATTTATTATTATTATTCACCTTTCATAGGCAGTTGAATTTTTAAAAAGGTACAAGTCACACGGTGCCAAGTCAGGTGAATACAGGTATTAGTTAATGGTTAAAATGCCAAAATTTTACAAACAAAAAACAAACGGCAAAGCGTCTATCGATGAGAGGCCGTCAGTGAACTTGTGAAGAACAAACTGTGCCAAATATTTAGTCAAAATGCTATATATTATTGTTATTTAGGTAGTTTAAATCCATTTCCATGAATTTCAATGAAAAACTTGGTTGATATTTGATGAATTCAATCACGGAACGGCTAACATGTGGGTCATCATTTATGTCCTCACAACCATTTTCAAATTATATACCAGTCATAAAGTCTGTCACGGGATAAACAATAATCACCATAAACTTGGTTTATCAATGGAAACATTTACCAAGTTTAAAACAAAACTTAATATAGATTCTTTGTTTAATGCTCATTTCTGTACCGATTCACTACAGACGCAATAACTCCGCTTCTGCTGAACCAAATTGCATGAAAATTTGGCTGGACATAGGGAAAGAATGTACCTTTTCAAAAGTACTGTTGACTTTGGAACGCAACTTTTATATTTGTGATCGACATCACAAAGACAATCTAACTAGCGTTGCTCGTCCGTCCGTTTTTAAACTGGATACAAGAAAATCTAAATATTGGAATACAAATTTGATATGGATTTTATTCAGACTTCAACAAAAAGCTGATTAGAAACCAAGGCTACTGAGCCCACTTTCGAGTTGACACCAAAGAGTATTTTTCTCTGGCATTAAAAGAGTATTTCACTTATTGACACAAGTTTTACTTAACACAATTTTAAAACTTATTTTTGCTAGTACGAGTATGTGACTAGACAAAATTTTACAAAATTTAAACTGCTTAAACTGAAACCTTTTTATGTTGTTTGAGAATGGCACATTGTTTCAAAATTGGTATTGGGTGTTGCACGATATTGATACAACTCAGCCCATTATGTTGTTTTGTTGTGCGCAAAATAGAAGCAATTATGCTCCGTTAACCAACAAATTCGCTTTGATTGGCACTTTGATAGACAGCGTTGATACATTCAAATATTGCAACGAGCTCAAAAAATCATAAAAAATTATACAGAAAAAGCTTAACAAGATAAAGAGGAATAGCTCTGTCTGATGTGACACAATGTGGAGCTATGCTTTGAAAAGACTGAATGTATTTCTTAAGAATTAAGCAAAAAAACGAATAAAAACCTTTAAAGTGCATTATGCAAATAAGCAGCATTTAAGCTCGAGAATTCGTTTAATGATACAAATTTGTTCATATAAAGAAACTTTTCTTCATTTTAAACTGATTTTTTCTACAAAGACTTGAAGGCAAAATTTTTAATATCCCAACCTCTGTTTTCTGCAAGAAGAGTGCATCTTTTATTAATTTTTTCATCATTTTTTAGAGACATATTCCAAGTATTTTCTGCGGCTCTTATATAAAGAGAAGAATCAGAAAAATGTTTGGTACAGAAGTATGGGAAATGATTTCATTGAACAAAGAATAGGCAACAGGTTTCTTCCTAAGACAATTTCTTTTTATACTGTTAGCAACATACTTAACTCACAAACTTTGTACCACCAGATATTGAAATTTTACTGGTTATGAAGTACGCTGTAGCATAGCAAAGAATCGTTCTTTTAGATATCACTAAATACATACAAACCTATGTGTTATTTGCAATCACCAGACTTAGCCATGAGTCAACTTATGCTCGATATGAAACTCGAAGGAGAAACTTTTCTACAACATTCTATCTCTCAACTTACATTAGCCACGTCGCATCAACGTATCAAACAGTTACGTAAATAAAATACCAGACGACTCAAGCGAAAAGCGAAAGAAGCCAAAATAAAATACATAATAATAAAAGAGCCGACAACGAGCACTCGCTAAATTATGCACATGAAATCAGACAGAAGAAGTGAATGCAAAATTGCACAAACGGCAAAAAACAGTGTAACAAAAATAAATTTCAAAACAACTGACAATAACAAAGACCACGCGTTCCTCGTGAAGAAACTGCTAGACTTCAAACCCAGATTTGCCACATACCACAGTGCGGCTTCGAAGACCTCACATATACCTTGGCTCTGAAGCTGCATTCTATTGTATGAAATTGCAAAATATTAAGAAACCAACTAAAAAATGGAACAAAAAAGCACATTATGCTATGCGCCATTTCGCAGCTGAGCGCTAAATAAATAGACAAATACTGGTGATGGGGCCGAGCGGAAGAGCGGAAGAGATAGAGAAAAGCGTACCAATCAAACATGCGCCGCAATAAACAGACGTGGCTATTTGTTATTTTTGCTATATTTATTTTATAAGTAAACGGTTACGATTATGCGGCCACGGCTGGTAGCACGAATATCTGTTTACATGCAATTTCTGCTGCTTTTTGTTTATTTTTAATACTTTTGTTTAATTCGTTTGTACTTTAACTGTGAACGTGTTTCATACGCCTTCTTGCCATTTTTTTAATGGTTTGCGTGGGCTTGAAGCTTCATACAGACATCTCACACGTTTTTTCATGCTTATTATATCAAATTGTTATGGCAGGTAGAACAAAGAAATTTGTAGTTGAAAGATAGTGTCAAGTAGGCTACACAAATACATATATGAAGTATGGTCCCAAAGGCTGAATGCTATGAGATGGACTTACAAAATATGAGAATCTGAAAATTTTGTGGTTTGTTGCTTTTTTACATATTTTCATATTTTTTAAATTACAAAATCTATTCAGATTTGTTTCTATACCTAGTCAAATAACAACGTATGACACACAGTAGCTGCCTTTGCATTTTGCAGTTGTCCAGAAAAGCCCACAATAGCACTTAAAGAAGATTGTGATAATGTGTCGCAGATCAAAAACAACAAACTGATGTCATTAATAGTCAAACAAGTTTTTCGAACTGAAATATCTGTTCCGAAAAGCCTAAAAAGCACTTAAAAAATTGTGTGACAATGTGTCACAGAGTACAAAAACAAAACTGATATCACAAATACTCAAACAAGGTTTTCGAATTGAAAAATCTGTTTAGAAAAACCTAAAAAGCACTTAAAAAGTTTATGGCATTGTGTCATAGAGTAAGAAAAACAAACTGATGTCATAAATACTCAAACAAATGTTTTTATCAGTTCAGAAAAGCCTAAAAAGCACTTAAAAAAGTTTGTGACAATGTGCCACAGATTAAGAAAAACCAAACTGATGCCTTAAATACTCAAACAAGTTCTTCGAATTGAAACATCTGTCAAGCAAGCCTAAATAGCACTTAAAGAAGTTTGTTAAAATTGTCACAAATTATGAAAAAACAAAACTGATGGCATAAATATTCAAACAAGTTTTTTGAACTGAAAAATCTGTTCCGAAACCCCTAAAAAGCACTTAAAAAGTTTGTGACAATGTGTCACAGAGTACATAAACCAAACTGATATCACAAATACTCAAACAAGTTTTTCGAACTGAAAAATTTGTTCCGAAAAACCTAAAAAAAGGTTGTGGCAATGCGCGACGTAGTAAAAAAACCAAACGGATGTCATAAATACTCAAACAAGCTTGAAAAAACTGTTCAGAAAGACTGAAATAGCACTTAAACAAGTTTGTGACAGTATGTACCAGATTAAAAAAAGCAAAACTAATATCAAAAATACTCCAACAAACTTTTAGAACTGAAAAATCTGTTCAAAAAAGCATAAAAAGTACTTAAAAAGTTTGTGACAGTGTGTCACAGATTAAAAAAACAGAATTAAAGAAAATACTTAAAAAAGTGATGACATAAATACTCAAACAAACTTTTCGAACTGAAAAAACGGTTTCATTTATACAGTTTTAAACCTTTAAGTTAAAACAAATCACTTTTAACTGTACCAGGATTTCAAATTTCATGTTATGTATCCCATACTATACCCCTCCTGCATGGTTTACTAATTTGTTGAATATAATGTTCTTAATTATTTCAGTCTGTTGGGATGATCATTAAATATGTTTTTAAACGTTTTCAAAAGTTGTTCATGACATCAAACTCAAGTTAAACAAACAATATATGTACATATATATATGTGACATACTCTTGACAATAATAGTATATGTGACATACTTTAAATGAACTTTTTTAGCTTTTATCGCACCCATAGGTCGATTAGTTTAGGAAGATTGTAAAGTGTGTAACATCTTCTAGTAAATAAATCCCCTTGCTATCTTTTTCAACATTAATATGAGACATTTTCTCAGTGTCCTAAACATTGTCACACTGGCCAAAATAAACAATAAGACCGCTTGAATTACTAAATTGGATCTAAATCTACTTGCTATCATTAAAAACATTAATTTGAGAACTTGCCAGAGTGCCTTAACTTTGTCACACTATCCAAAAACAACAACTAAACACCTCAACTAATCCATTCGCTATACACAATTTGTCCTAATTGTCCTAACTAACTTTTAGACAATATCTAAAACCAACAATTAAATTGCTCAACTCATTTAGACTTTTCGAAATACAGTTGCCATCACTTATAACGTTCATGTGACAAATTGTCAGTGTTCTAACATTGTCCCACAGTCCAAACCAACAATTAGACCACTCAACAATCGGCCAACACATTCGCTACAGTTCATATCTTTCGTTCTGCAGTACAACGTCTACGTTTGCATTAATCGTCAGCATTTGTCAGCCAGACATTTTTGTGATGCTAATTTTTGACGCTTTGTGCCAACAATATTTGTCGCTTTCATTAGTAGATGACCGCTTTCTTGTGTGAGAAAAGTTAACAAAAAGTTGTGAGGTTGGCGCTATAAATAAGCGTAGCTGCACGGAGTTAAGTCGCAGCACATGGCTGAACAGCTGAAACGAAATCTCTAATAGTTTATTTACTTTTGCGATAACGTCAGCAACATGGCTTTGCCTACTGTTTAGCAGCGCGTGCCACCATCGCACTCGAATCACAGCTGAACGCATGTCGTATACTCGCATAACGGCGAGTGAGGGGTGTGGTATCAAAGCGTGGCACGCAATGGGAACGTTACAGACTGTAAGGCGGGCGCGCAAGTTAAACGCAAAAGGTAAATGACATTTGTAGTGATTCGACGCTATTTATTTTATTACTTCTACTACTTAGTACATAAAGCATAAAAGCCCGACAGCGCCGCTGTGTGACATGAGCCAATTCATTTTGTGTCTCAAATATTTGTATGAAGTTGGCGACGTGCCGCGTGCGCGCTTGCACGAGCCAGGGTTAATGTCATTGAGCGTCTATATGGCAGCAGCAGGAGGCCAAAAAGTCGGTAATGGCACATCAACGACCAAAAAGCAAACACACACACACACATGCATGAGGATGAGTCAACAGAGCACAGCTCTTATGGCCAACCAACGAGCCATTGCAAAAACTATCACAACGCGTGCAGGCTGTGACTAATTCATTTGCATTGACATGAGTCTTATGGCCAAGTCGATTTTGGTAAATGCATGGCTTTTACTTGCTCCGAAAACAAAAACAAAACACTTATAAAATTATAACAAAATTATGGTAAATGCCATTTATGCGAACCAAATGTTTCATGGTTAATGATTCGGTACGAAACATGAAAAAGCGGACAAGTTTTTAGTTAATAGAAGGAAATTTATTTCACTTTCGAATGTAGTTTATTTATTTATTTCATTTATTTCACTTTCAAATGTTTTTTATTAAAAAAAAATATTATTAAGGGGGTATTACGATTTTTTTGGGCGATTTTCAATGAATTTTCAACTTTTTTTTTTGAGAAACTGAAAAACTTTTTTTATTCAAATCTTTTTACACATCATAGTATCAAACTTCAAGAGTACAAAAAAATTTTTTTTTTTACATTTTCATTTAAAGTGTAATTTATAGAGGGCGCTGAAGTGGACATCCCAGTCGGCAAATCAGTTGCGGTTCCAGCTAGATCAGCAATTCTGCATATCTGAAATCTAAAAATCAAAGTGTTTTTGAAAGATAAGTACAATATCTAGTGCCTGACGAGAGGAAATTTTTCTAACTTTAAATGTAACAAAATGGCAGCACTTTAAAAAAAACATACGAAAAATGGTCGTTTTTTTGGGACGAAAAGTCGTGTAGAAAAAAAAATACGAAGTAAAAAAAAAAAAGCTCTCGTCAGGCACTAGATATTGTATTTAAAAATAAGTAGAAAAAAAATTAGGCCGATTGCACTTTACAGTTTTTCTCCCGAGCTGGAACCGATTTCAAAAACATGATTTCGAGAAAAACGCGTTAAATGGGAGCGCGCGCCCTGCGTTCGCTTCTTTTTCACGCATACATACAACAATATATATATCAATAACTTTTTTTCTAATGTACGGATCGATCTGATATTCGGGGGACGAATTCTAGACGCATATACGAATAGAATGAAACAATAACAAAAAAATCGAAAAAAAAAATTTCAAAAATCGTAATACCCCCTTAATGAAAAAGGCTTGTTTTTGTTTGAGATTTGAAATAACTGGTTGAAGATAACATAGTAGGAAAAATAGTTTCACAACTTTTTAGGAGAAAAGTAGCAAATTATGAAAAGATGTTTTTTAAGAAAGATGATATTTATTATTATTTTAAGAAAAATCATATTGAAGACCAAATGATTCACAAGGTTTCTAGTGTATTGACACTTCACACTGACAGATCATTATTTCAACCAGACTCCATCTGCCATCGCTTAGAATCTAATGGGATCCAATCCTGGGGACATTTTGGACGACCTTGTCACCTAACCAGGAAATTTCGAAATTCATTTCCTTAGTTGGCAAATCCAAAGTGCTTTGAATTTTAGACGAGATGAAGGTCTTTTGGGACCCGGGGTCTCTGAGTGTTCGGACCTTGTGAATCTCTCCTCTTCAAACTGACAGATCATTATTTCATCGAGGCTCCATTTGCCATCGCTTAAAATCCAATGGGATCATTTTGGACAACCGTGCCAACGACAGCCTTTTGGGGCCGGAGATCTGGGCCAGCCCATACAGCCTAATCTATGCAATTTCCTCTACTATTCTCGTGGTAACACAGCGGGTCACTACTGGCCTTGGCGAGCACCATAAGCTGACACCCTAACCCAACCTTACTTAACTTAACCTATGCAATTAATTATTAGATAAATCCATATTTTCGCAAAGAATGTTTATAGCCTAGTTTGAGTTCTATTCCTCACCACTTTTATATTAACAAAAAATATATTGAAACCCATGTTTTTGTTGAGAAAGACATATATTTTTGATAACCTTAACCTATGCAATATTTATTTATTAGAAAAAGCCATATTTAAGCAAGGAATATTTATAGCCTAGTTTCAGTTCTATTCTTTACAATTTTTATATTAGCAAACAAGATTTTGAAAACTATGTTTTTGTTAAAAAAAAACATATTTTTATAAGCGTTTCGGAAGTCTATAAATTTTCCTCTTTTCTATCTAACGCAGTGTTAGCAGTGATGAACAATTCAACTCTCTTCTTTTGCTATTAACTAGTGAAATTGTTTCTGCTCAACTACTTAGAAGTGAAAGTATATAATGTGCTGTAATTTTTTAACCGCACAACAAATTGGCACACTTCACCAAAAATTTGACTACAGCAAAGAAGTAAGGAAAGATGAACTGAACTGAATAGTTGCCAATGAAAGTAAATAAACAATGTAAAAAATATAGCAAAATATAAAAAGAAAATGCAACTAAAAAATCACTGTACCCTGTTGTGCTGCTGTGCTGATCGTTAAAATGTAAACAGATTGCAATTTTAATTATTTGACACTGTGTGTGTCGCTAATCAGTGTCGTTGCTTTTACGATTTTACAGAACCCGCGGCCGTAGTTTAAAAAATTGTTAACGACTGATTTATTTGTTATTCGAGAGGTTATTAAAAGGTACAGGGTGATTGACACAAAGCGACTTGAGCGTGAATGATTGTTACAAAAATCATATTTAATGCTAAAATAGTGAAAGTGAAGGAACTTTCAAGCAAATTTTTGTCTATGTTGCTTAACTTAGAACATAATATTTGTATAAGTAAGCAATTTTTTTTTTTAAATTTTATTCTTGGAAATTGCTCATAAATTTGTTATAGAATACATTAAAAACAGAATATACAAGGTGCAACCCAAAGTAAACAGGACTTTTATAAAATAAAGAAAACGGATGATTATTTTTGTATAATTCTTTTTATTTATTCAAAATACTCTCCTTCTGCTTCGATACAACGTTTTGTACGGTCCAAAAGCATTTGGAATGAGTGTTTTAGGCCATCGGCCGGCATCGCCTTCAGAATGTTGGTACAAGCCTTTTGGATGTCCTCAACGTCCTTATAACGGTTTCCTTTCATCGGCAAATGCAACTGACCGAATAAGTAGAAGTCACAGGGAGCCATATCAGGCGAATACGGTGAATGATTGATGGTAAAAATGCGATTTTTGGTCAAATAATCGGTCGTAACTAGGGCTCTGTGAGCCGGTGCATTATCATGCAATAAACGCCAACTTCCTTCCTCGCGATATTCTGGCCGAATACGACGAATGCGATGCACCAAACGCTTCAAAACTTCAACATAAAACAAAGCGTTAATTGTTTTTCCCGGTGGAACAAACTCTCGATGAATTATTCCCTTTGAATCGTAGAAACAAATGAGATGAGTTTTGATTTTTGACTTCTCACGGCGGGTTTTTTTCGGATTTGGCTCATCTGGGTGCTTCCATTCGGCACTTTGACGCTTTGTTTCGGGATCATATTGAAAGCACCACGTTTCGTCACCGGTTACGATGTTGAACAAGAAATTTGGATCACGTCTGGCTTCCCGAACGATGTCTTTTGCGTGCTCAATTCTCTGCGCTTTTTGGTCGTCGGTTAAAGTGTGCGGAATGAAGCGAGAACACACTTTACGGAGACCCAAATGTTCGGTTAAAATGCGATCAATTGATGTTTTGGAGATGTTCAATTCCATTTCCATCAATTCCAATGATGATTTTGGCTGCATTTTGATAAAATCACGCACAGTTTTGATGGCATCGTCAGTAATCACAAATTTCGACTGGCCGACGTGTTCGTCGTCATTCAAGTCTTCACGACCATTCTTGAATCGATTCAACCACTCATTAACACGGCCACGGGATAAACAATCATCACCATAAACTTGCTTTAACAATTTAAACGTTTCGGTAAAAGTTTTACCAAGTTTAAAACAGAACTTAATATTAGCTCTTTGTTCGATCGACATTCTCGTACCAAAGTTAAAAACATACTGTCACATTGAGCGGGATATTTCGGCGTCTACTAGACCAAATGTCATGAAATTTAGACAGTATGTGAATGAAAGATGTACCTTTCCAACGCATGTCCTCACACATAGATGGCGCCACCAGAAACGTCCCTATTGCAAAAGTCCTGTTTACTTTGGGACGCACCTTGTATATACATATTTATAAGCAACAGCAGCTGGAAGTTGACCCCAGCAGGTGCTTTGTGTTACATGAAAACAATATACAAATTAAGAACTTAATCAAGTCACAGTTATGACAGTTATGGAGAACAATATTCATATTCTGTGAAATAAAAAATTAATGAAGAAATTCTGCTTAAAATGGCAAATAATTTGTATATTTGTTTTTACAAAACAGTAAGTGTGGTTATTAATATTAAAGCTGATGAAAAAACAGGGTTTTGGAATCTCATTTCATATCACAATCAAGAAATGGGAAATGTGTAATAAATAACTTACGTCAGAACGAGTATAGTAACTTTTGAAAGCACAGAAAAAATTATAATTAACTAGAAAACATGAGCATAACAACTTTCGGAAAAAAAATGAACAACTAAACAAATAAACAAAGAAGGTACCTGGCCATGTCGCTCTTACTCGCGAGTAGCAGAAGGATCATCACTGCACTAATCGTTTTGATCATTTGAATCATTGGTTGATAGTCAACTTTGATCAACATTTGTAGTAACATTAGATAATAATTTCAGTGAAACTAGTGAAAGAAACATTGCAAATTTGTATAACTAGCAGGGCCCCGCGGCTTTGGGGCCCACTAAATCAAGTTTCTTCATGGCGGTGCCACGCCCCTTTTAGGCAATACCTAATCCATTCGTCCAGTCAAAGGGTGCGACCCAGTTTCACTAATTTTTTACTTACAGCTCCAAAATAACGCGGAAAATTTCAGTCACAAAAAAATTTGCCACGCCCCTTGTCCAACGCCCATCAAATTTTACCAGTAGAATGACACATCTTTGGAACGAGGGTTTACACAATTTCAATGCTATCCGGCTTATAACTCCTAAGAAAATGAAACTCCTATGAAAAATTTGGACGGTGCCATGCCCCATCGTCCAATACCCATCCCACTCCCCCTGTCGAAGGGAATAACTAAATCGTGAGTTTGTTTCAAATGTCATTAATGTGTGACCGGTAGTTCCAAAGTTACTCAAAACAATTGGGTCACTTGAAAAGTGCCACGCCCATTTTCGAATGTTCATGAAAATTTTACCAATGAAACGACACACTTAAACGGTGGCCCTGTATTATATTTCAATGCTTTCTGACCTATAATCCTAAGGATATTCTATATTAAAAATGTAGGTTGTATGGGAGATGCCACGCCTACCTATCGGGTCGTATTCGCACTATGTGGTTTACCGAGACTTAGTCAAGACGAACATTCCGTGAAAAATTCAGCTAATCGGCCGTCTGGTTTTTGAGTTCTAGTGTCGTGTAACTAACAAACCAACTAAAAGACATTGATTTTTATGGATATGTATGTACGTGGGTGGTCCGATAAGTACTTAGCCTACAAAAGAAAAACGAAAATTTTGGAAAAGTGGCGAATTATTTCTCAACGTAGTCTCCTTTCAACTCGATACACTTGACCCAACTTCTTTAAGCCGCCTGAAAAATACGTTTTCTGGAGGCCTCCGTGGCGGCGATAACCTCCTCATTCGACTCAAATTTCTGCCCGGCGAGTGACTTTTTCAAGTTTGGAAACAAAAAGAAGTCACACGGGGCCAAATCTGGAGAATACGGTGGATGGGGCAGCTGTTCGTAGCCTAATGCAACCAATTTGGCGAATCATCGACCGATATTGCTCTTTTTCCATTTTTCTAAAATCCGCGGACACGTTCGTTTCCACACGCGGTCAAAACAAAACTACAAATCCAATATGGCTGAAATTTAGCCGAAATAGTAGCCGTCTACGAGGATATACTACACGATAGTAAATTTCTCTTACGATAGTGGCACCATCGGGCGGTGGGGCTAAGTACTTATCGGACTGCCCACGTATATAAGATAAATCATATCGAACATAGCAACTAAATAGTTCTACAAAATGTTGCATAAATCTTATAGCAAATTAAAAACCTCAAAACTCACATTAGATTTGAAACTGATATCTTACTGAAAACAAGTAAAAAAAAATTAACAAAGTAAAACGAAACAAAAGAGATTTCCTGTAAAAATTATCACATTAAATTCGAAAGCGAAAACATTAAGATTAGTCAGCCAAAAGTAAAGTTAGTAAAATGTCATTAATTTCGTGCATAATTTGCCATTAGTGGTGGACTAACTAGAAGCAAACATACACATGGGGAAGCCATAAAACTAGCTTTGAATGGCAAGAAACGCACATTTAAATTTCAACAGTAAATCGATAAACTTTTGTAATATAAACAGAGGAAATTAAAGGGAAATATGAAAAAAAGAACAACAACTAAGCCATTGTTTACAAACTACAACGACACGGTTCGCACGCCAAACAGCTAAACAGACGAGCGTAAAAGTGAACCAAAAACATATAAAACATTATCACATTTGCAAGAAAGTTCTGCTGCTGAAGATGTGATGTAGAGATTTTGCAGAAAACGCAAAAGATGGACAACAGAGCGTAGGAGACAGACAGAGTCGTAGATGTGCTTCAAGTAAAAATAGCCAAAGTAGAAATAAAAGCACAAATTTCTCTTTCAATCCATTTCATGAATATTTATATAAACGCCCAACTGCGAGTATATGTAAGCATATATAATATGCACACACACACACACACAGCCAAACGAACAAATACAAAATAGATGGAGGAGCCAGACAGACAGTCTTGAGAGAATTGGCAAGTTGGCGAGTGCGGGCAGCCGCACGTCTGTCCATCCAGACGGACAGCATTTGCTTTTGTTGCCATTTTTTCTGGCGATTTGTTGTTATTTCTATGTCACCAGTAGTAAATACTCACGTTTATATTTAGCATAGGCAAAAAAAAAATCAGCATGAGAGAAACAGAAAACACTTTTGAGCACAAAAAACACACAAAAAGCAAAGTAAAATATCATAGAAAGAGATGTGGGAAGGAAGGTGGGTGCGCGGGTGTTGACAGCTGCTGCAAAAGCTGACGCGTCGACGAGTGCGCGAAGGACAGGCGAGCGACGGCAAAAAGTACGATGCGATGAGCGCTAATGTAGCTGCGACAGCGACTGCGGCTGGTGGCAACACTTGAAAGCAACTTGTCATTAGCCCAGTTATGAGGTCGCTGGAGGCGTTGCTGCCACACGCACACTTGGACTGCACTGCGAGGGGCGGCAGGTGTTAAATGCAAACGTAAAACGCAACGTCAGTGCGACATAGCCACATGTACACAAACAAACAACCAGCGCAAAATTGTTGGGAAAAAAGTCGAGAAAATAATAAAAATGTGAACCCGCATGGAAATTGTCAATTAGTTGAAGCGTAAAACATGTGGAAATTAAATTAAAAACGCCAAGAAAACACACAAAAGTGGAACAATAAAGCAAATAAAAATATAATAAGCCTGATGAAGATAGTGAGTTAGTGCACAAAGGCTGGGAAGAATTGTGCAAAGGTGTGGAGAGTGCAAATATTAGTGCTACGTAAAGAGCAAATAACAACCAACACATTGTCAAAGCACACCGAGTGCATGTGTCCTCAGAATAGAGAACATAGAACCTAGTTGAAAGCATGTTGGAAGCGACTACTTTGTTGGTGTTAGTCGAGAGAGTAGCATACATATGAATATTTTACAAACTTATGTATGATATATTTTTAATTTAAATTTAAAGATTCGAAAATAAAAAATATACAACTGTTAGGAGATGATATAACAAAATCTATAGGAAAATTGTTTTATGTGGTTGGCACCATTTTCAACAAAAGTTTCATGCTACTGCCACATGCTGACGTCATTGATATCGTCGGTTTCAACAATCGTGCTGTAGGTTGATTGACAAAGAGAGGGCAAAACAAATGACATTCTGTCAACAAAGTGTCTTTGATTTTTGAGGAAAACGTCACTGTTGGCAGCTGCAACTGTGAAGTCGGAAAGGACTTTGTTTTCTAACCCCAAAAACAATGTGAACCCTAAGATCAAACGAAGGCTAACTATTGCGAACAGGTGCTACGTTGGACTCAATGGGCAATATACAAAAATAGCCTTCTTTCGGGTAGCGAAGCTCGCGAAATATTTATCATCCCCGCTGTTGAACAAAACCTTGGACACCAGTCAAAACCAATGAAAGTACTGTGAGGGCTTTTGGGAAAAGATACTCTGGAACACTGGCGCACGCAAGATTTCATTTGGTGAAGCGGAGGGGTTTGCGTACAACTTTTGAGCCGAATACCATTCGGTCTTTTTCGTGGGTTAATGACTTTTTCATGTAATGATGCAGAAAGCTGTATGTACTATAAAGATACATGGATATAGTAGAGCAAAAGCAGATGTCCATGTTGTCCATATGTCAGAAAATTGCTGGAACAAGGCAGGTTCACGATACAATACCCAACAAGGGGCAAAGCGAAAAAAAGGCAATCACATCCATGTTGAAGAATTAGGAGGGCAGGTACATAGGTAGGAAGGTATGTGGGTAAGTAGTTGGGAAGGTATGTGGGTAAGTAAGTAGGTAGGTATACAGCCAGGTGGTTAGAAGAGGCTGCCCCAAAGAGGAACCCACTTAGGCCATGAAAGCTCATTGTGATACCACAAACAGTATAAGACCGCACACTCGTTGAACCAGTTTGAGCTTCCCACGAAGCCGAGTAGACTGAATTATCCTGTCGACTAGATCCCCTAGATTTTCGAAGAAAAATTTGACCAGCTGAGTCTTGCTTCTTCTAAATAATGCTAAACAATTTCTTACTCTTCCACAGCCATACAGCTTCGGCAGCAAACCCATCCTTCATGCGTTTTGAAAGGAATATGAAAACACAAATTTCCTACTGAAAACCGACATACGGTTGTAACGCCATTTAAGTAAATAATTTCAAAACAATATTTCGTAACGCATTAGAAAAATAATAATTCAAAATTTTAGTCCCGATTTTTAAATAAACACAAACTAATAAAACTAGCAAAAGGCCAAGATAACTAAGTATAGTTTTTTAAATTATTTAATAATTAATAATATAATAATTAATTCTGTTAATTTTGTTATACCCATTAAAAAGTTACAATTTTCACAAACGAAAAAAAATAATATAAATAACCGAAAATAAATAGAAGCATATTACTTTTGAAAAACAGCTTTCAGCCAAAACAAAGAGTACTTATAACATTTTTAGCTGAACCATTTAGAAAAAAAAGCAGAATTTCGCAGTAAACCAGCGCAGAACGACCAGACGAGTTATGCCTTTAAAACGAAACAAGAACACATTCATTTTTAATTTAATTTGGCTAATTTTAGAAATTATCGGAAAACGTACAAAACAGACCACGTGTAAGCTGTGGCCGACACAAACGGCCAATGCGAAAAGACAGCCACAGCAACGACGCAGAAATCAATAAACAAATGCTAATTAGTTGCCCCTTTTTCCGGCAGCCTCCAATGCTTACGCCACCGCACCGCCCCGTTCTCTGACTTCACATTGCAATGATATTTGTAGAACAAAAATATTAAATTTTTTCGAAAACAAAAAACCCAATAAATAAAAACTTGAAACGAATTGTGGCATTTATCGAATGTGAACGTATTGAACATTTCTATACCAGTTTATGTGTAAATATGAATAAATATTTCCATATTGGCGTTTAGTAGCCGCAAATTGATTTTTCATGTCAGTCGGTTTTGTCGTCAGCTTGTTCGTTCGTCACTTGTTAAATATTAAATTTAAATATGTAAGTATGCACGTCGGCCAAATGGCAAAAACGCGGCGAAAACTTGTCTATTGTTGTAGTTGTTTTGTTTCAATATTATATTTACTTTTCGTTTGAAGCAATAAAAGTCGTTGGCATATGACAATTGCCGTCATACATTTATAGCAAGTTTTATAGCAAAAACACATTTGAAATAATGAAGGTGCTTTAAAATGTCAGCGTCCGTCTGCCATCGCCACATAATGTTTTTAGTTGTTTTTAAACTGTTTTGTATACGTCAAATTGGCATTTAAATGATGGCATTGCATTACAAAAAGGCACCGACATTGCCATAAGCAAAATACAAATGTGCATAAGTAGTGAAATAAAATGATAATAAATGTTTTAATTATAACTTTTTGCGCACATTAAAATTTGTTTCGAAAGCGAAGTTATTATTTTTCAGTCGCTATCAAGAAAAGGTAAGAAGATTAAATCATGTACGATCGATCAGTATAAACACTTAAGTGGCTATGTATGGTTGTTGATTGATAAATATCAGATTACTAAAACCAATAAGTATTAAGCAAAGCTTAGTAGAGATCCAATGCACACAGCAGGCGTCCAAAAGAAATAAAATACTTGAGTAAAGTTTTCAAGAAAATCACAACTTAATGCAAAATTTTTCTAAAATAAGGTATAAGTCATAAAGAGTTAAAAAATTTTCGAAAAACTGCTTCAACTGCTACTGGAAACAGTTTCAGTTCACAGTTTCGCCCATGAGAAGCTAAGCAAACTTTCGCTACAGTTGCAACATTGTTGTTTTGACATGTAACAGGAAATGCCACGAAACTGATTACAGTGTCGCGGAATAATTTTTGAGCATTCAAAGCAATAACAAATGGAAATGGAGAAAATTAAATCGACTATGTAGAAAACATTTAAATTGAATTTGTTTCAATATATCAAAAAATGGTTCAATGTACACTCACACATCTCAACTCAACAAGTAGACTTGGCAGCAAATAAAGTGAAATACAACCACTAACAACAAAGCAGAGATTTTCAACTTGTAATGTCAACAACAACTGTTCGACAGGTTATGGAAATTTTTCCATATAGGCAGTTCACGTTAAAAGAATGCCTCCAGTATCAAATGACATCACATTAACGACACCATCGCACAAAACTATAATACTACCGTGTGAGAGTGTGTTTAGCACCTTTTAAAATCCAATTCAAGTTAACGGTTTCAACTGTTGGTGATGTAAAAGTCAAAAAAATAAAGGTGACTCAATATGATACCACAGCTCTAACAATAGCTGACATTATTTTTCAAGGAAACACCGCATAGTGACTGCGGCTATGTTTGTAATTTGTTGTTTTTCGGTAACGTTTCGACAACGTATCCGCTGACAGCTCGCCGCAAACACTAAAGTTGTCAGTTGATTTTTACAACACCCAAATGAGTAATTGTGTTTTATTTTTGATTCACACCAGTTGCCTTCAATTCAATATTTTCACCTTTATTTTCTACCAAATACTAACAACAACAACAATAATAGCTTCAGGCTTTACCAAACTTAAGTACTTTGCATTGTTGTGATATTGCAGTCATATTTGCGTGGTGTTGGTGTGTGTATGTGTGTGTGTGTGTGTGCTGTACCTCAAGGTTCCGCTAAAATGTAAAATGTTGCAGCACCACATGAGTTGTTGGCTATTGTTTGACGCTGCTTGTTGCTTTGTTGTTGCTATTTCAATACGACGTATAGCAATAACTTCTCCAGTAAGTTTTCGCTGTGCGAAACTTTAGCAGATGTGAGACGATACCACAAAGTGAATTGAAATTAAAAAGCAAAAAGTTTCTTTTTTGAAATGGAAATGTTTAGCAGTGAAGCGAAGGTGTGGCAGCGCCAAAACTTTGAAGGAAACAAAACAAAAAACAGCTAATTGTTGAATCAAATAGTATGAAAAGTAAGACAGAAAGCAACAGAAAACAGCGGAAAGCGGTAAGGCAACTTGTGTATTAATTTTTGCCAAATCAGTTGGCGGAATTAAGAGAATTTAGATCGAGTAAAATTCAAATGTTATAAGACATGCAACTTGTATGCTTTTAGAAGTTTCAGAACTTAGTAAACTACTGAACAATTTTGTCTGAAATTCAGAGTGTAAATCTTACTAGTCTCTAACTTTAACTGATTTGGCGCCAAGACTTTACAAGTATTCAAATACTTTTGTACCAGTTATACAAAATTTTGCATTATTTTGGGAATTCTCCAAAATCAGGCACAGAAAACTGATGTGACCCAACGCGACCCTGCTTTTCTCTTTTCGTGTTTGTTCTCTCAGAAGAATATTGTTTAAGAAATCATTATTGTTCATAAGGAGAAGTGTTATTGTTTTGGAATTCATGTTTTTGAATTCTATTCAGGGAGCGTTGTATGGGGGGAAACTTCTTTGTATTTTTCTGCTTTGTCGTCTCCTTTGAAAAGTTACAAAAAAAAGGCGACGTTTCTTCAAGAAGTCAGAAGAGCTGGATGCACTACTGTGCCCAATAAACTTTATTGCGCTCATGGTGCCCCGCTTACAAATGCCAGTTAAACTCCATTGTTGGTCGAATATGCTTAGGTGATGAAAGTTAAGCAAAGATCTACCGAGGTAATAAGGATCCAGGGATGTGTTGGGATGTGGGGAGACTCGTTTGTGGAAAAGCAAACAACGAGGCGAGGCTTAAAAACGACCCTGTTCAGTAGACCCCACTGGAAGATTATTTGCAGTTGAATTGTTTTCATTTACATAACATTTAAATGAACTAATTTTTGCCCGATTTTTCACCCACCTACTCTTTATTAACCCTCAAATGCATGAATTATTTTCACGTTTGCTAAATAAAAATAGGATTTTCTTTTTAACACAAGAAACCACTGAAAAGTGAATTAAATATTAATAAACTACTAAATATTAGCAAACAGATTTCGAATGTGGTTGTCGTTTCAAAATATTATATTGGGGTTTAATTTGAAAATATACACAAACATGTTAGTGTGCCTAAAGGCACCAATATGCATTTGAGGGTTAAGCTACAGTTCAGCTACAGCTTTTTAAGCTTTCAATATTCTAATACCAAACGCGCGAGCTGCTGCACTTCTCAAAGCATATTTTTTCAAAGAAAATAATTTTTTCAAAATTACTCCTATCTTTGATCTAAAATGTGGCTTTTGAACTCTCTTTGATTGAACTTGTATTAATTAATTAATTAATTGACTGGCACGACAGCCCGCTTACGCGAGACTAAGGCCTAGCTTCCCGCAACCACCCGTGTTGTGCGTGTGAATTTGTACGCGGGTTGAAGGGACCTACAGTTTTATGCCGGTTCCGAACGGCAGGTTGGGAGCTTTTTCATAAGCAATTTTTACTCTCAGAGGTTTGCCATTTCCAGCTGAGAGGACAGCCACCGAAAGAGAAAACGAGTTTTCCCGTTATTTTTTAAGGTGTTATTACAGACAGTATTTGAACCTGGGTCGCTGCCTTCGACTCGCGGTCCAACGCACTAACCAACTGAGCCACGGCGACTGAACTTGTATACTAATATAAAATAAAATTATCTCATACTCTAAAAGAAATCACTGTTTGCATATTCGCTTAATCAAACTTTTAATGCAACGCACAGACAAAAATTAAAAAACAAAAGCTGCAAGAAGCGTGAATGAAACGAAATGATAGCTGACGTCGTGACAGTAGCCGAAAACCGCATAAAATGCAGAAGAAGTGTATCTGAATTCGTTATTTTTTAGCATATTTGACTGCTGATTCGCTGTTGCCATGTTAGTTGTTATAGTTTTTGTTGTTGTAGGTTAACATTGAGACGCGTCGCGGCGGCGTCACATGGTTGGCGTTTTATGTTATTTGTGGCTTTTGTTAAGCTTAAGTCGCGCCATAGAAGCGCCGACGTCAGCAAACTTTTTTCTACTTCTTTTGTGTTTCAAATTTGTTTGCTTTTTTTTCAACCGTTCTGCTGTGCCGTAGTGCCAAAGTATTTGGTATTTAAAAGGCTGGTTGTTTTGTTGTTGCGTTGCTGAAATCGCTGTTACTACATTCACAGTAGAAGTAGTAGTAATTGTTGTTGTTGGTTTTGTTGTTGCCTACTATCGTTATTGTAGCTAAAAAACCAGTCCGTAAGCGTAAACGCGCACGAAGCGAAGCTTGAAGATCTTTAGCGGGCGATTAGAATGTACGAAACGAGCCCGCGCGCGCGCACACACACACACACACATACACTCTATACGCAAACAGCTGAAATATATGCATGCTGGCTGATTTGTTGTTATTCCTTCTTTCATTTCATTGCATTTCCAACATTAGTTTTTGTTTGAATTTGGCAATTTTTATGATTTCTGAAACTGAACTTGCGCCATCAGCCTCGACACGCCGCGGCGCACAGCAAACAGGAAGCAATGCAGGCAGCGTATGGAACAGTCGTTTGATTTTTTAATGTTTACTTTCAAACGAGTAAAGAGAGGGAGAGAGGGGAAAAACGCAAACCACACAATAAAAAGTCACGACTTCGAAATCGGACAGTCGGACGGGATATTTTAGAAAAAGTTTTGATAAGACACAGGCACATTTCATTGGAGTGTGGCGTAACAGTGACCTTGAAAGTCCAAATAAACTGAGAAATCGAAACAAAACTAAAAAAAAAATAACAAAAGTTGAAGTAACTAATCACAAAACAGAAATAAACAAAAATAACATTGAACGAAAAATAAAATTCAGCAAATTATCTGCACAAAACTGGCCAAACTGGATTTTGCCACGATTGGCTGAATGCATATTCCGATTTATAATTTGTTAAACTACATTTAAGTGTATGAATTAGTCGCTCGACTGAAGGTTTGGATACTCAAAATTAAATTGTATTGAAAAATTTACACTCTTATACGACATTGAAGTTGATGCGAAGCAAATATATACGTAAATATAAAAGATAATGTTGCCATAAAATATTAGTTGCCATAGAATAAAGCAAAAATTATGATGAAGTATTATAAAATCGTTTCTTTATATGTAGCAAAATAAGAATTAAACATTTTTTAAATCGTACTTTCCAAATTGACTTAGGTTCAAAACCAGTTGCTATAAAATAATTAAAATTTTCATATAACACATACAAAAATATACACTCCAATCTTTTATACATCAAACAATCATTAAGCAGTTGTATAAAAAATTGAAAATTATAAACAAAACCAAAAAAATAAATAAAAAATATTTAACTCGTATTTGCCTTGCCATAAAAATTCTTCTAAAATTTTAAACACGAGACAGCCTTTTACTCGCGAAAAATCCAAGTATCAATTAAATGGGTCATCACTAATACATTTAACTATTCTAATGAACTACAAAAAATAATTATTCCACCAATTAACTCAAATTTTAGTTGTTATAAAACTTTGCAATACATAAATTTTGTAAAAGCGAACAGCATAGAATCTTGTTTTTGCCATGTAAGTAAAACCGCGAAAAATTTGCTGATAGACATTTTCAAATGCATTTGTAAAAGTATGTGTTGCTATAAAAATTATAGCAACATTTAAAATGGCCACAAAACTTGCTCCACATTTAAATATTAGCAAAATAACACAAATATCAGTAAACTCAAGTATATATTACTAAAAAAAATTAACTGGCATGAGAAAAAGTTGCCATAAAAGTTATATAAACCTAGCAAACCACATAGATAACTTTTTTGCAGTCATATTGGTAAAAAACAATTGCAAATTTTGGCCCAACAGCCATTATAACACACATTTATTTCCCTTTAAATTGCTATAAAAATTATAGCATAGCCGTTTTAAATATATTAATCAGTTTTAGTATAAAAATCTAATATGATCCCCATAAACCTTCAAATACACAATTCTTATAACAAATTACATTCACTTTAACGCACTAAAAAAGAAAATTTTATGGCAACTCATTTGCACAGATTACATCGCCGACCATGGCTACAGTACCTGACCGATTTGCGGTCACTGTAGCAGCACACTGCAGTTCACAATTTACACCATTACCGAAAATGTTTCCACGCTTGTTTGCCATTAAATTTATGGCATCTTCGTTAATAGCTGAAATGCGGAGCAGAGATTTGCAAATGTGTGTCGAAAGCATTTATAGTATTTAAAAAAAATACATTGTTTTCTTTAATATTTTTGGCAGCAAATAACACACCACAACATTACTAACACTCTGCGCTCGTTTTGCTTTCGTTTTCGCTTTCACATATAATTTGCTAATTTTCAACCATTTTGCTGCATTCTTGCATTCATAGAAATTATGGTCAACAACTGCCAATTGTCATACAAAAACGTTTGCATATCGTAGCCAGGCCATAAACTATGACAAAAAGTCATTAAGCCAGCGAAGGTGGGACGCCTGGAGTGTGGGTTTACGTTCGGTGCATTGCACCGACTACTCACCCGCACAGGCACATCTTGCAGAGATTCGCCAGCGATCTGCGTTTGCTGCGTCGTCGATTCTTCTGATAGAAGACTGTTGTCGAACCGTTTTCGGGATCTATAACTGTTTGTAGGACGCCGACACTGTTGCCACCAGCGTTACTGCCACCGCCGGCGGTGGCGTCCAGCTTCTTGAGCACACTTTTGGGGCTGCTGTCCAGACCGGCATTGCCGGCCGTTGCTGCTGCCACGCCCCCACCGACACCGCCACTGCGATACGTTTGCGTTGTTTGCGCCAGCTTCGCGTTCGCCGTCGCGCCCGTGCCCGTGGCTGCTCTTGCTGAACTCGTCGATAAGGCGGATGAAGCGGAGTAGTTAGCAAATTTTGCGCGCTCGCGACTACGTTCATTTCTGAGACGTACTTGCCCGGCAGCGCGGCCAAGACTGTTCGTTGTGCTGCCAAACAGATGGCTGAGGAAGCCCGTCGCAGCCGACGACGTCGATGATGACGGCGCCGTCGGTGCTGTAGTCGCGTAGTCATGGAGATAGTAGCGTGCGGGAGCGTGAACACCGCTGCCGCGCTTGCCGCTGCGCGGGCCGCTGTGGCGTATGAGTAATTCAGTCTCGGAGTCGGAGTCTTCGGTTTCGCCGTCGAAATCGCGTAGCTGCAGTTCACTGTCGGCCACCATAGTGTGTACACGAGGGCGCTAGAGAGCAACAGAGCGGAAGAGAGAGCACGTAGAGAGTAGCGAGCGAGCGTAGAGTTTTTTGTGTTGCGAATTTGAGTGCGCGAATTCTGGAGCAGCGAAAACTGCCACCACTGTCGCCGCCGCCGTGTTTATTTATATTTTGCAATGGCGATTTGCTGTGTTGTTCTTTTTGTTTTTTTTTTTTCTATGCAATAATTTTTGCTTCGGTATAATTTGCTTTATTTTTATTTTTTTACTTTCGTGGATATTTATCTTTCAGCCGTGTGCGACTAATTTGTTGTGTGTGCCACTAGCAGCAAGTGCGACGTTGCGCCTACCGTTGCGCCTGTAGGCCTCAAGTGTTGGTTTTTATATCGAGTGCTGGTCGTCCACAATGTGGAGTGCTTTTAAATTGCTTTGCATTTACTTTATGCTTGTTTATTTCATTTTTTTGCGTTATTTGTTTTTGATGTGTTTGCAGAAAATTGCAGTCGTTGTTTGTGTGGTTTGCTGCTGATGTCACTCTTGATGCTGCAAGGCGTTTATTGTTGTAGGAATTATGGAAGACCCCAGCTGACAAACTTGCGGTGTGAATGTTTTTTTATTACCTTTGTTTATAAATAAATTATTTTCTGTGTGTGAATTATGCAGATGTAGCTTTCAAGTTTTACTCGTTTAAGTGGGATCTCAATTTATTTGAGATATTTTGAACGTCAACCAAAACTGCTGGTTTTCATATATAAAATTTTTAATAAATGCAGCTAATACTTGGCGCGAGTGAACAGCTTATGGGAATTAGCACTTATTTCAATGCCAATATCTACTTTATATTAATTTTTGAATTATTTTAATTATATTATATTTTCTTATAATACTTTTAAAAGCTCTGTCATAAGCTGCTAATTGCTCATTTTTTATTTAAAATTATGTTGAATCTTTATTATAATATCATTTGTTTCATACGATCAGTTAGTTGTAAAATCGTTTGTTTTGTCTGAAAGAGAAAGAAATTTGAAAATTATTTAGTTAAAACATAAAGCTATTAAATAATGCCATTGATTCATTCATGAAAATATTCATATTTATAAAAATATACTAAAAGGATTGTAATTTGTATTGAAGAAGGAAATATTAAATTAGATAATGTTTTTGTGAAATCCTCGTAAAATTATCTACGATTTTAGTTACTATTGTAACTAAAGATATCCGAGAGAGTATGAAGCTAAACTAAGAAGCTTTAGTCTTTGAGCTAATGTGTGTTAATAACTTTAAACAAACAGAAGTCGAATGTAAGGTTTTTAATAATCAGTATTTTCTAAGAAAAGCATGATGAAGCATCAAAATGCTCTAAGAGCATAAGGCACCAAATGTGAAGACTAGCAAATTATTCACATTTGCACTGGGTTACACATTACTCACACAACTCAGATTTATCTGGAAACTATATAGAGGAACCCAAAGAGCTACTCCAAAGCGTTTTCAACACTTAAGTATCCCTGGTTGGAATCACCTATAGCACCCACTTCCCAAAACATCGCAATTATTGAGAAAGCCACTAGAAAATAAAACATTAATTGTGTTAAGTAAGATGTTAAAGTTTAGCAACTTAACCAGTTTAACACTTTCGCTTCCAGGTCAGCCAAGCTCCAAGAAAAACCCCCGTTAGAATTTGTGCAGCTACACTGAATCAACGTTGGCCCTTTTTAACCTAAACGCTTAATAGTTGAGGATTTCTTATCTCACGCTACCATATAATTATACAGCAATTTTATCAATTTCATACTTTTTCATAACGCCCATTCCAGTAATCTGTCGATATCAGTTTATTGGCTCAATTTCCAATTGGCTTCTATTTACGGCAGTTGCCATTTTTGCAGGCGACTCTGATACGCGTGGCAAGCCGCCCGTTTGCTATACTTTTCACCTTCGATTTTCACACACTTTTCACTATTATTTGCCGAATATTGCAATTCGCACACATTGCTCAATATTTTGTCTAATCTTTGCAATGCAAATTACTTCATCATTTTGTCATTTTTTTAATTAATTTCAATTGAAAATTGCAACAAATCGTTCAAGTGGGCGCGTTTGTTCAGCTTTTTCGTATTTGCCTTTTCTTTGCTTTCGTCTTATTTGGCAGCAGTTGTACATTTTTGCCAAAAGTCAAAGCGAACAGCTGATTTATTGTGTGAAATGCACGGCAGTGACATCACGTTTTAGCCCATTGATATGAGTATAGTTGGCAACGCTGTGCAGGGCGAGCAATTGATTTATTGGTTGAAAATGTATGGTTATTAATTTGTTAATGAATGTATGATATTTAACAGCATAAATATTATTTTAGAATAACAGACTTAGCTGTCAGAGCTTTTATGCTAATATTGTTACTAAGAGACTGTCAAAGCAATGCATTGTTTTAGCAAATAAATATATATGGTATATGAATGTTTAAACAACAAATTCTAAGGTATTTTAATTTGATTTGGAGATTAAAAGAAGAAAAAGATAACTCTTATGGGACTTTTAAAGCACTCTGCGAATCTGTAAGTAATTAAGGCTACACAAACCAAACGAAAATATCAAACAAATTGGTTTTTATTAAAAACCAAACCATTCGAAAAACATCAATAAATGGCTATTTTCGTCAAACCAAAAATCGTCTAATTTCTCAGTGTCGGTGTTTTTGTACAACTTTGTATTTTTCCCCATTCAAGCAAACATACATATACTGAATAACCAGGACGCATAAGTTTATCTTTAAAGTAAAATAATACCCGACTAATAAGTGTGATTCATCCATATTATTCTAATTTTTGTTCAATAGCTTTGCAACGAAAATTAATTAGTAATTCTTTAAAAAATTTATTCATATAAGAAGGAAATATTATGCTAGTTGGCAACGCCAAATCTCCAATCTCTACGATTTCGTTTACACTCTTTTCCTTGGTTTTCCATTCGCAGAATTGTAATTCACACATTCTTGCACAACAAAGAACCGTAAACAAATGTATACTGCACTCTTTTAACAAACGTTAACCGAACGAGATGCAGGATACGGTTTTCTACTGCGCTCGCGCGTTAATTTTTTACTTGCATTGCAATCAACACACAATTCTCCGCTTGTAACTTTGACACTTGTCCCATCCAAACCGAACTGGACCCAAAAAAGTATAGTGAAGCTGCCGCAAAAGGAGCACTGCAGCTCGAGCAGCATTTCAAAAATATTTTGTAGCTTAAAAAGTGTAACACAAGGTAAGCAAGTCACAGCAAACGACTGCAACAGTTCGTCATCGAAAATCTGCTACGAATCTTTTCAGTATGCTGAATTTTCTCAAAGACGTTATGGCGCCCACAACGCGCAGTGCAAGTGCCACCTCCTCCAGCAGTAATGCACAAAACAATAATAACAGCGCTAACTATGCGCCAGTGGAGCCACCGCAGCACATCATGAAGGGCTACAAAATCACGGACAACGAGCGCACACGAAAATATGGCATTGGCGCTAATTCGCTGCTTATGATCAAGGAAAAAGCAAAACTCAAGTTTCCTGTAAGTGCCACCAGTAAGAATTAAACTGCATAAAGCATTTTGAATGTACCATTTAATATTGCAATTCATTCAATAATCGTTATTTTCGCCAAAGCTGTGCTTGATGGCCTTTTCTGGAAACAAACGCCCACAACCGCTATTTGTAGCGAACGCCACTACCGTCACAGCTTCCCATCCTCGTTCAAGGCCAAATGCCAAGTACCAGTGAAAGGAATTTTGATTTTCACTTTTGTGCGCCAACCCCTAGTCACTGCCATTGCCAGCACTTCCGTTTTTGATTGTCAAATTCAATGTCAGCGGCCAGTGCGCATGCCTCATGCTCCGGCCATGCCGAACCAGCGCTGCTGCCGCCAACGCTGCCATCACAGAGATACGCGTTAAGGCCGCGTATAGCAGCAACTTGTTGCTGGCTGCTGCTGGGGAAAACTTTACTACGACACTGCACGCGGCCCGTTGTATCCTTGAATGGCAACCAAGGCCAATAAACTTTGTTGTTTCCGCCACTTGACTTTGTTGTGTGCGCGCTTTTGGCCTTTAGACCGCCTGCTGTGCGCACTAATGCGGTGCGGAGTTGGGGTGTTATTCGTATAATGCGGTCAGGGCCTAGGCGTGCAACGCGACAGTGGCAAATTGCATTCATTCGGAGGTCGTGCTCCCGCAAGCGAAAATGTAACAATTGAAATTGGCTGCAACTGACCTTTGGCCATTGACAGATCTTTGGTTTTTCCTTGCAGTTGTTTAACCCTTACAGGCTTAGTAAGCAAAATGGAGAGTTGTTTTCTTAATTTCGTTTTGCAGATAAAAGACTTACGTGTTTACCTATCCTCCGACGGTTTTGAAATCTCAGATGAAGACTATTTTTACTCGTTGGAGTCGCAAACGCTTTTCATTATTGCCGGCCCCGATGAGATCATAACAACAGGTACTTGAATAGCTTTCCACAATGATTTCGTGTAATAATAAAGAAGCAGGGTTCTAATCGTTTTAAGCTTCTTTTTAAAATCCAAATTTACTACATCTATTCAGATATTTCTTATACCACATTTTATTAATCAAAAAGCACACTTTTTATTTCCTTCTCAGATGCCGATTTCGAATTCGAGAAGCTGCGGCAGCACTCGCCACTGCTCAAGGTGGCCGACATCATCTACGATTTTATCGAGCAGCATCCCGAGAAGTTTCGCAAAATGATCAGCGACTATGAGAGTCGAAAGCTGCGCCAGTTGCACGCGCTGGACAACAGCAAAACTCACCTCAGCCTCAAGGCGGAGCATCACGAATGGTTCGAAGGCCAGGAGGAGCGCTGTCACTCCAAGGAGGAGGCCATGGCACGTCGCGCTCAGGATCGCATGCGCAGCTACTACTACAAAACGAAAGACGAGCTCACGCGCAATCATCTCTATCGCCAAAATCTGAAAGCGCGCCAAGTGTTGGATGCAGTGCTAGATAAGTTTCGCTACCTGCTAATTGGTTGCAACTACTTTTCGATGATTTTCGACCGCAAGTGTCCCAACAAGCATGCATTGCTGCAACACATAGACAACACTCGGGACGACGAGACCGATGCCAATGGAGCGCTGCCCAATAAGCGCCTCAAGCAGATCATCAAAGACTACACCAAACGACACCAGATACTGGACGAATGGTCGGTGTCGCTGTGCACCGAGCTGGGCGACTTCTACTGTCAGGGCACCTACTCGGACAATGGCAACTGCTGTGCCAAGCAGCACACCATAAATCCGTATGCGTCGCGCGAGAATCTGATACTGTTTCAGGTGTGGAATCTAGATCATCAGATTGAGCTGTCGCGCTCCATATTGCCGGCCCTGATTGAGAATGTGCGCGAACTAGTGGAGCAGCCGCAGCGCAAATGTGCGTTGCACAAGCAACTCTTTATTGACATCTCGGTGCTGGAATACTTTCTGGAGATATTCTCGCTAAAGAATCTGAAGCTGGTGCACATTGTGTGCCACGAAAAGGTGCAACGTAGCAACAAGTCGAATGGGCGCCTGGTGTGCGCACAATGCCACGAGTACAAAATCGTGCAGGAGCTGATGGATGTACGCAATGAGCAGGAGCAGCACGATGGTTGTTAAGCAATTAGAATGAGTGAGTAGAATGCAAAGAGAAAATGTACTTCGTAGAGTTGTGCTGGTTTTGCAATGGGTGAAAGCAGTGTGAGTGGCAATTGTAATCTAGGTTTAGAGCAATTAACAGCAGGAGTTTCAGTAGGTTTTGACAAGTAGCAAGTTTAGCAAAAACAATGCTCAAAGCATATATGTAGAATTCTAGCGTGTAATACGACAAAAGCGCGTATGTGGGGTAAATCGAGTTTAGAGCGTGTCAACTTTTCGGTTTTACTTTATTTACCAGAAAACGTGATTCTATAATACTGAAAACTTGTAACTAGTTGCAGTAGGGAGCAATAAGTCAAAGGACTAAAAATGAGGTTGAATGCAAATGCGTAGAAGCACGCAGTAGAGTGTTTCAAATGAAATTGACGATAGGAAAATGCAGCGCTATCCTGCCGAACTCGAACAGATGCCTCTTTGATCTGTTATATGATATCTAAAGTAGTGATTTTTCAACATTCGTTCTCTTATCATCAACTTTCATAAGCATCATGGATGTAACTACTAAACATCTCTTTAGCTTTTGACAAACTCATTGGCAAAAAGGCACTTGAGTGATTTCAAAGCAGCAGAAATGTGCAAATTGAAAAGGTTACATTGAATTCATTAAAAACAAATTATAATAACAATAAAACAAGAAATAAAATTATCAGCAATATATATTATATACAAACTATATTAACTATAAACTACATATATACAGTAGTGATGTGTGTTGAACACGAAATATATACCTATATATACATATATACTATAAACATTATATATAATATTTTGCGAGTAGCTTGTTACCATTTATGTAAAAATGAAAAACACAAAGTCTACTACACAGAAATCTGACTTACTGAAAATAGCAAATATTGCTGCTTAATTGTTTGTAGCATTTTGCGTATACAAAAACAAATTGAATTAATATTGTTATGCATGAAGGCATTTAGAAGTAGTAAAAGTAGTGAAACTCCGTGTAGCAGTGCTGTCAATAACTATAAACTTTTACAAGAAAAATCATATATTTACAAATGAAATTCGACTCGAAAAAAAGAAGCGCTTGCATGAATTTCCACAGGCTGGTCCTTGCTTTCGTTTGAACTTCAGCAAAACATTTCAAGTACGATCTCATCCGTGAGCACGTTTGCCACTTTGGGGACATTAAGATCAGTGGGCCTTTTTCTTTCATTCGAGCCTTTGAACCGCTTTTGTTCAATTTGGGTCTTTTTTATGATGCAAAAAATTGTGTAAGAGCTTTAAAAACGCTAACTTTATGTATGTTGTTGCAAAAATGATAACAACACTTTTAAGAAATCAGAAGAAATTCGTAATAAAAGTAATTTTGTTGTTTTTGTATTAAATAATAATGTGTTGAAAACAAAAATGTTACCATTTTGGACCTTTAAGTCGAGTGGCAACCGCGCCCATGAGTGATGGCGTCCTCACTAATTTGTGCGCGTCATAATTGTGACCACAACAGTTAAACTGTGTGCTGTCCAATATTGTGAGTGAGTCTTGGGCTCCTAAAGTTACAGCAAATTGATGACTGCCGCTTTTATTAGAAACTTTGTATGCTTTCAATTCTACACGCAATGCGCTTCTAACGCTGCTGGCTGCGTTTTATATGCAAAACTTAAGAATAGTAACACGTTTACAAGCATTTAACTGTTGCTAAAATGTAACAGAAAAAAGTTGTTAACATTGTTTTTGGGTTTGAAGTAAAGCAACTCTGTTGTGCTTGCAAATTTTCATACGCTTTAACTGTTAATAAACGTGTGAAATGGGCAAAGTTTTTAAAAAAGTTAAAGTTAGTAAAATTACGCTCAAAGTTGTTAAACAGAATTTATTGAAACAAAATATCCACAAAAAATATCGTTCAGAAATATGTATACTACAGTTAAAATACTCAAGTACAATAATAAATACTGAAAAATAATTAAGACAGGGTATTCACACTATGCTGGGAAACGGACGAATGAATATTTTAATGCAATTGCAATCGCAAATGTCCACACTGCACATTACAACAACAAATAGCTTTGGAACTATGAATCACACTAAACAGAAACGATAGAAAAGTTAAAGGTTGCTATTTACTCAAATGCATATTTCTACCGAAAAAGTCATAAGTCATATACAAAAAGACGTAGGACAAGTCAAACCATAAATCACACCGAATAGAAACGAATGACTACATATAAGGTCGCTTTTTATTCATGTACATATATCTACAAAAAGGCGTGGCACGACTCAAATTTTTAATACGATTGAGTTTTGCTCAGTATTGAGATTTGCTATGAAGTAGTTCCACCACAAGTTGTGAATATCCCTACTATATATTTTTGGAATGTTCTTAATGCGCCGTGTACGCTCTGAATTTATAAAAACGTTTTAATTTTCCGCCAAGGGATCTATAATAAAAGCTTCAGCACGCTGTACATCTAGCCGCCCTTGATCTACAACAACAATGTTTTCCGCACTACATTACGTGCACCAAACACTCCATCAAACCAAACTTGTACTTAGCTGTAATCTTAGCTTCTAATGTTTTTCTAAGATCTCTTGTACCTTTAACTCTATAAAAGTTTCAATTAAGCATTTGCATACTTAAGTGAACACCTCTAAAATGTTTCAGGCGCTAATAATTAAGAGAAATAATGAAAATAATATTTGAAAAACCCAAAATTGTTTGACAAACTAAAGTTAACAAATAAAGCTATAAATATAAAATGCAGTTGTATCGATATATCAGCAATCAAAATCAGCAACCAAACCATATGAAGGCAAGTTAACGTAAGGTGAGAAAATTCTGACTAATACATAAGCTTTTCCACTCAAATGATAAAATATGTTACTAACTGTCCGAAGCTCGCCGAAAAAAAATGTCTAAGATGGTAAGTAGTATTCTATAGACTTAAGATTTAACTTATCTTTTTCTTTTAGCATTTTCTATTCACACAAAATGCTGGAAAAACTGTTAAGAGTGAAACATTTTCCAGCTGCACCAACTCGTCATTCGGAATCATGAAAGTCTTTCAACTTCAACTTCGAATAGGCACGTTTTATTTGAGAAGATGGAAGGAGGCAACCAAATCTTCTAAGGGTAAGCTCAACCCTCAAATGCATGAAATATTTTGTTGTTTAATAACAGTTCTTTCTTTTAACTAATAGAAGCAACTAATAAAAAACCACTTCTAAAAATGTTTATGACATACCCGCAAAATACAACCAGGTAAAAATCCTCTGTGTTCCAGGGGTATAAGGGAGTATATGAGAAGACCGAAAGCCTTTGGAATCCAACCTCAAATATCGGCAGTCGAAAATCTTCACCAAAGGTTACAACTCCAAATGGAGTGGAAAGATTTTCTCAGTCTCAGTGGAAAGATTTGCTCAGTATTTCCAGAATTTTGTAGCAGCAAGAATCGTTATCTGAGCCAATATTAACCCAGTTCAGGCACGCAACTGAATCGCTTCGAATTTCGCAATTTTATTAGGTTGTTAGCGGTACGGGGCACAATAGATCATTACTAGTCTCAGTGCACTATTACGTCAACAATCTACCTACTACGCTTTCTATTAGCAAAATGACTTTGGATTTAGTTGTTTAAAAAATTATACCTGTAATAAATCCGAAGACATGTACACATATGTTACCTCCTTGAAGCGGACTTTGATGCATTTGAGGGTTAAAAAGCCATTGTTCAAATTATAAATATTTTTTGCTTGGACCGAAAAAAACTTAAGGGCCTCCAAAGGAAAAGGAAGCCCGTTTAACACTCCGATGCCCAACAAGGTCCGTAGGGACCTATGGCGTTTTTAAAAGCAATTATTTTGTATTTTATACGTTTTTGCCATCTGTCTGTAGTAAAAAATGCATATATGTTTACTAAAAAATATACACCAAGCTTAGCTTTTTGGCTTTCCAAACACATCTACACACATTATGTAACACTACATTACACAATTACAAGCCTTATATGCAATATTACAGAAGAGGTCCCTGGGACCTTGTTGGGCTTTGGCCGTTTAAAAAGTTGTTGGGCATCCGAGTGTTAAATGACCTGCTTTGGCGAATTCCCAATCGGGGAACGGCAGAAATCCGGCAATTCTGAAGAGAAGTTTTGAAGCAAGTCTTCCAACCGTTCAAAATTATTTAACTCTTACCATGAGCTCCTCTTAAACATTTTTAAATAAAACAACTGATTTTTTTTTAATAAGTACCTTTATTTCATCATTTATCGCAATTAAAAATCTACAACACAAAAGAAAAGCACAATTTCATAAAGATCGTCATCAAATAAATAAATGTGCACGCATAAAATGAATAAAATATGAATCAAAATTCGACAAAAATAAAAATATAAAAAGTACATATGTATGTATGTGCGTATATAAAAAATAAGTATGTATGCCAGTATACAATTCACAATGTTGTGTTGTTTTCAAACTGTTTACGTTCTGCTTTTTGTTTGCTACTTCTTTTAAATACATTTTCGTTTAGTTGCTTTGTAAAATTTCGTTTTATATTGTAAGCAGACATCGAGGCAAATTAACAGACATTATTGAAACATATATAATTTTTTTATCCAAAAAATTTATTTGCCTTTAGTCATGTAGGATTTTTCATAATTTGCTCGCCAAATTTGTGCTTAATTTTTCTTTCTATTGAAAATATTTTTGAGTTTAGCACGTTAGCGCATAATTCGTTTCATTCTGCTTTCAAGTCGAATTTGCAAAATTTTTTGGTTCGTTTTTTCATAATTTTGTTTTTTATTGCGTTTTTCTACTAATCGGTTACATTCGTTCCCTTTGAACCTGCTAAGTGTTGAGCTTAAAAATTATAGGTTAGTTTTTCTTCTGCAATATTTAGTTAATTTTAGTTGTAAAACACTCCTCCCAGCCTGTCAGCGTCAAATATGCTTTGCTGTTAGCCCGCCCCAAAAATAAAACGCCCACAGCGTGCAATGCCCTGCATGACCGCATCAAATTATGCTCGTCTATGCAGCTCGTGCACTCTAATGTTGGACATAAAAACTGTTAAAAATATATATTGGTAATCTATAATTTATTTCTATTGAATGGAGAAATAATTATAGATCCGATTGTCCAGGCCCTGTAATGAAAGAGAGAAAGAGAAAAAAGAAACAAATATAAAAACGATTAGTGAAGTTTTGCATAAAGAAAGTGCGACAAATAAACATGAAAAGCTAGAACAATTAAAAAACTTAAGGCAAAATATTTGGTAAGGCACAACAAAAAGGAATTCGGCTAACGCTAGACAAGACTAATTGAGCACGAAAATGGGAGAGAAAAGTGTGAAAAGGGGCAGCTGAAGAGTGCAGCGGCAAAAGTGTTTGAATTCTATAGAGTTTTTTGTACCTAATTTGCAATCAAAAATTAGGTATTAAATATAAATATATGTATATGTTTGCATTATTTCCAATTTTGTTGAAGTGTTTAGCAGTCATTTTATTACTTAACACTTTTGCCATCTGCACAATGGACCAATTAAAAAAAAATACCTACATATTGGGTTATCCCATAAGTAATGTAATGTTGTTTTCTATTAAATGAAATTGATGATGTTTTATTTCACTGTTATTAGATACCGTTTTGTTATGATTAACTGCTTTCAATCATCAAACAATATTCATCAGTCAAACAGTTCAAATGCGTATTTTAAAATGGAACACTTAGATTTATGACGGAAGTGTCAAAAGAGCATTTACGTAATGTTTTGCTATGGGAGTTTTGTCAGAATGATTCTGCAACTGAAACGGATTCAGAAAACTATACACATTTTATGGTGAAGTGTGTAAGTGTGACCCAAGGTCAAAGAACTTTCCAACTTTATTGAACTGAGAATTATAGTCTTGAAAATTAACCGAAATCTGAGCGCCTGATCGAGTTCGTTGTTGACAAGCTACGAGAAAAGAGAAAATACTTTACATTTTTTGAAGCCAAACGACTGTAAATTGATGTTCAGACAGCTGTAATAGCCAATTATGCGAAATTTTGGTTTGGTTGCTTCCATTTCGGTAATTTTAATGTCGTTCTGAAAGGCCAATTGTTGGAAATTTCGATGAAATCATGAAAGTCGCCAAGTCCAGTCATCATAGAAGCACTGTTTACATTGTCCAGGAGCTAAACATTTGGAACCACTTGAATAAGCCGCGAGTTAAAGCAAAAAAAAACTCATGGAGTGAATTTTCATCTATGAGTCCAGCCAGCATTGACGGTCCATAAGGTTTTGCTGTGTGTTTGGTAGCATTGGCAGGGAATCATCTTCTATGAACTGTTCCCCTACGTTTGAACTCTAAATTAAGACCTGAACTGTCAAGACTTGGGTCGTTTGAAGGAAGCAATCGCCCAGCTTTGGCCAATAGGAGAGGAATTCTATTTCATCAGGACAACACCAGACCACACGCACCCATAGTGACTCGTCAGAAGCTCCGGGCGCTTGATTGGGAGGTTCTTATACATACACCTCATAGTCCGGATCAGTCAACAAGTGGTTACAGTTCTGTTCGTGTCTTCGATTTTGCTGGTGAAAAACTTGCCTCATGAGAAGCTTGACTGACTATCCCAGTGTTTGCCAATAAGGACGAGGGTTTCTATGAGCGAAACAAAACTGAATTACCCTCAAAATGGCAACAAGTTATCGATCAAAACGGTGCATATTTGACCTAAATCGAATCATTCTAACTCTACAAAAGTAATGCAAAAGTAATCGATTTATTTTCACTGCACCTTATATTTTGGTTTCAATTGATTTCACTCCTCTTTTTCACTCTTTTTACTTTGCATTTGATCAACTTAAAACTTCATACTTATGGGATAACCAAATATTTAGATGTAATTTTTACGCATAAATCAAAACGAAACGCCTAAACAAAGCAACACAGACAGTACACAATTTGCCAGCTTTTACAAATATTTTATATAAAACTATGAAAATTAAACTGTTCAACAAAAAATAATTACAAATTATAAAATTTGAAAAAGAAATATAAACAATGCAGTATAAACATTTTGCTGATAAGAGAGAAAACTTCACCTTTTTCTTTAGCATAAAATTTCAATGATTTGTTTTTTAAATAACCGATTTGAATAGCCGTGCATATTCCAAGTAAACAAACTTATAAATGAACAATTAATTTGTTAAAGTTTAAAAGTGTGTGAGGAAAATCATGAGATAGTTAATAGTTTTAGAAAAAAATTAGAAAGAAAATTAAGGAAAAACATTCAAAATATGTTGAGTAACAATTTTGTAATGAATTTGGTTTTGTTGTTGTAGTTGTTTTATGTTATCAATGATAGGAAAGTAAAATTTGTACAACGCGATTTTGTAGAATTTGGAAATTTCGCCGATTGCAACATTAAAAATCGTCATTCGTTTCACTGCGCTTTTTAAATTTTTTGATTTATATAAATATTCTCTGTTTATTTTTAAATCCTCACAAGCCAAAAGGTGGAGTTTTCGCCCTCCATGAAAATATATTGCATTACAAAAACAAATATATTTATTACAATAGGGTAAGCTTAGGAGGGAAGTATATAAGAAATGAAAGCCATAAAATATAGAATAGCTACAAGTAAAGAAAAAATTTGCGATAAAATTGTCGAGTGTAACAAAATTGACTTAAAAAATTATGCGTACATTGTTAAAAGCCGGTAACATTTACGCACAAATGTTATTTACAATGTTTGTTTACTACATATGCAACATTGAAATGATACAAACCTGCACTATGTGGTGTGGAATTAAAAAGTAGAAAAGTTGTTCATGATGATTGGCTGATTGAAGTGAATTGAGGCCAATGTATGGACATTTTTTTATTAAAAACATATTTTTTTTTATTAAAAACATATTTTAATAAAAAAATATATGATTGTATTTGTTGTTAAAGATTTATTTATGATTGTAGTAGTAAAAGAAATATTAAGTAATGGTTGTAGAAAACTTGTGAAGTCAGAAAACGAACTTTAAGAATCAAGTTTGTTGTTAGCAGAAAAGAAAAAACTCATTACAGTGTTTTACATATGGACCGACAATTTTATCGCAAATATTTTTAGCTATAAAATGTACTCAAACTTTTTGAGAATAATTCAAGTTTGAAGATTGAAAAATTAAAACAGTAATTAAAGCAAGCTTAAGCCATTTATTAGCAAAACACAAAGAGATATCCTACACCCATATAGATAGTAAATATTTATAGATAAGTATAGTTGTTAAAAGAACTTTTCAATTCAATTCAAAAAGTACTTTTTAATTGACAAACGATGTTTGGCTTTACGAAACAATAGTTAAGCAAACACAACTCTTTAGAGTATGAATAATATCTCTCCTATCTATTAAAAAAAGGTCTAGTCTAATAGTCTAATAGTCTCAGTCACTGGCGCACACAAAATTTCACTTTAGGGGATGTTTTTCGTACAAATTTTAGCCGGATATAAGTCGAAACCATATTTTGTACCAGAAATTTTCGTGTTTGGAGGGTTTGAACCCCCAAAAGTTCCTATGTGCGCCACTGGTCTCAATAAAATGTTTCTGCGGGACCAATAAGTAGATAATTGCGCTCAAAATTCAGTCATTCCGTCAGTCAGTCAAAGATTTAGCTAGCCTGCACTTCGTCAGTAGTTTTAAACCTCATAACCCTTAAGAAATGTAAAAAAGACGGACATTGAAAATGTCTTTTGGATACAGTAAGACTGTACAAACAAAGGAGATTGGCAAGGGTCAGATCATTGGGTAAGATCCGATAGTTAGAGAGGAACTGTTGATGCCTGAAAGTCAACAATGAAGTTCCCCTTATCCCAGTTAGTTCTGGAAATGATCAGAGTCAGCCATTACTTCAGACAATTCTGAACACATTGTAAGTACGAGTAATTCGCGTTCGTGGTAGCAAATCCAGGCTTTGATTTGATTTCTTCACAACCGGAACTCCTTATTTCCAGACAAAATGTCATATTTTAAATTAATGTATTTTACGTTTTTCATTCTTATCAGCAGGCACTGCTAAAAATTTATCCAAATCTGCTTTAATATAGCAAAAATCTGGTCAAATGTGTTTTCAAGTTGACCAACATTTAGGGAATGCCCCACGCCTTCTATTGCTTCTAGACCAGTGATGGGCACTAACGTAACCAATTGTTTTGGCATTGGGTGCGTAGGACAAAACAAACTTAGGCGATGTTCTATGTCGAAATCGAATCTCTAATCCCAAATTGAATACCTAATTTTGTTCAGTGTTTTCCACTCACAAATTGCCAAATTCTTAGTTGCGTTAGTGTCCATCACTGTTCTAGATGGACAGATATACTACAAGGTTAAGGAAAGGAAATTAGAGGGCAACTTGTGAATGTTCTGCTTCAATTTATCAGGTCTGAAATAGTTATGCTTCGACAAAAACTTTGGCATTGACCAATTTTTTATATAGTTGACTGATTGTTTGGTTTTGCTCTATGGAATCAATTTTTTTAAACCTTCTCTCTAATTGCCTTTGAGTAAATTTTGAATTGTTTTCAACATATATAAATTATTTTCGCCTGGTCTGTAAGTTTATAGACTGATTTAATTATAGTTACTATATAATATAACATTTGAAATGGGTGTAGCATATCTCATATTTTGTTCATCTCCTTGGGAAGTTCAACTTATGGGCACAAGAAAAAACGTGGGCTTAGCAAAATTTCAAATGAAAATCAATTCAACTAAAAAAAGCAATTAAAAAATGTAACGTTGAATAAGAAAATATAATAGATGTTGTTGTTGTTGTTTTAGGTACCTTCGAATTTTGAACGAGCTTAACATATGCAATTTTGGATGGGCTACTTGACTGATAGTTTGCAATTTTTCGCATGGTTTTGCAAATTTATGATTTGACTTGACTTGTTGGCTGAGGTGCGTTTTAAGGTACTGAGGTCGATAACGAACGAATGAACGATTTTTGTTGCTTTGATTGTTGGTATATTACACTGGTTCAGTTTGTTTCGGTTTTCTTATTTGTTGAGTAGCTTTTTTGAATATTTTACAATTTTTTCATGATTTTGTGAAATTGGTTTCTTTCTTTATTTATCTTACGAGTATATTTTGTTTATATAAAAATGTGATTAATATATTTTGGTTGGTGCTATGATGTGCATGAAAAGAGATTTTACATTTTTGTTGTCAATGTCTCATGAATATGATTCGTCCAAATGCAAACTCTGGTAAATCGAGTAAAAAGTGGGAGAAGCGCTTTTTTACAAACACACAAATATGGGCTTATCGCTTTTCAACACGTTTTTAACGCTAGTGAAATGCCATTTGAGATTTTTGCATTGAAATATTTACAAAGTTGTAAAATAGTGTGTGCAGCCAATGTATGAAAGTGTTGATTATCCGCTACAAATATTGCATTGAGCGCGTCGAAGTAGTAAAAAAAGGCAGTGCTGGGTGCTGTTGGCCTGTGCGAGTGCGGAACTACTGCCACCCAGTTGGAAAATATTGTCAGCATGAGCAAGTTCTGCAAGCTCTTCTACGCTCCTATCATCCTCGACGAAGTAAGTACTCGCTTCTTCACGTCCCCTGCTACTTCGTACTCGGCAACTTACAGCTAAGCTTAGAAAATTCTAATTACATTGTATTCCCTGCTCGACGGGACCACCCCGCCGATTCGTATGTGCCACCACCCTTCTAGCTAGAACCCGCTAGACTTTCTTCCATCGACTCACGGAGCCCTCGCGCGACTGCGACAGACAGTCGGGGCTTTTGCTGCTCCGCGCGAAAATCTCCGGCGACTCGGTGACGCGCGCCAAGTCGCGATTTATCGTCTTTGAGCTGAGCACTCGCGGACAGCGCACCGACCACGGACTGCGTCGCGGCACTTCCTGCAGTGCGCGGAACGCCTTCGGGGGCATCGCATCGGCGCCGCCGCCGCTCGCCTTCGACCACGTGTCGTAGTAGTCCGCATAACTCTTGTCCGCTTTGCTCTCGTTGGGCGTTGGCGCCGGCGTTGTTTCGACCGAGGTGTTCTCCAGCGAATCGAGCTCCTCCTCGAGCACTCGCTTGGCCGCTGCCTGCAGCTTCTCCATGGGCATCTGTCGCAGATGGCTGCTGTCGCGCTTCAACAGCAGACTCTGCACCAACTCGTTGACCAGCTTGTCGCTGACAACACGACTGCTGCTCGGCTGGCCCATTATGGGCGAGGCGGGACTATTGGGCGTTGATGGATTGTCCGCATCGATGCTGGTGTTTTTGCGCAGCGGCAACGAAAGCCGCTCGCGTCGCTGCGTCATAGACTCGGCCTCAGCCAAGGCATTGGGATTCTGTCGTCGTGTGATGGAGACATTGTGCACAATCTTGCGGCGACTGGGCCTTAGCTGAGACTCATCGGCAGCCTCCGTGAGTGCATCCTCTCGCTGTCCTTCCTCAGGGTCGTTCTCATCCTGCAGCAGCTTGAAGAGTCTGGAATGTGTGGCAGCGCGCTGATAGCTGGTCATTTTGCGCAACTCCGGGAAACTCTCCGACTCGGTATCGGTCTCGGAGAGTTGCTTATTCATGTCGGTCACACCGGAATCGTCCTCCTCCATTTCCGATTCGGAACGCTGCGCACTGTTGTTACGCGAAAGCATACTATTCGGTGTGCAGCTTTCCACAGACAATGAATGTGTTTTCATGTCGCATTTTTTACTTTCCACAGGCGACTCAACGCTGCCGGTTTCAAAAGCGAAAATGCGATCGCGCACAGAGATCTTGGGTTCGTCGTTCATGCCCAGATCGGGCAATCCATTCGGCCTGAACTTGCTCTGCACAGTGGACTCAACGTATACTTCAGGCACTGTGGGAACCGTTGGCAACTGCGGCTCGATGTTGGTCAGTATAGAGTTGTCGATTGCTTCAGTGGTTGTTTCCACACTGTTGCGCTGTAAATTGGCTTTATGCGTGTCAATAGGTGGCGCCACTTCTGGCTCGTAGCTAGGCGTGACGCCTGTGGCCGTCCCTTGACTGTTGAGGGCCGCTGACGGCCAATCTATTGCACCAGCATCCTCCTCAATCCACGAGGTTCTGTTGGATGAGCGGCCGTTTCGTGCGTTTCTTTCCATGCTCGCCTCCCGCTTTTCATCGATGGAGTTGGTGAAAAATGCCATTGCTTTGCGATAGTTACTGCGCTTAATATTCACTTCGTCTCTGTCCTCCATTATCTCCACTGCATTAACACTTGCTTCGCTTTTGGTTTCCACAGCAGTGCAGTCGTTTGGCTCCTCTGCTGTTGGTTTTGGTTCACAAACATTCGCCACAACCGATTCGTGCATGGACGCTCTTTCCAATAAATTCCCTTGCTCGATAGCGGCTTCTGCAATATGTGGCTCCTCATCATCCACTTCCATTTGATTGAATTCGACTGCTAGCTCTTTTTCTTCTTCCAATACTGGATCGATAATGACCGGCTCTTCGCCTTTGGCCGCTTCCAGCGCTGCCCACATGTTCACATCGACCGTTGGCTCATCGGGCAACTTCGCAGGGAATGCTTTTGTCAGCATTGGCTTGTAGGGTGTTTCGTCCACCGAATTTTGACGTTCACGGCTGGCCCAAAATGATGCCGCCTTATAGAAATTAACATCGTCTTCACCTTGACTTTTAGCTTCAATCTCAGCCCAAAAGTCGAATTCCTCATCGGTGTCCACCTCGCGCGGTTCCGCGGGATATTGTGTGGGATCAAATATAGGTTTGTCTACGTCATTATTTTGTGGCTTTGAATCCTCGATTTCGGCCCAAAAGTCGACGACCTGTTCCTCAGACTGTGGCATAACGCAGTCTTCCAATGTAGGCGTGGCATTGGCTGCAGACCTCGCTGAGGACTTGGCGTGCTCGACCGACGCCCAGAAGTCCTCCTCTTCTTCTTCTACGTCCACCACTTCTTCCTCTTCCTCCTCTGTTTCGTCTTCGCTATCATCGCGTTCTATTTCATTGACTCCCACCGGCTCTGGTGCGGCTGCCACATAAACTTCAGCCCTTTGTGTCCGTGGCAAGTCGTCTACACGCGACTCTAATGTGGGGCTCCAGTAATACACCTCCTTCATTTCGGCGCGCACTGGCTGTATGCGCACCGCTTCCTGAACCTTTGCACGCACTTCATCGTCACTACGTGACTTCTCAATAACGGCCCAGAAGTCAACCTCTTCATCATCATTTTCTGCTACTTTTTCTATCGTGGGCGCAACACTTTGGTCCTTTGTAGCTTCAGCTACTGTTGACCAAAAACTATTCTTGGCTACTTCTATGGAATTCTGAACGGCTGTTTGCACTTTGGGGAGTTCATCATCATTGCTATCACCCCAAATATCTTCCACTACAGCCGCAACTTCATTCGTTTCCTCTCGCTTCTCTTTTGTTTCTTGCAGGTCCACCTCAGCTTCCACTTCAGTTTCTTCTATAGCGTCCGGTTTCTTTTCAGCCACCTTCCCCCAGTAATTAGCCGAATGTTCCATCATTTTTTGCGCCTGCATTTTGGTCGCTCTCAGCGTTTCAAAGAAGTCCAACTCCTCGGTCGACTGCAACATTGGCTGTTGCTTTTCCAGCTGTGGCTTCACTTCTACACAATCGTTAGCGACAATTTCCGCAATGTTATTGGTCACATCGCCTTGAATCGTTTGCCCCATGAATTTATTGCGCATATTCAGCGAGAATGAAGTAGAGACGTCTTCGCTGCTCGAACTCACGCTCACACGGCGCACATCCGGAGTGGGTATGTCTTCCGCTGGATAGGCAGCCGAATTGCTGACATGCGGTTCCATCTTGCGATCTATGGAACCTGAGCGCGACGAAGGCGTTAGACTTATTGTAACGCTAACATCGCAATCGTCCTCATAGTCCTGCGGCTCCAAGGCTTCCTCATCGGAGTCGTTCTTGATTTCGGCAATAACGAACGAATTACGTTTGCCTTCCGACGAAATGCTGTGTCGCTTCTCTTCGATCTGTGAGTCTCCCACCTCAACGGTGGCAATGTTTTCATCATTAGACGAACGACTAAAGGAGAACTTCAACGGCAAGCGCACCGTCACTGAAGTAGAATCCTCCGCATCGTTTTCCTCTGCGCCTGCTGCGTCATCGTCGTCGTTCTCCTCAATTTGTTGCTCAATGTCGTCCGCGCCATTTCCAATAGTAGTCACTTCACTACCGCTCGAGTTCCCACGTCGAATGACGGTCTTTGGATGGTCGCTGCTACGCTCCAGCTCGCTCTCCTCCTCGTAGATGACGCTCAAGTCTTCTTCCTCCACTAAATCTAATTCCAGCTCCTCTACCAACTCGCCCTCGTCTTCTTCGTCATCAAATATATCGCTCTCACCATCGGCTGTCGTAACGTCTTCATCGCCGTCTTCTTTTTCGAAATGGCGTAGTTTTTCTGCATTATAGACCTGAATGTTGTTCACCGACTTGATAGCTTGCAGGCCGTTGATTTTTAATTCGGAATATTTTGGTGTGATCTCCGAGTCCAACTCATCCGAATCGCTTTCCGATTCGGCGGTGGTATCGGCTTCCGTAATGATCACCTGCGTAGGCGATGCATTGTCGATGGGTGATTTTTCGCCAAACTCCTTGTCACCTTCGCCTGCATAATGCTTGTCCACGTCTTTGCTCAGATTCAGGTCATTCTCCACCAATTTGGTCATGTCCTCCAAACGTTGCGTTAGCATCTCAATTACGGATCCTTCACGTTCCTCGCGACGCTTATTGTTTCTGGCTTGCAGCATTCTGGAGGCCACCTCTTCGATTTCCACTGCATCGGTGCGTTTCGGGCTCTTGTCCTTCTCGATCTTGACGTGGTGCTGCAATATCACCTGCGAGGGCACGTCATCGGCGCTGGGCGTGACTATAATATCGGGCAGAATGCTGCTGGCGCGACTGGAGCTCGCGCTCGGGCTGCAACTAGAGGGCCCTACGGTGTACGGGTAGGGTGGGTAGGGTGGCACACACGGCAGGTAGGCGAAATTGGGATCCTGATAGACATTTTGCGAATCATATTCGGGCATCTGTGGGGGCATGACCTGATGTGGGCCGTAGGCACCGGCCATGGACTGTGGCGGTGGCGGTATCGGGTAATAGGGGTAATAGTAAGGATAGGGTGGGTAAGCGGCAGGGGGCATGTTGCCAACATTTTCGCCAGTGGGTGGCGGCGGAGGCATGGCATAAGGATAGTGCCAATTGTGCGCAGTTTCGCCGTTGGGCATTGCGGCTGGTGGCACTGGTGGCGGATACCATGGATAGCCATACGGGTAACCGTAAGCGGCGGCGGGATATGGGTGGCTGGGTGCGGGTTGTGTGATGGAGTCTGAGTTCAATGAAGCGATGGATGAGCAGGATGAGGTGGTGGTGGGTGGCGGTGTGGGTGTGGGCGTGGATGTGGAGTTGCAATGGGTGATGGTATCGGAAATTTCTTCATTAGTTTTATAGTTATTAGCCAATTCCACTGATTTATCATGATTATTCCTGTTACTACTTTGATTTCTAAATTTTAACTCATTTTCGTTCAATTCAACACTTTCCGCGTCTTCCATCTCGACTAAAATATTGAAAGAATTTCGCACATAGAAGAAAGTGAGAGAAGAAAGAGAAATATAAACAAACAAAAACAACAGATGAAAGAGACAATTTAGTTGAGCGTTTCGTAAAATGCGGAAAATGACTAAAGTCAACAAATTACATAAATCTCACTACCGAATGACAACTCGCACAACTGTCACAACTTGATAAGTGCCATTCGGAGTATTTTTGTTTTTGTATTTGGTTTTTCGTTTTGCTTAGAATTTTGACAAGACTTAACCAATGACAGACTTAAGTAAATAGTTATGTAAGTGAAATGGTGATTGAAACGTTTGTGCGGCTGATACATGTGTATGTGGGTGATGTGGGCGTGGCGGTGCTATGCGTGGATTGTGACATGTGACTGATGGGATAACATGTAGTAGCCAATGGGGCCGAGAAGCGGACTACTTGCCATTTTAGTGGAAAATCGCTTAATCCATTTTGGCGAAATTCTTCCTCATTGAAATGTCCGAAACACGCCGTCGCTGTGTCGCTGTCATTTCTACAGTTACAAGCTACGCATACAGTTTGTTGTGTCGTTGATTTACATTTTGTACAAAATCAGTTAAAACAAATAATTTGATTTACTATTATTTCGGAATTGATTTAAAAACAAACACTTCAAAGAAGAAGAAAATCGTTCCCCAATGGATTAGCTACAAATAAAAATCGTTGCTTGCAAGACACAAAGTGCTTTATGTCATTCATTTTCATTTCTGCAAAACATAAAACTTGCAAATTAAAACTTAATTCGAGGGAAATTGTTTGGAGGTGGGAGGGAAACAAGCATCTTCGATATGTGCTACACAAAATAAAGCATAAATCAAGAAAATAATCGGATTAAGAGTTGCAAAGTAAAAGGTGAATTTTTCGCTGCTACCACTACAACTGCACAGAACTTAAAGAAAATAAATAAGAAAACTAAAAAAAAAATCTAAAAACTAAATAAAAATCAATAAAAGTAAATTACAAGTAAAGAAAGTAAAAAAAATCAACACTCGTTATCGTGAAACCAAACTGTTGCAGGTGTATGTATGTGTTTTCGTATAGCATTGTATGTATGTATAGTATGTCTTCTGGGGAGGTGGCCATGTATGTGGGTAGTAAATGTGGGAAGAATATATGAGATTTATGTACAAATGAATATGATTTTCCAACTAGATATGTTAGGAGCGCGCGAAAACTAGGACCGAATATTTATATTATCAAACAGTGCTCAGCTTACTCAGGCTAAGGATAGACGCTTAATGTTTAAGTTCATTCTTAAGTGAATTCTTGAGTAAATTGTTGAGTCCTTGCAATTGAGAATGCAATTCGGGTCAGTTAAGTTAAAACCAAAAGAAACCCATCAAAATACTTTCTAATATACCTTTGATCAAAAAAATCCCGGAATTTCTTATTCAAAAATATCTGCGCTTAAGATATTGTAAGCATTTCTTTTTGCTGGGTTGCCACATCCGTCATTTAGTACTCAAATATATCGTTCCTTCGCTGCAAGAACGTCATAACTCAGTTTTTCAGTTTATGGCAACCCAGTGTGTATCAGCATATGATCTTTTATCTGTCAAAACCACATTGTAAAATATTCAATACTTTGCTCACAAGACGACATGAAACATTTTTTGATACTTGAACTACCTGTAATGGTAAACTTTAAAATTGAATTTTCTCGGAATGATGTAGTTTTGAGTTATGACGTTCTTGCAGCGAAGGAGCGATATGTTTGATCGCCATTTGTCGGGACTTTGTGCTTGATAGCTTTGTAAATGAAATTTTGTGTTTCTAACAACGCGTTAAAACGTTTGTGGAAAAATTTTCGTTGCAAGAGGCCAGCATTGTGATGAAACAACTCGTTAAAACAGGTTCGGTTAGGTTCGGTTATGGGGGTCGCCTCTGTAAGAGACACACTCGGAGGCCTATATGGCCCATTGTGATACCAAAAATTCCACCCGTTTTGAAATGTGTTTTTTTCAACACTCATTTCAAACGGATAGGTGATGGGGGAGGGGGGAGAGAGGGCCTACTGTTTAACGGCCGTTGTCAATTTTGCCAGGAGCGCACTTGCGCATTTCTTGTAAATCTCATATATTTCATATCGATAGAAGTAGACGAGCGTTTAACCAACCTCAGCTAGGAATCGAACCAAGAACGCGCTTCCCGCTGAAACCAGCGTTGCCGTCTTTCACTTCAACACTTCCTCTTTAAACAAAACACTTTGCTTTTCAGGCATGGAGTTTAGCTAAATGTAAATCAAACTTCATTTAATTTTCTGAATTTGTTGCATTTAAAAAACCGTACCCATTGATTCGATAACATTATTGCACAGTAGTGCCACAACAGAAATGGTATTCTCACAAACTAAATTAATAAAGAATCGTTCCAGAAAAAAATCAAAATAGACATAAAAAATTAATACACAGTGCAACAAATTCAAAAAAAATTTCGAGGGACAAGGTCAAACATGTCTCATTCGATAGAGGACCTCAGCAGGTAAAAAAGTACCAAGGGATTTTTTCCAGGATGTTCGAGTCTTAACTGTAAAAGTGATTTACATGAAATTTATAAGCAGTATAGATGTTTGAAGCTAGGCCTTAGTCTCGCGTAAGCGGGCTGTCGTGCCAGTCAATTATTATTATTATTATAGATGTTTGAATGCTTTTTTACTAGAAGTCACTTATATAAATTTAGCTCTCACGGTTTCCAGGATATTCAAGGATAAAAATTGAGTTGAGGTCCTTCATATCCATTTTTCATAAAATTTTTCAAAAAACGATATTGTTTCTTCGACTTCATATCATTAGCTTTCATTTGACGTAAAAATTATTTTTTTCTAACATTTGAGTCATTTCGTCGGCCTCGATACATGTTGAAAAAACAGTGTTGCATACGCATTTCAAACGGGTCGAATCTGTGGTATCACAACGGGCCCGTTAAGAGGCCTAAGTGTGTCTCATACAGAGGCAGCCACCGCAACCTAACCTAACCTAACATTTGAGTCAAGAGATATGATATTTTAAAAGTTTCAGTAAGGGGCACTAAGCCGCCATCTTTGAACTGCATTTAAAAAAAACTCGAACATCCCGGAAAAATCCTTTGACACTTTTTTCATCTACTGAGGTCCTCTATCGAATGAGATATGTTTGACCTTGCCCCTTTTTTTAGTGTTGCACTATGATATTTATGAAATATGCAGATTGAATTTGAAATCGATTTTTTTGTTATTTATTACTACGCTAAGTTACCTTAAAAATGTTCCTAACTATAATATTTATTAAACGTGTATATCGCATTTTAAATCGATTTTTTTTATTTAAAACATTTTATTTTAATTTAAATTTAATTTTTTAATTATATTATTATTATTTAATTTCCGAACGGCAACTTTGGCTCGGCCACGACGTTCATGCCGTCTGCAAGCTCTGTATTCATCCGATATGGCTCCTTGTGACGTTTTTCTATTTTCACGACTCAAATTACCGCTTCGCAGAAAGCGTTTTGTGACAATTGAGGCAATAAAGGAGAATTCGTAAATGGAGCTGAAGGGTATCCCAACCCATACATACCAACCCAACCATATTGCTGCTTTGGTAGAATTCTATCCAACTTGGTAGTTTTATTTATTTATTTTTTGATTCCGATTTAGTAGATTTTCAACTAAATTATGTGTATTCTTCAATTCTTCAGATTTTGCCATTCTTAAACCTTCGTCGTTCTAAAGAACTCTGCTTACTAAACAGGGTCCAGGTCAAAACCATGGATGGTGTTCTGACGGGTCACTGTTCAATTGGTAGCCACGTAAGAAGATTGGGGCTGTTTTCGAACGACTTCTTCGACAACATCTTCTTCGACAGTCTGGGGGACCTAGCCGACAAGACTATTCGCTGTCTACTAGGTAAGGTTAGGTTAGGTTAGGTTAAGTGGAGAAAGGAGAAAGTGATCTGACTTATTGCAAGTCCCTAGCAAGTCCCTAATGTTGACTGATCTAAGGTCATCCAAGTTGTCGAAGAAAGTAGAGCCTAAGGCTTTCCACCTTCGCTGTCTACTAAGCTTCGTTAAAAGCTCTAGCTGTCTCAATGAGTTGCCGGTCTTATACTCGAATGTATGTGGGTGTATCATAATGGGCTTTCATGGCCTAAATCCTATCTAGACATAGGAGCCAACTGAGGTTTTCAATTACTTTCGAACTAAAACTCGCATACTAGAAGACATGACTTGGCGTTTTCACTACAAAATAAATGCATTGTGTATAAAAATTGCCTGAATGAAATACAATAATTTTGCAGTTTTGTAATTTCCAAAAATCTTTCAAGCCAATTTCAGTAATCACACTAACATAGTTTCGCTCCTAATTTTCGACGCACTCCTTTTTTTATAATTCTGATGTGTTTATTGAAATAAATAAATTCTATATAAACAATTAAGCACAACATGAAAATCAACTCGAACAAAATTGCCGTTGCAATGGCTTACCAGCATTTTCCGGTGTTGTCATTGCCTGTAAAATTTTGAATGATCGACTTGGTATGGCGCTACCGGTGTATTTTTTCGGTTCGGGTACTTGTTGTTCACTGGGATGGACGTAGGGTTGTGGCATGTCTGAAATAATGGGCGAACAAAATCACATAAGTACACTCATTTCGATTGCATTCAAATACAATTAACAACAACAACAAATTCTCAACACTACACCAACTCCAAGCTTACGCAGCTCACCAGTGCTATGGTTGTAAATGGGACATTGTTGTGCGTATTTGTTGTTACCTGCAAGTAAATAAAAAACAATAAACATAGTTTTTATGTGCTTAAATGTTTAACTGTAATTAATAGTTGTACATGTGTGTATGTTTGTGTGCTTGTGTGTATGTGTTTTGTGTTAAAAAATTAATATTTGCTAAAGCTTTGAAAGCTCCATTCACCAAAAACCAAAGTGATTAATATCCAAACTATTTTTGTTTTTAGTTTAATTTAAAAATGGCGGCAATGAAAAACTTATAACGAAATGTTTTGATATTTAAAACAACAGTACGTTAAAAAGCTATACCAGCGTTCAGTAAGAATAGATAGAGAGAAGATGCCAATGTGGTTTACTGATATATGTTTCCTTTACCTTTTGCTTTCCTTATGCCGTGCAGTACTTAACGCAAACTAAATGTCAACTACGAACAGAGACATTACTGAACATGAGCGGAGGATTTTGTCGAGCTGAAGTGCTCAATTTAAAGCTTTAAGAGTTTGAATTGATTAGTCGATTCAAGATGGTTTGGTCTTCTCGTATCTAGCGAAAACGACTGTTGAACTTGAAGGGTTTTCTAGGCAGCAACATTCGCTTTGGGCTTTTTAAAGATTTTTTATTTGGCATACTTTATTCATTTATGCCATTGCAATTGTATTATGAGTATTCACACTGATTGTTCGATTTACAAAAACAAAATACACGTACAAAACTACCGAGCATCGAACTAACAAACTAACGAGCTCAGTGTGAATACCCCTATTATTAAAAGTTATTATTGAAAGTTGAGCTCTTTAGCCACTCCCAAGGAAGGCCAGATTACCTACTACAGAACTTTAGCGCTATTTAGCACTTACTTAACCTTCTCATGACCACTGGAACACATAAGTTCGTGATGGATTTTTTACTATTCTAAGACAAGCACCAAGTGACAGTTTCAAAATTATAAAGACAGTAAAAATTCTATTTAAAGCACTCGTCTCACACAGTTTCTGAAAGGATTAAAACTTCATCTCAGTCACCTCACAAACACATTTACACGTTGAGGTCAAATATGAACCGAAAAAAACTGCTCCTCAGGACCGAAGCTAACGCCGATAATCACAAAGAGTTGTTTTTGTTGATGCTGATCGGTGTTGTAATTGTCTTTGATGAGCAGATTTTTCATATTTACTACCAACACTTTCATTGCCAACGTACTGAACACGCACTCAATGGATCTCTGCCAAAGCTTTCTCTACTACAACAACTACACACGTTCAGCAACGAAATCATTTTTGCTGAAGGGTCAACCCACCTTGATTCCATGCCTGGGGCGACTGATGATGTTGCTGTTGTTGTTGTTGTTCTTGTGCGATTTGCATGCGTCTCATTTGGTCGATTGTGGGACTGTTGCGTGCCAGTTGGGCGCTCATTTGCCGCGCAAACTGGGGCCGCTGCAATTGTGGCTCCGCATCGATGTAGGTGTCGGGCTTACTGGCCGGCGATGCGCCATTGCCGCTGCCATCTTCAGTGGTGTCTGTGATTTTTTGCAAAATTCTAAAGGATTTCGATTGTACGGGTGGCGAACGTGGATCACTAAAAGTAGTTAGGTGTGTAGATGATGATTAGTAGCGAAATTATGATTTAGTAGTTTGAAATTTAAGCGTGAATGCGTTAAAAATCGTATTATGGAAATGCTATGCCAGAACACTAAACGTACCAACGTGATTAGGTTAGCAGAATCAGATTAGCAGATTGAGTGCAATTGACAAAATGAGTTGTGTGCTCCGATTGCAACCAGAGCGAGAGTTATTTACAATTGAGCACATTTTTTCCATGAGCACAAACTTTTCATTGTCAAAGATCGTTGAAAACAAATGGTAGCAATCACTTTTAGGGTTTTTGGAACTTTGAGTTTTTTAGTCATGCAATAACATTTGTCATTTCTTTTAGTCATACAGTCACAACACCATTTGGCATGGCTGACTCGAACATGACACGTGACATCGATACCTGAGTCGATTTTTTCTGTAGCGTATTTCCGCCTCAAGTGGACAATCGTGTACTATCAGATTGTAATTTTCACTGTTGCAGTATTTTTTTGTCGTATCGGTTTCAAACAAAAAACCATAAATAAAAAAGCGTTAAAGAAAAGCCACAAATTAATTGGTGCTGCAAGTTATTGTCTCTAAAAAAGCTTTAAACATGTAGGCGTGCCTCTACAGCAACAATAAACTATCACAGTTAAGACTCTTTGAGTTCGGACTTACTTCTGCAGCACAATGGGCGCCTGCGAGATGGGGCCACGCGTGCCCTCGCCGCCCTCCACTGCGATGGGTATAACGCGCGGATTGGGGCCGCCAGCAATGTTGTTGCTCAGCTGTTGTTGCACGATGCGCGGCGCGTTCAATTGCTGTGTCGGCGACATGACACGTGCTGCCGCATGCTGTTGTTGTTGTTGTGCTGATGAAGGAGGATAGTTGTTGTAGCCTTGATCGACAAATTGATTAGGCGAACGAATTACATAACCAGCTGGTGCTGCCAAGTAAATCGAGCAGAAATGCTTTGTACATGAAGCGTGAAAAGCGGCGCTTAAGCGTTGCACTCACCAGCACTGGCACCAACACTGCCGTACGGCACATTGAAGCTGGGCTGTGGCGCCGCATAGGTGGGCGTCTGCTCCAGCTGTATGGGTATGATGCGCTCCTGTTCGGTTTCGAGAAAGACAAAAACAAAAACACACAAATTAGCTGAGCGGTCAAACAGAGCGGCCAGTGGACGGCGCCAACCTTTGGACCATTCGATTGATTGGCCGTTGTGTTGGCGTTGATTTGGAGCCGCAGCCCGGCGGGCGCATTGCTTTGGCTGCCGAAATTGGCAACGGGCGCCGCATAGCCGTTGCTGGGCTGATATTGAGTGGGCTGCGGCTGGTGTTGTTGTGGTTGTGACTGCAGCGGTGGCGGCGGCGATTTGATGCGATTCAATGACGATGGCACCACGTTGCCATTCTCCTCGGGACGTGCCCATTCCGGTTGCTCTTTGTGTGCCGGCTGGGTGCTCATCCAGCGCGCTGGCTGGCGCTGAGCTGGCGGCTGTTGCTGCTGTTGTTGTTGTTGTTGTTGTTGCTGTGGCGCCGCCTGGCGCATTGGTGAGTCACGTTGTTGCTGTTGCTGCATTTGTTGGCGAACAATATTCTGCGCTTGGGGCTCCGTAGGTGGACCCAACGGGGCAATGTACAGGGAGCCGACGCTGGTCTGTAAAGGAATATCCAATGTTGGGAAATTTAAGGTGACAACTTTATAAGTTTTTCTTTATTATCTATTTGAAGAGATAGCATTCTAACAACTTTTCTGTTTTAACCCTTTTCGACATGAAAATAAACCGTTCTGTATGAATTGTATAGGCTGTAGTCCAATATATTGGACATTGTGACTGAAAGGGTTAAACTTAATCATAAAATTTTATTTCAAAAACGCTTAAGGGGGTATTCTAGTCTAAAAATTCTAAAAATTAATTTTTTTTTAAATTTCATATTTTCAAAGTTTGGCCCTTTAAGACTAAGTCTCTAGGAGCATTTACCGAAATTCGAATTATTTTCAGAGTTATAGCTAATTTTGTGACGAACCACTCAGACTGCCCGAAATGAGACTGTAAACTTTAAACACATTTTTCTCGAAACTTCTTTTTTCGATACCTTTGACATGATATCTCAAGTTCTAATGCACGGATGTACTTGAAATTTGTAACAGACTTTCTTAATACAATCAAAATTGTGTAAAACGTGGTATCTTTGTATTTTCTATATTTTACTATTTTAAAAAAATTACCAAAGTTGAAAAAAGGAGGCAAAAAATTATCTATATTTTCAGAATGACGCCATTTTGTGCAAACATTTTTTTTTCAAATCGGCTACGTCCAGATAATTCTACATCCTTGTTTAATAAGAAATAACCTAATTTTTATGTTTCAAATCACCAGAAGAATTGGAATCACGTCAACCAGGAGACACCTTTTTTTTTGAGTGCCTACATTGCCGGCCTCTACCGACTTCAATTTTGATTTTTTTTTCAACTATTATACATTTTTATACTTTTCAAGTATCAATAAAAAACTGATAAAAACATGGATGGTTAAAAATTATTACTGTTTTTTTATTATGCCCGTAAAACTACCTCAAAATCGAGCCTCTAGACTAGAATATCCCTTTAAGACTTCAAAAGACTTAAGAATTCAAAGAAAGACTTAAGAAGACTTAAGAGACTTATTAAGACTTAAGAATTCAAAAGACCAGACATTATTTTGGTTCCAAGAACTTTAGAGCATTCAAGCGTCCACACAGTGGAATGTTGTCATATGGCAACAAAATAGCAAAAGGGTTAACACTTTCTTTCACTACTACTGCATGAATTTCCTTCATTGAATATTCAAAATCCTATGACATTTGTTCATCAAAGAGCCAAGTACTTTTTGTTTGCTATCAGAATTAGTGACATTATTTCTAAACTAGTATGAACACAGCTGTCAAAATCCACATTTACTCGTAACTATGCTTTCCAATTACAGACTTTTGTTCTTTTCGCACGATTTATAATCATCCAATTTACACTAATCTTATCATTTTTCAACAACTTCAAAGTTCAAGTTTGAAAAGAACAAACTCACAACTTGTCAACGACAAATAGCTACAAATTAATGACAATATCTGAGAAAATTTCATTGAAAATAATGTTCTTTACTCATTCAATATCAGACAATAATGTTCTTTACTCATTCAATATCACACAAATGTAAAAAAATTGCCTTTAATTTTCAAGAAAAAATGTGTGCAATATAAAAATAGCACACTTCCGCACATTGCAATTGCTGTGCCGGCATACAAAGTTTATATTCGTAAATAAGTATACATACAAAAATCGTATACAAGTTATACTAAATACACAGGAAAATTTCCCTACACATGTTTTATTTTATGTGAATTTTATTTTTGGCACAAATTTGATTATTTTCAATATGCAAAAACATAGGTTTCAACTTTTGTTGCGTATTTTGCGAAAGAGACGAAATTTTGTTGCTTTGCTTTTCAAAATGGTCGACGGTCGAATGGATACACTGAACTTTTTGGCAAGTTTATCCAAATACATTGACTTTTGAAGGAAAAATATTGAAAATTGTTTCAAGTTGGTTAAAAGTGGCGAAGTGAATATGACTAAATAGATAAGCCAATGACAATTAGCAAAAGACTGAACTATTCTCAAATTTATCTAAAAATATTGAAATGTGATGCATCCGATATATGGAAACTGTTTAAAGTTGGTTAGTCAAAATGGTGAAGGGAAGCTGACTGAATCAACTTAACGCTTTACCAGAAAATACAAAATTAACCAAAGCAGAAGGCATCAAATATTGGATTGATTGAAAGGCTTTATTCATTTCGTTTTCCTTAGAAAGGAATATATTTTCCCAAGTCCCAGAGATCCCACTTAGATAATTGACGAAAGATCTTCCCAGCATTATTTAGGAGCTTGGTATGAGAAATTTTGTTCTAGGAGCATTCTACACAATCTTTGGTACTTATAGCGGACACTTAAACTTATCTAATAATTTGATAGGCTGATTAGTTAAAATTCATTTGTTTGAACCTCGTGGACGCTACGATTTCGATACGTAGAAACAGAGTTCGTTCGTGAAAATAAACTTTAGTAATTAAGTTTATATTAGGGGTATTCACACCGAGCTCGTTACTTCGTTACTTCGGTACTCGGTAGTTTTCTATGTGTATTTTGTTTTTGTTCAATTTTTGTACAAACACAAAATACACGTACAAAACTACCGAATACCGAACTAACAAAGTAACCAGCTCGGTGTGAATACCCCTATTCACTTTCATTCTGTTTTCAGTCAGTTTCCAGTTTGTTTGCCAAACATTTTTGAAATATCTCACTTGACTCGACTGAACTGAATTGTTAAACAATGTAATATAATTTTAAAAAACTATGGGCACATTGATCGATTGTGTCCAAAAGCGTAGCCAATAACTCGCACGGATCTTTTAGTGCTTGATGGCTCTACAATTGTTTTAGTATTTCAAAATGCAGTGTGTTTTTTCAAATATATATCTATGCTTTAGATTGAATTGGATTAAAATCATTAATACCAAAAGTACATATATTCATGTCAAAAACTTTATATAACTAGTTACACATTTTACTATTTCTATTTCCAAACCCCGAAATCTGGCCTCCCGCACAGTTTAATGATTCACAAACTTAACTTATAACTATCTATTATAAGTTTTTTAAGAAAATAATTGCAACGTAACTATTACTATGCAACATAAATTTTTTTTGTTGATTTTAATTATTATTTGGGACAATTAATTTTTACGTTGCGTAATAACTGTTAAAAAAAAATTTTTTTTCGTCCTCGATAATTATTTTTTTGCGATTTTTTTTTTACGTTGCTTTATAACTTTTATTTTCGATATGTTTTATTTACGTTACCGATAATTATTATTTTCAGAAATTTTTTTTACGTTGCTTCATAACTTTTATTTTCGATTTTTTTTATTTACGTAAAAAAAAATCGTAATAAAAGTTATCGGTAACGTAAATAAAAAAATCGAGACTAAAAGTTATGAAGCAACGTAAAAAAAAATCGCAAAATAATAATTATCGAGGACGAAAAAAAATTTTGTTTTTCATAACAGTTATTACGCAACGTAAAAATATTTATTACATGATAATAGTTACAGGTCATGTAAACAAATTTTTATTGGAAATAATTATTAATATATAAAGCAATATTTATAAAAATATCTTAAATAAGGGCAAAAATATTGATAATAATTATTTTAGGTCTCTGTTCACAAAGATTATTTGGCAACTTTAATTAAAAAAAAAACATTTTAAAAGCTTTTTTTTACTATATCTACTCACCGGCTTGGGTCCCTGGTATGGTGTGTTCTGTGCGCCGCCATACGACGGTGCAGAGTCCGCAACTGGGCTAAACGCATCACGAGATCGTTGCGATTGTTGTTGTTGTGGTTGTTGTTGAGGCTGCACATTATTGTACATGGCCTGTGGGTGTGCCGACTGTTGTGATGTTGGAGGCTGGTTGCGCTGCGTACGCCAAGGCACCGACTGCGACTGGGGCTGTGCGCTGGGTTGGTTGTTTGGTGTTGTTGCAATCGGTGCTGGTGCTGGTGCTGATGTTGGTGCCGGTGCCGCTGTCGGTGTATAGGTTTTTTGTTGTTGTTGCTGTTGTGCCAACGGTGACATGGCTGGTGGTGCGCGTTGTTGCTGCTGCTGTTGTTGTTGTTGCTGTTGCGGCGATTGCGTCCCGTAACGGAACGGACTGTCGGTGGCGCGCTGCTGTTGCGTCGGAGTGCCAGCTGATGATGGGTTGTCCGTTTGACGCGTATACACGTTAACAGCGGGCGACTGTGGCACAGCGACGCTACGAAATTCGGGGCGTGGCGTGGGCGGAGTTGCTGTCACAATTGGTACTGTGGGTGGTGGGCTGCTGTATTGTTGCTGTTGTTGTTGGTATGGGGATTGTTGTTGCTGTTGTTGTTGTGCTGGTGAATATTGTTGTTGTGGTGCGTAGTTATTGTTGTAATTCGGTTCAGGTTGCTGGGTAGTCGTCGCTGGCATCGAACGCTTGACACCTGCGGAAAATTGCCAAACAATTGTCAATTTTCAATTACGCTCAGACAAGGGTGAAGCTTATATTTTTTTAGAGGTTAACTTTGTTGTACGTTTAATAGGTGGTGGGAATATGAATTAGAAAATAAGATGAGTATTTATTAGAGGCGCCAACACCATTTGCTGTACGACTATAAGAATGTGTTAGTAATAACAGAATTTTATCTTTGCCAAAGAAAGTGTTTTCACTTTTCCATTAAGTATAAATATTGATTTTGTAATAGATAAGTTGTCTATACTATTTCTGTATCAAAAACAATCCATAAAATCCATAGTAGTTGACTTTTAGTTAGCACTAACCGAAACATAATATTGAATTCCAGCACAACGAGTTATTAAATTTGTTTCTCTGATCGGTTTCCTTCATCAAATATTGTTCAACAACATTCGGTTAGTGCTAACCACAACTGCAATTTACTTAAAATACAACAACCTTAAACAATTGCTTAACATTGATCGTTTGTGTGGTTTTTTTGTAAACTCTTTTACCATAACCAAAAACAAAAAACACAAACAGTTGAAAAGCTGTGCCCGCAACACCAGAGTTAGCTCCGCCAAAGCAGTGATGAGTTAACCAAAAATGCCCTTGATGATGAATTCGCCTCAACTCAATGTGTCAATCAATGCAAGCAATCAAATTGAATGTCTCACCATCTGCGTAGTCGTTGTTGTTCGTGTTGTGCATGTTGTTGTTGGCGTTGTCGGCCAGCTCACCATAGCCGCTGCCGTTGCGACTTGGTGAACTCGCGCGATCATTCTCGCCCACCATCGGACTCTTCGAGCGATCTTTCACATACTCATCCTTCCAGAAGGTGTTCTTCTCCACAGGTGGCGGCACTTTGCGTAAACTGGACATCGGATTCGGTGGAATTTTGATTTCCGGCCGAAAGCCCATTGGTGGCGGTTCGAAGTGTTGCGGTGTGGGCGACTTGCGCGCAGCATTCGGCGAACCGGGCGCACTGCCCAGTCCGCCGTTAGTGGGTGGTGCTAGTGTGGAGGAGGATGGTGGTGGTGGAGGCGGTGCTGGTGTGCCGTTCGGTTTCTTACCAGCCTGTGATGGTGGCGGTGGCGGCGGCAACACCTGAAACGGCATTCCCATGGCGGCGGCACCCATGGAAGCGGCGGCGCCAGCACCGGGCGACTGCGGCTGGCCGGGTCTGTTGAGCTGTGAAGCGCCGGTGGCGCCCTCGGCCTGAGCGTTGCGCGCCAGCCGCTTGGCCATGCGTTCCGACTTGATTTGTGAAAGATCAATGCCGCCGGGTGTGTAGGTGAAGGGCTTCTTGTCTTTTGTCATCATGGCGTTCTGCACACAGGCGGGCGCCTCGTAGCCGCGCTGTCCGGACGTGCCACTGCAACAAACAAAAGGGAAAAATGAGAAAAATGAATTGCAATGGGTGGCGCTCAATAAATGATTCATGGCCTTAGAAATGAGAACAACATTAGACCCTCAACTTGAATTGGCTAAAAATGTATTTGGAGAGCAAACTTGAAAAAATTCAATAATCCTTGCGGCAAAGCGTTAACGTCACGGCGGTTTTTTCACGGCCCAGCCGGCGGCCAACATTTAAAATGTCATTGACAGCTGCTAAGGCAAACCATAAACAATTTGAAAATAAACATAAAAGCAACGCAACTAAATGCGATATATTTTATTTGTCATAAATCTATTGAACAATAATATGTCCGTATTTTGGCGATTAACTCGACGGCACATACGTGTACGTGTATATAAGAAAAACATACACATCCATGTTTTCAGCGGCGTATGCTCGGTGATCTTTCACCGTAAAAACTTTGTCTTCTGCGCTGCAAGCAGTGGAAACTTGAACGATCGGCGCTGGCACAATGTCTGAGTTCTCTTCGAACTTACGCAACTGCATTTTTTTATGCCGAATACCAATCGTCTTAAACACAAATTTCAGTTTTTGTCTTAAAAAAAAATATTTGCAAGTAATGAATTAATGCGTGAGCTGTCAGTTGTGTTGTCCGTCAATTTTTCAGTTTTTAAATTAAAAAAAAAATTAAGCAAGAAGAATTGGTTAAATGGCACAAACACGTGCAACGAACAACCGGGCACAACCGGTCGGCTATGTAGTCTTTCATACTATATACATATTTAAATGTTTGAGAATCCATGCGCCAGCGACAGTTTTAAACATTTCCTGGCACGCGGCTCACGGTGCGGCAATGACGCACATAACCAGACGCCAATTTAATGGCAACTTGACGTCTTAATGCGATGCGTCTTGGCGATCGATATGCAAAAATTTGGCTCTGGTGAGCTTGGCTGGTTAGCATTAAACGTCAAACAAATGTGTGGTTTTCTTTTTCAATTGCAATGAAATAACCGAGATCAACACATATAAATAGTAAGTCAATAGACTAGAGGAAAACAATTATAATATATATTGGGGCATATACAAGATGATATTGGTACCCATAAATCTGGCAACACTAATCCGATTATGTCAAACGAACACATGTTTGGAAGTTGACATTTCAGACAGCATTGGTGCGTGAAGACAGTTGTGTAATTGGAAATACGGTCCTAAGTATGTTTCGGAAATTTTGATGTTTGATGCACTTCGACTTCAAAGCCTGGATTAACCGCAAACAAGGCAGTGTTTCCAGATACCTGGAATTACTTTCCCCTAAATCTTCAAAAAGCTGAAATTTGTTCCCAAATATTTAAAAAATCTCCTAAAATATTTTTTTAATAATTTTTGTCATCATTTGCAACGTTCAAACTTTATCAGCATCAGCAGTTTTTACACTAATTTTGTTTCTTCACTTGCCATAACATAAAATATTAATCTGCTAAACTTTCTCTTAAACAATTCTACAACCTAAAAATTCTCTTAAAAGATCAAGAATCTCCTAATTCTAGGAGGAAATTTGCTGATCTGGCAACACTGAAACAAGGTTATGTTGAGTGTTTCATTGCTCCATGGGATTGAAAGGAAATTGACTATTACGAGCTGTTCCAGCCGGCTGCAACGGCTAATTCGGCTCTCTACTACGCTCAACTCGATCGTCTGAACGAAGCTTTAAAGGAAAATCGAGCAGAATTGATCAACAGCAAAGAAGTTGTGTTCACTCATGACAGTGTCAGGCCACACACTTCTTTGATGACTCGGAACAAATTGATGAAACTTGATTGCACCGTATAGCAAGGACTTTGGACCATCTGACTGCCATTTGTTACGGTCTATGCAAAACTATTAGTGGTAAACAATTGACTGACCGAGGAGCCGCCGAACATCACTTGACTTCGTTTCTCGCCAATAAACAAATATAACTCTTCACCGATGAAATTACAAAATTATGCAAAAAATAGCAAAAGCTCATTAGGAATAATGGCCAATATATACTTGATTAAAATTCCATAAAAACAAATTTTTGTTCAAAAATATTCCAAAACAAAACCTATTAATTTTCATATGACCCAATACTTTTACTATAAATTTTGTAGTAAAACTCTTTCATACGGCGCGTCGAATTGTCTACACAAAAATTTAGATTAGGTTAACCTAGGTGGTTGTCTGGACATGGAACTTGCCGAAAGACACACTAAATGGGCAGGTCGAAAAGCCTCATCAAGCCTTATTGAATTGTGAATGAATTCTAGCAAATCTATGATATGGACTGAACTGAGGCCTTTCAAGTTGTTGAAAATGGCAGAGCCTAAAGACAACCGGGCAGTGGCAGAGAAGGTGACTTGAAAAGGTGAGGTGATAGTCTCTTCCTCCTCTTCGTTATGGCAGCTGCGGCAATAGTCCCAACTGTTGATACCTAATCTGACACAAAGATTTAAATCAATCAACTTTACCAATGAGATAGATGAGTGAATTGGTTTAAGGTTAGCGTTAACTCATCTGGCATCACAACAAGCGCCAAGTCCTAAGTGTGCCCCCCTCGCGGCCACATAACCTATATACCTATTTAAGGCTTACCGAAACAAAACATAACAAAATCAAGTTAGTTTTGAATGAATTCAGTGTCATCAAATATTTAGAATCAATAAGAGTAGTGGTTAGTGCTAACCGGTGTTTTAATAAAGGTTCCAAATATTGTTTAATGCTAAAAACTGTTTTGTCACACCTCCATGGAAACTTAGAGTAGTGGTTAGCGCTAACCGGTGTTTTAATAAACATTCCAAATATTGTTTAATACTAAAAACTGTTTTGTCACACTTCCATGGAAACTTAGAGTAGTGGTTAGTGCTAACCGGTGTTTAAATAAACGTTCCAAATATTGTTTAATGCTAAAAACTGTTTTGTCACACTTCTACGGAAACTTAGAGTAGTGGTTAGCGCTAACCGGTGTTTTAATAAACATTCCAAATATTGTTTAATACTAAAAACTGTTTTGTCACACTTCCATGGAAACTTAGAGTAGTGGTTAGCGCTAACCGGTGTTTTAATAAACATTCCAAATATTGTTTAATACTAAAAACTGTTTTGTCACACTTCTATGGAAACTTAGAGTAGTGGTTAGTGCTAACCGGTGTTTAAATAAGCGTTCCAAATATTGTTTAATATTAAAAACTGTTTTGTCACACCTCCATGGAAACTTACAGTAGTGGTTAGTACTAACCAGTTTTTAAATAAACATTCCAAATATTGTTTAATGCTAAAAACTGTTTTGTCACACCTCCATGGAAACTTAGAGTAGTGGTTAGCGCTAACCGGTGTTTTAATAAACGTTCCAAATATTGTTTAATACTTAAACCTTGTATGTCACACCTCCATGGAACATTAAACCCCCTTAACTGCCACAGTAAAACACTGAAATATTGTCTCACAATTTGACTACTGATTTGGTTTTTGGTTGGCTCAACACGTGATCTGCGCTCGGATTGGACACGCTCTAATTGGTAATTTGTCAAACGTCTGCTTGGAAACCACCAGTTGCTCCGCTTTTGAATTTTTAAGTTGCAAGTGTCAGTTTATGTGCGCAAATCTTCACCGCCGTTACATGGCTAATAAATCTAATTGATCTTTCAGTTTATGCATTTGTTGACTAGTAATTCAACAGCATGTTCAACCTGCAGCTGATCAAATTACCACAAAGTTATGGCAAGACAGGGACTGCGCAGAATTGAATAAATTTAAGATAATACTTTTCAACCCCAACCAAAAACCGCAACCGCAACGCATTCAAACCGCCGTTGAAGGCAACATTAACACAATTCAAATGGCGCAACATTTACTGGAGATCACCCACATTTGCGGGTAGTTGCCCTAACAAAACGTAATAATAAAAAATAATAATAAAAAGTACAAATATAAAAAATGTTGGAAAAAGTGAACACAAAATGTAAAGCAGCTCAAAGCCAACGTGTGGCGATGGTAACGCAATTTTTTTGCGTTACCATTGTGTTATTGTTGTTAATTGTGGTTTGCTGCTTTTAGCCAACGACGAAATAAATAAATAAATGCTAAGAAACGCAACAAAAAACCTGCATAAAAAATACACAAAACATGCCAAAAAGGCAACTAGTCGTCGTACAAAGAATTTTTTTGAATGGAAAAAGCGCCACAGAGTGAACGAAAAGATATATGACTTAGAATATGGCCATAATGAGCTGGCCATAAAAGACTTGTTATGGCTAGTGATGAAAAATAACTGTAAACAACTAAAAGTAGGAACTACAAGTCGACAAATGACAGCAACCAGCAGCTGACTGGCGACTGGCTGTCAAAGCTAAGTACTTGAGCGTAGAATGGGGAAATAATGTCGTTTTTTTATTAAAGCAGTAATTTTCTCATAAATCTATCTGGCCGCAAATAAAGCCATAACTGTGACTGCAATCCCAATATGCGTTCGACTTGCTTTCAAGTTGACAGTTGACAATGCGTTCGATATGTCATGTAATGTATGATCCGGCGCTTCGTCTACTTATGGCATGTAGCGGCTTGAGCCGCTACTGGCGCTCCCAGTCGCCTTTGTCTGTTGCGACTGCACTTTTCCGCACCCGTTTTTTTATTAGTGCGAGTATGCGGCTTTTTAAAGAAAACAATTTGCAATACTGAACGCGTCGCGCTTGTGCTGTCGTTATGTCATACTGTCATCTCACTGTTACAGTACAAAACAGTGAGATGACAGTATGTTTGTACTGTTTGTACTGCTGTCAAGCGCTCATCACACAAGTGCGGTTTACTGTGCTCTAAATGCTGCTGACCAAATTTGGTCGGCTATTTATTTATTAAATATGAGTATTCATATCGAGTTGAACTTGAAAAAGACGAAAATAGCATCGAACTGAAAATGGTTAGTAAAATATGTGGAAAATTTTTAAATGGAAGCAATGTGCGGTCAAGATGCCAAACTGAACATGTTATGTGGTATAAGACAGAAGATATGACAACACTTTTAATTGAGTTGTTAGTTTCTATTTTTGTACAATAAATATTTATATATTTATGTAGGTATATATGTATATACATATTTATTTTCTTTTATGGTATTTTATTTTAATTAATTTTATTTTATGTTTTACTTTATTTTATTTTTTTATTTTATATTCTTTTATTTTTTATTTAATTTAATTTTATTTTATTTAATTTGAATTTATTTTATTTTGTTTTATTTTATTTTATTTTATTTTATTTAATTTTTTTCTATTTCCTTTTTTTTATTTTATTTTATTTTATTTCATTTGCTTTTACTTTATTTTATTTTATTTTGTTTTATTTAATTTTTTATTTAATTTTGTATATATGTATGTATATACATATTTATTTTCTTTTATGGTATTTTATTTTAATTAATTTTATTTTATGTTTTACTTTATTTTATTTTTTTATTTTATATTCTTTTATTTTATTTTATTTGCTTTAATTTTATTTTATTTTATTATATTTTATTTTATTTGATTTTATTTTATTTTGTTTTATTTTATTTTATTTTATTTTATTCTGTGTTATTTTATATTATTTTAGTTTATTTTATTTTATTTTACAAAGAAAAGGCATAATGTGGATTTTTATGGTGTTTCAATTTCATTTGTTGAGATTATTACTGTGCGAATTTCGTGATATTTCCATACTGATATATAATTCTCCAACATTAAATTTTAAAATTTGGTATTGTACTAGAATTTTATTTGTTATTTTATTTTGATTTTTCATTTGTTATTAGTATTTTGTACTCTTTATTATTTTTAGTTAATTAAATTTATTTAATTTAATTACATGCAACTAAAAAACAGTTAAAATAATTTTGTGACTACAACTAAAAGACCAAAATTTAAAAATATGTATTTTTAGTTTTGGTTTTTATTCTTTAATATTAGTTATGTACCAAAATTGTTTGAAGTAAAAATAAAAATTTATTTTTAATTATTTAAATTGAAATTATTTAAATTTTAATTATTTAATTTAAATTTAAATTATATTCAAATTAATAGTTAATAGTTAGTTTTTGGTTTATGTTCTTCAATATTATTTACCAAAATTGTTTGAATTAAAAATAAATTTTTTTTTAATTACTGCATTTTTCGTTGATTACGAAACCGCTTAAAGCGAACTTTCGGTTAAAATGAACCATTTTGCCAGTCCTTCGAAGTTCACTTTAAGCGAAAAGTACATACATATTTAATTATTATTTAATATATTATTTATTTGTACTGTACATATTTAACTTTAAATTATTTAAATTTTAATTATTTAATTTAAATTTAAATCATATTCAAATTAATAAAAACTACTAAAATTTCGTTGTCACTTTAATAATTTAAGCGTAATTTAATATTAATTGAATTGATTTAAATTATTGAAATCTAAATTTCAAATTTTAAGTTTTATTATTCTAACTTTAATTTAATTAATTATTTTTATTGTAATGAAGTTTAATGATTAAAATTTTGTTTACTTTTATTAAACAAAAATACTAAATAATATACCATAATTATAAATGTATTTTTAATATGATTTTAGTTTTTTTATTGTGTTTATATTTGTTTTCTATTTTTGATTTTATATTTTTGTTTTCTATTTCTTATAGTTTTAATTTGTTTCCTTTTAATATTTGAGTATATTTTTGTCCACCAACCGACGCATATACCACACAAAACTACAACTCAACAAGTGTGTCACCCAAATACTAAAAGCCAAAGCCCCAACCACAAACCATAAAACCATCAGCAGCCACAGTCGTCGGCTACAACTAAAGCATTTCCCATGGTCAAGGCGCAGACTGTCAGAACACAGCTGCAGGAAATTTCAAGTTTAAAGCGCGCGGTAATGAATTTTCATTACCTCCGCACACGCATTCCGTCGGTCCCGCTGTCATTTGGCAGGCGTTTTTATTTGCCTAATACTTTTGTGCAATGCGTTGGACTGCGACGATTTGGTAATTAAAATGACAGCGGCATACGTGCGAACTGCCATTGCGCCTGGCTGGCGCTGGTCGCTGCTGCGAGCCTGCTGCGGCTCAATGCTGCAGTCAGTGGCGCTGGTGTAAAGCTGACAGCTGCTTGTCACATTTCGCCATCACTTGAAATGACTTTTAATGGCTAACCAACGAACAAGTTCAAGTTTTAGGTTATTGCTTGCGCCAGCACTTTTTCCAGCGCCGAATTTAGGTCACGTGACAGGAATTGCAGTTGGCGTCAGCGGCAATAAAAAAGTAACACCACCACGGCCGCTGTGCTTAACATATGTGCGCACACTTGTGTGCTTAGTGGGTTCCACTTTACGCTGTCGTATAATGTACAACAGGTTGTTCGACTTGACATGCTATTTGTCTGCCTGTCTGTCGTGCTAGTCGCTTTTTTGCGGTCTGCCTGTTGCACTGTGTGGTTGAACTTTTTCACTGCCGGAACTCGAATTGAGTGCTCCATGCAAGACGGAGGTTTGTTCAAGTACGATTACGATTAAATATGGAATTAGGGCAAGCAAAATTTTGAGTAATGCGGGAGTTTTAGCTAAAATTGAAAGCATCTTGTTTTGGTCTATCTTTCTCAGACTGTACTCAAAACTGCAAAATTAGAAATTAATTTTCTGTTCATATTCTAGGAAGAGTCAAATATATATTTTTTTTTATATATACTTGAGCCCAATATTTATTTTTATATATATAAACACAGATATTATGGAGAATTGTTTTTCAAATTGTAAGCAAAACTTTGTGTATTCTCTCACTCCGGCAGTTTTTAGCCACAAATCCACAAACAACACAAACACTTATCGATAGTAATGTTTAAAGTAAACAATGGAGCTGTCAGAAGTGTCATTCAAATATGTGAAATCTGCTGCCTGAATGACACATTAGACACACTTTGGATATTGTAACAAAAAACTGGTGAAAAAAATCAACACATCGAACAGTGACAGTGACACTTAAATGTCAGAGGCGTTAATCAAGAGGGGTTTCGAGTGATAAAATCTCATTTTACTTATTAACTCGGAACACTTGCGCACGTAAGGGGTGTTTCGGGGGTTCATTTTTTTTAAATTATTTAAATTGAAATTATTTAAAATTTAAGTATTTAATTTAAATTTAAATTATATTCAAATTAATAGTTAATAGTTAGTTTTTGGTTTCTGTTCTTCAATATTATTTACCAAAATTATTTGAATTAAAAATAATTTTTTTTTAAATATTTTATTTTTCATTTATAACGAACCCGTTTAAAACGAACTACCGCCTAAAACGAACCAATCTCAAAGTACGCACTTTATGTTTTCGCTTATTACGAAACCGTTTAAAGCGAACTTTCGGTTAAAACGAACCATTTTGCCAGTCCTTCGAGTGATAAAATCTTATTTTACTTATTGACCTGGAACACTTGGGCACGTAAGGGGGGTTTCGGGGGTTCAACCTCATCAAATATTTGTTTGTTAGAAAAACTGTGGGTGGCAAATATGATTTAAAATTATATTGGACTCAAGATTGTTGTATGGAACATCCCAAAATGAAATCTTTTAGGCGCTGCTGACACAGAGATATACATAACTGACACAGAAATATACATAACTGTATATTAGGCCCACTATCAAAGGGAACCATATAATTTGTCTGTAGAGAACAAAGAGTTTTAGGTTTTTTGGTAGGCAATTTTACTCTCAGAGCTTTGCCATTTTCTACTGAAAGAATAACCATCGACACAAAAATTGAGATCTATATTTTAATGTTAACTATGATGCAGGATTGAAACTGGAATTGAGCGTCAAGTCAGAATTGTTAACAAATTTATGGGCCAACGGCCTTTATTTTAACTCACATTAATTATTATGAATAAGATTTCTAGAAATTCAATAAGCAATATTGTTAATATAAATTAAACTTTAACTTTAAACTTTTCGAAATTGACGCCCCTTTTGAACGCTGCATAGATTTACGTAGCCGCAGAAAATGTCGTGAAAAGAAATTAGCAATGTAAACATGTCAATTGCGTTAAATAAAAAAACTCAAACACATAAAGTGAAAGATAGCCAGGCAAAAAATATTGTAACAATTTCCATAAAGCATGCAAAACTTCGGCCTGTTTGGCCACCACTCGCACAAAGCGCCACATGCGTTGGCGCCCCCGAGGCGATTTATTTCTCTTTACATTTCAAATGGTCAGCTGCTGTCTGTTGATTTTCGTATGCAAACTACAAGCACACACACACACACACACATGCACACATTCACAGACAACTGTCAATAACTTGAATAGGCCGGAAGGCCTACGCCACTCAGCCAGGTAGTCGCCAGCGTAAAGTTGTCATGTGTAAAAAAAATTTCCCATTTAAAATGCAACACTTGAGCGTGCCAGCTGCGTTTGAATTTCATGCTGACATCCTGAAAACAAAAACCAAAAAACAATAACAACAACCGTGTGCCAGTGAGTCAGTGCGATTTTGCGAAAAGCCCAAAAAAGCGCCAATTGACATTTATTTCTATTAAACATGTTTTTTCCATATCGCAAATTATGAGTAAGCTTTTTCCATTTATTGCACTTACTTTTTCATATTTTGTTGCATTATTTGCTGCACTTTGTATTTATGCATTTATGAAAGAAACAATAAACACTCAGTATCATTGCAGCTCAGCAACAACAACAAAAATGCTTAAGCATTAAAATTATTGTGGCCAGCAATGTGTACGTGTCGAGCGCTCAATAATTGCAAGTCAACTGAAAATCAAGCAGCAGACACACGCACAATAATTCGATTAATTTTCATGATGTTTTATGGCTCGTGGTGCCACTTGATCTGGTTTTTGTCTACGCAGAAATTCCATTCACACACACACACAGTCAACGCTTCAAAATAAACAACAAACTTTTGCTTCTCAAAGTGTTTGTGTACTTTGCGTTCGACCTCGAAAGCGATTGATGCCAAATGGTAGTAAAAGAAAGCATTGTTTTCAAATTGAATTTATTGTATTTTGATTACCTATTAAACTCATTAAACTATTTGTTATTTTTCATTCATTCGACAGTATTTGATTTTGCGAGCGTTTGTGCCTACAAAATTTCAAGGCTTACAAAGTTTGACTAGAGATAATTTTTATCACATGTGTAAAGTAAAAACATAAAAAAATAATATTATTATTGAAAAATTTAACTGTTTTTTCATGTCTCATTAGAAAAATGTAGCAAAAGAGTTAAACTTTCATTTATTTTTTTATAATACTAGCAGAACCCGGTGGCTTTGCACGCTAGTTTGAAGTCTACGGGCCCAATAAATCAAGTTTCTCTTAACCCTTTGTTGACCCGGTCAGATTTCTACGAAAAAATAGTCTTCCAATAATTTCTCATTTGAAGTGCTTTCACCATATTCAAAGTCAATAGGCCCGTTTCATCATGTTTCTTCATAAAAACAGATGACCCATCAATGACCACGTTGGATTTTGATTTTCAAAAAGTGAACATGTGTTCAATTATTTCTCACAAAAAACTTTCATTGAGTTTGAAGTTAATAAGCCCATTAATTCATGTTTAAAACTTTTAACCCAACGTTGACTCGTCAGGTTTTTATTTTCGAAAAAATATAGAACACGGGTTGAATTATTTCCCTTTTGAAATCGTGGTGCAATTTCAAGTGAAAACCCCATTAAATCATGTTTCCCCATACAAATTTTTAACCCAATTTTGACCCCGTCAGATTTTGATTTTCGAAAAAAATGAAAAACATGATCCCGTTAGATGAATTTAATTTTTTAATTTAATTTCATTTTCGAACTTTCGCACTTTCACCTAGTTTTAAGTCAATAGGCCCATTAATTCATGTTTTTCACGGTTTATCCATAAAAACTTTTAACCCAACGTTGACTCGTCAGATTTTGATTTTCGAAAAAATATAGAACACGGGTCGAATTATTTACCTTTTGAAATGCTTGCACCAAGTTTCAAGTCAAAACCCCATTAAATCATGTTTCCCCATACAAACTTTTAACCCCATTTTGACCGCGTCAGAGTTTGATTTTCGAAAAAATGAAAAACATGATCCCGTTAAATGAATTTAATTTTTTAATTTCATTTAATTTTCGAACTTTCGCACTTTCACCTAGTTTTAAGTCAATAGGCCCATTATTTAATGTTTTTCACAGTTTATCCATAACAACTTTTACCACACCGCTGACCCCGTTAGATTTTGATTTTCAAAAGAATTAGAAACATATCTAATTCGATTTTTATTTCATGTGTTTTCACTAATTTTGAATGGATGAATATGGTTTAAAATTATATCCATCTAAAATCTTTTCAAATTCACAAAACCCCCCAGCGATAAATAAATTTTATGGACCATACATAAACCCAAAAAGTCTAACAACGTAGCACATTATATCATTCATTACAAGCTAACAGCGAATTACTAAAAATATTCCAACATTCATAAAAACACAAAAGCCAACCCATAAAAATGGCAATGACAATATTAGTCGTCGACACAAAATTTGTTGGTGACTAATTTTTCGAAAACTGCTACAATTGCATGCAAAATGTTTTTTCTCTCGCAACAAACAACAGTTTTCAAGGCATTTTCCTGCTTGCCGCTTATTAATTCTATTTCTGTTCTATTATTATTTTTTACTTTTACACGCATCTGTGCTGCATTTTTCAATTTTCGGCCTTGGTGAGTATTTCTCATCGAAGTACTTTTTTCCCGCTCATTTTTGGCAAAACAACTACGTGAACATGTGCGAGAAATGGCATTAATAACGACTGCAACTGTGGCTCCGACATGTTTTTATTTTGCGTTCTTCACAAAATGTTGTTTATTTTCGTAAAGTCGAAATGCCAAAATTAGAAAATTGCGCATTTTGCATTAATTTTAAAATTATTTGTTGGAATAGACCAAATAAGACAATGGTTGAAATGATTTTTAAGTGTTGGTGCGATTGTGTTGAGCCATAAATTTGGTGCTTGCTTCAAGATGAGTTTGAATGGGATTTTTTAATAATTATTAAATTGATATAATTTTCTATAATGTTATATTCTATAGTGATTATAATCTATAATATGAATTATTATATTCTGTAAGAATAATTAATTAAATAATAATTTATTTAACAATTACGTACCCGAGTACATCTTCGCTGTTCCTTTACCGCTATTTCAAGAACACGGATAATACTAAGTTAAGGATAGTCAAATGTGCATCAGTTTTTAATATACAATGTTTCATAAGTTTTTCGGCATTCAACAAATATTAAACATAAACCTTGTTATTCATTTTGAATCAACTTTCATCCAAACAATCTTATACATTTCTTTAACGTAACAAAGTTTTCAATTGCTTTAAAGGCTCATTAAACATTGTTTATTTTTTTTAATTATTTATAAAGTTAAAAAAATTTAAACATTGCTTTGCTTTACACATAAACTTCAAATCAAATATTTTTCATTTACAAAACAAAATTTTAGTTTTAATTCTGTATTTGTAAGCATTGACTTGATGCGTTTAGTTTTGTTATAGAAATTAGAAAAAAATATTTAAAAATATTAAATTTAAATATATATAAAAATTTTTATTATATTTATTTATTAAAATATTAGCTTTTAGAACAGAAACTCAATTTTGTCGGAGTTATATAATTTTTAATATAATATAATTTAAAAATTTGTTCTACGACAACAATGATTTACTATATGTTGTTTCACTTAATTTTTTTATTGATAACTTGTAGAACTTGTAACTTGTAGAACTATACTAACTTGTGGAACTTTACTAACTTGTGGTTTTCCGTCAAAATCTTAACTTAAGATTTATAACTTGACTCAAGTTCTAAAATTGTCACCAGTTACGCGGTTTAACTTGAGATATTCTGTGATAACTTTTTATTTTTGTGTTCTTTATAATTCGATTGAAAAATCATACAAAAAAACGCCTGCAACACAGAAGACAAAACAGCAAATTTTTCAAATAAAAACAACTAACTTCTACTTTTTCATAGAATTTTTCGTATTATAAAATGTCAAATAATGTCGTTTTCTGTCATTTTGCTACAATTTCTTAGGAATGTTTGCATGACTCAACATTTGTCCTAATTAAAGATTCAAAAACTGAAGAAACGCAATTTGTAACTTGCCAAGTTATGTATCTAAAATATCTAAAATAAATCATTCAAACGTGCCAGTTTAATAATTTCTAAAGTTGACAAAATTTATTCAACTCGTACAAGTTACGATTTCAGCTTTGAACAAAGAAATCGAGCCCAAGTTCATTGCCTTCTCCGCTTCATAGCATTGTGGAACTAAGCATTATTTCGATTCGAACAATCATTGTTGCTATACTTCAGTGCTCAACAAAATAATTCTTACAGCTAGAAATTACAAAAAAACAAATAAAAAATTATAAACTATTTTTAGCCATATTTTTACTTTTTCAATTTTAGATTTAAATTCATTATTTATGGCTAATGTCACTTGTCTGCTCTTCCAATTTCATATTTCCTTTATTTAATTAAAATTAGTTGAGCGCTTTTTAAAAATAATCATAACCTAAAAATAACCACAGTTGACAAGAAAATGCGCGCCAATAAACTTTGCAATACACACTCAATTCACTATTCAGTTGTGTAAAGTCATTTGCACATTTGCTGGCAACAAGTAGCTGCAACTTGCTGTGCCGTAATGGTCAAAGTTGCCAGCAAGTCGCACAACTTGTTGGTTGACTGCTTGATTTTTGCCTTTTCATTTCACTCCAATATAACTTTACGCTGTTGTTGCTTTTTTCTCGGAAAGCACAAGAGTGCGGTGCACTTTTAATGTCCCCTCCTTCGTCCCCCCTAACATCGTTCGAATCATACTTCAGTGCAGCGCAACGCATCGAACCAATACTTGTGCAGTTTTCCACTTCATTTTTTTTTACTTAGTTTTCCATTTTATCTGTTGCAACACATTTTCAAGATCAAGGGCAACAAGAGCAAAAATCCATGCAACAACAACAATGCGACACAGTGTGCTGCAAAACTGAGAAGACTGCAGACAGACTGCAACCAAAGCACTGGAACGCATTGAGTGCATGTGTGTGCGTTTGTGTACGATATGTAGCTGCAACATGACATAATGACAGCCAGCAAATGCTATAAATAGACTGCAGCAACAACAACAACAACAAGAACTTGTATGCATGTGCAACACTGTAGCAAGAGTCATACAGGGTGCGCCCATGTGGCGCCAGAAGGAAAGGAAGTCTAAAATTATTTTTGCATTACTGGTTTTGTACAGAAAAACAACAAACGTTGGCTTTGTTGGCACAAACACAGTGCCAGCGCATGAAAAAAAACCAAGAAAAAATTAAATACATAATTAAAGAATTCCACACAAAGCGAACTCAGCGAAATGCCTCATTGGCCTGTCGCGACGCACTGTAAAAATGAGAAATTCTTATCATTTAGTATTTTGCAAAACCATAAACCACAATTAAAAAAGAACAAAGTAAATTTTTGCGTTTATCTGTGATTCGTACAAGGCAAACAAACTATTAAAAATATGCAGTACATACGTACAGACATACAAATTTTCGGTATGACATGTGAAGAGAAAAATTTCCATATTGCGCACTTACTTCTCGACACCCTGTGCGGCGGCGACTTGTTGCAGCAGACATGCCGTGGCGGTCGACGCATTTGTGCCTGCAGCGGACGTGGCTGGCGGCGTGGCGCTGGACTCAAAGTGGAAGCCACGATCCTCGCGCACCATGTACGCCGGCAGCGTCTCGATGATGGCGTTCGCCTTGTCATTGTAGGAGCCCAACAGTTCGCGATATTTCGAGTAGACGATGCGCTTCAGCTGCGGATTAGCGGCCGCTGCTGTGGCAGGCGACGGCGTGGGCGTGGCCGTGGCCGTGCTGCAGTGTTGCATTGTGGCAGCCATTTTTAGTTATTTTAGTTATTATTTGATGTTATTTATGCAGTTTTACAAAATGTTAACACAAAATTTCACAACTCACAAGTCTTCAACAGAGCATTTATTGAGAGAATCAATTGTTACTTTTGCAGTTTTTATGCGTCTTTGATCTGTTGGCAGTTACAACGTTTTGTTTAAATTTGCATACAAATTAATTTGACTGAGCACAAGTACCGTTTAACGCTCTTTTCAGCGCAGACCTCAAACAATAACCTTTTTTATTTGCTTTTAATTTAGTTTTTGCAATTTTTTATCTTTTCACAAATTCCCTCAGCAAGTTCAGCAACTGGCAATGGTCAATAATGAGCATCAAGCCGCTTGCGAATTTATTTTGCATTTCAACAGCTAGCAAAACGACATTTCGCCGAACTCATTGTGGTCGCTCATAAACTGTGCGCTCATCATAAAAATGGCTCAGCTTGACGCGTCAATGCTTACATAATGTATGTGTGTGTGTGTGTGCGTGCGTGAATGAGTATTGTGCCACCAAGGTATCAATAAAAGCGCCACACTTTATGACTGTTCGACGCGTCTGCGAAACGGTATCATCTTAAATAATCAGCTTAGGGTCGATCGCTCAAGTCGGCATTCGCAATCGATCGTTTTGGCTGTTGATGTTTATCGCATGCCGCCTCATTTCATTTGCTTATGGTTCGGAGACCCTTTCGACCCGATTTGCTTTTGCTTTTGGTCTTTGTGCGCTTCAGCGCCAACGACTCGCTTAATTATAGTTCGCAACGCCTGCGGCAATCAAAAGTCCAGCGAAACTTTGTACCACTGACTGAGTGATCTTCTTGATCCGCACGTTTGCGGCGCACAGCTGTGCGGCGTGTGAGTCGCGCTGACTCATTGCCACGACTTGGAATTTCTACATGGCATGCGGCGTTACTATTGAGCGCAACAGCTGATCGCAAATACTGTAAAAATTTCCATGACAGACAACAATATAAGCGATCACGCCAACGTCTAATGAAATGTGAAATGCCGAGGGGCGCCGCACAGCACCGAAAGGTAACAAGGAAACAAAGCATTCGGAAACCTTTTAGCTGGACTCGAGCACACACACCTCTCATAGGGCAGCCACCGTGTCTTGTCTACAATCAACTGAACATATATCAAATTTGGTCTGGTTTCTGGCACAAGGTGAGTTAGACGTGCAGCCTGCCCGATCGTGCGAACGTAACGTGTGTTCTTTTGCCTGTGTTCTGTTGTTTTTGTTTTTCGGCTGTCGGTGCGTGCACAGGCGATGAATCATCGCGCGTTCATCATCACCGCAGCCTCTCTGGCCGCGGCCTAAGTGCCGCCGTTTGCCGCACGCTCGCAGCGCAGCGTAACATTAGAGGCCGCCCTAAGTTCAGCAGAAACCGCATACAATAACAAATTGTCATAAGAAAAACAAATACATTTGAGAACAAAGTCTTGAAAAAAATTAAGAAAAAACGTTTAGTTTTAAAAGTGTTAAATTTTATGAAAATTCTGCGCACGGCTGTGCGATTCGGACTCGCTCTCTCTCTGGCGCTGAGCAGATGGCTGTTTTTATTTTTAGGTATGAGCTAAAAAATAAAAGCGTGCGGCGGGAAATGTTTTTCAAAAGATTGCAGCCCATTCGCGTGAAAAACCAATGCAAGCAAATTGGGTGGCAGAAAGATTTTGTTTTCAAAGCGAAAACGTTTTATGAAAGCTGTCGTCTTTATGAAAAGCTATAAATCTGGTATATTTGGCAATTTTTAAAACAGTCATAATTCGTATTTGCTATTAAAATAAGATTAAAGTAATTGTAAAAGCAATAAAAAAGAGCTGCAGTGGGTGTAAAAAGTGGTTATTGAGTTATGGGAATAAGACAATTTGAAAGTTTAACACAGAACAATTGAACTGTGTACTGACTGTTGGCAGTATTGGCGTTTTCTAAAACTTAACGGATTGCAGACGAAACATAATCTTGATATTTGTTGTTTTTGTTAAATTAGATTTAAAAACAAAAAAATATGAATTTTGAAAAAGAATCTCGAAATCTCTTAAGCAAGAAGTTAAATCCAGATAAGATGGTATTCAAGTCAAAAAACTAGAAATCTTATGTACCCAAACGATCAAAGCTTGTTCTTCTACACGCTTAGCTCGTTTACAGTTTCTTAAGTTTTCGGTATTTTATGAAAAAAAAAAATTTTTTAATTTAAAACAAAATTATGTTTCATTGAAACAAATGGTATGTGCAGATTATTACTGTCGGAATTTCGATATATTTCCTGATCCTAATATATATTTCTTCTTATTTTCAAATTTTATTAGAATTTTCTTTTTTTCTTTATTTTATTTTTCATTTTATTATTTTATGTTATTTTATTTTACTTTATTTTACTTTATTTTATTTATTTTATTTATTTTATTTATTTCATTTATTTTATTTATTTTATTTATTTTATTTATTTTATTTATTGTATTTATTTTATTTTATTTCCACGATGTATTGAACCCCTTAGGGCTACATATTACAAATCAGTTGTTTAACAACAAGATACATTTTATTTTATTTTATTTCTTATATTATATTATATTATTTTTTTTATTTTTATATTTTATTTTATTTTTTTTTATTTTATTTTATTTTATTTTATTTTACTTTATTTTATTTTGTCTTATTTTATTTTATTTTATTTTATTTATTTTTATATTATTTTTTTAATTTTATTATTTTATTTTCCTTTTTTTTATTTATTTTATTTTATTTTATTTTTAATTTTATTTTATGTTATTTATTTAATTTTTCATTTAATTTTTTTACTTTTTATTTTATTTTATTTTCTTTATATTATTTTTATTTTTTTATTTTATTTTATTTCAAAAAATGTTTGTAACTAAACATTTTTTTAACCATCAATTTTAATAATTTGAATTTTGAAACATTTATAAACTCATTTGTTGGCATTATGTCTGTCCGAATTTCGTTTTATTTTCATGCTAAAGTAAATATTTCGAACCTTCAATTCAAATAAAGAGTGACCAGATACCTGTGACAGTTTTTCAAATAGGATATCTCAGCAACTGTCAAAAATATCATTCTCAAAGTATAACGTTTAAATGTCAAAATAGTTAGTGTAGTTTGTCATTTCATTATGCACCGTTTTACGGTGCCGAACATGAACAAATTACTTATTAAAAAGTTTTGATTTGATATGATTTTGATTTTGATTTTTGATTTTGATATGAATTTATTCATTTATTATTTGATTTATATTTCATTCAATAAAAATTTGTGTGATCTTCAATTTAAATAGTTTAAACTTTTATAAATTGATAAAAGAATCTGAAAAATCGCTTGTCTCTACTTGAACTTTTTCCCCCAACAAATTCCTTATGCATTCATGATACATTCAACTAATATTTACATAATCGTAAGTTTTAATTAGAAGTCAGAGAAGAAGAAACTGTATATCTATATCTCAGGTTTCATTATGTACATTATGTATACATACATACATATGTAACATAATGTATAAAGTGTAGTGTAAAATATTTTGCATATTAAGATGGCTATTTAGAAGTTGTTGGCCTTTAGCTCAAAATTTGATCTCTTATACCTAGGAAGCGATACATAAATAGTTCAACAATCAGCTTAGTACACAATTTTTTTAAATCTGCGCCAGATTACAAGTCACTATATGCATTATTTTATGGCGAATATTTTCGTGCTACATTTCTTCTTTTTAAGTCCGGTTTCAAAGCACATTTTTGGCATTTAAGAAAAAAATGCCCAAATTGGCCCGTAAAAATAGGGAGCTAGAGGGTTAAAATGTTTCACAAAAATGTTGCCCATAGTATTTTACATGCAATTGCTGAACACTTTCTTTATCTAAAATATAAGATCAAATGGTTTTTGTAATCCGATTCACCTAAGAATGAGCAAAAAAAATATGTTTTGAATGCTAGTATTTTAAGTTCTGAACCGATTTGCTGATGGACACATAAATAATCCAAATATACTCGTAGAACATTCATTCTAAATGCTGAGCGCTTTTTCCCAAAAATATATCAAAGATTGGTGCTTTAAGAAGCCACGTTCAGTTAATGGGTTAATATAAAATTTTCCGTTTCTTTTGAATTGAGCGAACTGAAAAGAGCGTTTCAACAAACAATCCTTGATTGATCAATAAGCCAATCAATCAGTTTCATTCATTATTATGTCGAAGTCAATATTAAGTCACAATTCCAGCGATTTTCAAGCATCACTATGAAAAATCTCAGTTTAAAATTTTGTTTTCCATTAAATTCTACACTTCAGTATCACCAACTTTTTAAATATTTCACTTTTATACTCTCGGATATTTTTCAAAGCACTCAATGCTTGAGCTACTTTTTTTAGTTTCAACTTCTTTTTTAAACAAACAAATGAAAGTCCTTCACAGCCAGCGACTCCTTTGTGTGAGCAATTTTCAATATGAGTTAAGCATTGCTATGACAGCACTTGGAATCAGGTTGGCGTGTTGTTTTTTTCTCTCGACGCGCGTTGTACTTTTTTCCAACCGTCAACCGAACTGCACGTCGCGATGTTTGGACGCTCAATGCGGCAACGTGAAACGTTTCAATGTTGTGATCGCCCAGTTGCGGCTATTGAATGAAAGAAAATCAACAACAACAACAACAACAGAAAAAAACCACAACACGCTTTGCAAGCCCCACTCAAAGTGGTTGTTGGCGTTCGAAGCTGTTACTGGTGTTGTTGTTGTTGTTGTTGTGGTGTGGTGCCTTTGTGCTCGTTTACTTGCTTGCTTGAGTTGAGGTGGAAATGAGGCGCAACAATTGCTGCCGCAACGACAAGAAACGGACATAGCAGCAAACCAGCCAGGCAGGCAGACCGGACAGGCAAATACTTAAGTGGCGGCTGGCTGGATGAATGGACAGACACACAGACGGACAGACAGCGCAAAAGATAAGACAACAAGTTGCTGTGGGTGTGGGGTCTGTTGCAGCTGCAGCCGGTCAGCAACGCAGTGGGTGTAGTGCAGCAGGGTGGGGCGTGTTGTGGGCAGTGAAGAGGAGGCGCACAGCCTGGCCGCATGTCTGTCGCTGGGCGCGCTTAAGGCAGCCTTTGTTTGGTGTATGTGTTAATGTGATTTTCTCGGCGCATGTGTGTGTGAGTGTGTGTGTGTTTGTGTCTGTGTGTGCAACCGGACATTGGACACCACAACGCCCAGAGTTGCGACTTCAAGTTGCAGTTGCTGGAAGTGCAGCAACTGCTGCTTGCTGCAAACAGCTGTTGGTGTTGCTGCAGCGATTTTTTGAAAATTTGCATTTATGTTTGTTGTTGTTGTTGTTGCTAGTGTTTCCTTGTTGTTGCTAATGAAGCTGTGCTTTTGTTGTCCATTCGCTTGCATTTCATTTGGTTTTTGTTATTTGGCTCTTTTTCATATTGAAGCTTTCTATTGCTGTTTATTGTTATTGTTGTTATCGTATTTCACTTATTTTTATATTTTTTTAAATTTTGCTGATTTTATATTTGCGGTTTTATTTTGATTTTGCTTTGTTGTAGCCAATAGAACAATTTAACTGTCAAGTTACATTTTCTGACAACGACAAATTTCTGCTGTCATTTATTGTTAGCTGTGGCAGTTGTTGTTGTTTATATTGTATTGCCATGATTAATGGTTGCTACTGTTACTATTACGGTTGCTCTTGTGGCTTTTGTCGTTACTGCTGCTGTTGTTGTTGTTGTGCTTGTTTCATATCTTTTCGCTATCACTTTGATTGTCTGTTTTTGCCAGCTTTGGGATTTTTTTGGATATATATGATATCTATAATTTTTTTTTGTGTTTTTACTCTTTGCGTCATTATCATTTCTATTCATGTGCTTTTGTTGTTGTTATCATGAACCTAACTGTAATAAACCGCTTCAGCGTTGAAATTCTGTTTGATCACACTTTTATCTACGAGATATTTCAGCTAATCGTCGAGTATTTTTTAGTGAAATTTTGTTTTCTTTGCATCTTGTCTAACATTCAACACTGATTTTGCTTTTCCTGCTTGTTAATTTGCTTTATGGTGAATGTGGTGACTTTGGAGCGCAAATTATTATTGTTGTTTTTCAGTTGTGACAACTTTTGCCTTGGCTTGGCTGGCATTCATTGCAAAGTATTCTTATCTTAATTGTTAGAATTATTTCAATGACATGTTTTTACAAATTACGCAATTTCATAATATCTCTTCAAGTCAGTGGAAGGGAGTTTTGCAATTTTTAAACATTTCAAGACCATGGAAAAATTAGTGTAAAACAAGGTGTCGCCAAATGAAAAGTAAAAATCTATTAAGGGGGGACTATACCATTTTGAGCGTTCTTTGAGGGCATTTTTGACAATTTTTTACTTGCAAATGAATACCAATAGACGGATGAGGTTTTTTGTAAATGAAAGAACTTGTATTAGTGTACAAAATGGAATTTTTTTATCCATCCACCCCTCACCCCTCTCCTCCCACAACTCCTCGAAGTTACGATCTCCTTGTTGCAGCGTTCCGCGGTGGTCACGATTGAGCCTCTGGGATTTATCTGAAAGTCAAAATTGTTTCACCATTTTGAACTATAGGTTTGTCGCTCGTCATTAACGGATGGGATTTTTAAATTTCAAATTTAAAAAAAAATGGCGGCCGTTTAAAGTAAAAATCTCTATTTTTTACTGAAAATTTGGTTTCAATAAGGCGGAAAAAATTTGCAAATTGAGATATCAAAAAAAGCATCCGTTAATGACGAGATACTACCCTTAGCTTGGAACATACGAGATTTCAAGTGAATCCGTTGAATTGATTCCGAGAAATCATGACCACCGACTTTGAAAACATGATTTCGAGAAAAACGGGTTTAAAGTTTTGAAATCAGTTTACACTGGCCTGACCGCGCTAGGGAAAAGCCTCATATCTCAACAAATTTTGCGAATTTTGCCAAATGGCTTTGCAAACACATTCTCAAGGGTTTACTCTAATGAATTAAGCAAAAAAAAAATTTCGATTTTTCAAAACCGAAAAGGTCCCCCCTTAAAAATGTAGACCCGCACCCATTTATATACAAATATTTGTTTATATCATAATTCATGTTGACTAAAAAATACGTGCCTTGGCAAGTAGTTGAGTCTTGCTGGTCATTAACCACTGCGCAACTCAGACATTGAGTGACACGTCAACGCTTCAGACACATTGTCACCGAATTTAAATGATGACAAAGCGATACTTTAAGTGCACTTGACAGAAGTAGAAGATGTCAAACATGTCTTATTCGACTATTCTATATTATATGCTACGAGGAGCCATGTTCAAAAGACGCACACTTCCAAATCTAAACTGTCACTATAAAGTTATGCATTTGATGTTGTGCAAACCTAAAACTATATCCATAGGTACGTAGATACATAACTGGCACGACAGCCCAATTTTTTAGCTTTCTGCAGCCTTCTGGACTTTGTGTTTCTGAACAATGAGTAGAGTTCCCATAGGCAATTTTACTCTCAAAGATTTCTTGCTGAGAGGGAAGTCGTCGAAAGAGAATTTATCATATACATTTTTTAAGTATTAAGTATCAACTAAAACCCCAGGGAACAAAATCAACAACATTAACATAAAAAACTCAATGAAGGTTCCACCAATCACTGAAAATCTTTAGGAGAACAGACTATGGTGGTATGGTCACGAAATGAGACAAGATTTATTGTGAGAAAAACCATGAAACAAAACATCATCTTATTTCCGTACATCTTTAAAAAATGCAGCTTTTCATTTACTCCCTTCAGGGCTAGTTTTCCTGCACTCCCTGCTGGATGTTTTCCAATCAATTTTCGCACTACTGAGCTTACAAATCATCTTTCAAATTATCAAAAAGCCAAAAGACAACCGCAAGCAACCTAAACAAGCACAGTTTTATAGAACGTGAAGGACCAACGCCACGAAACTGCGACAGTACAGAGCAAAAGAAGGTCAACCCCGCATAGAGATATTGGAAAGAGAGAAGGCATTGACTACCGCGAGGTAACTTGTGGTTCAAATCACTTAGCAGCTGAACCACTGCACTCTACCTTTGGAAACAGCAATAAAGACTGATCCAGAAAAGCGATGAACTAACAAAGTCAGTTAAAACAAACGAGTCCTATCAGAACCACTGGGTCCGTAAAAATACTGCAAGCCTATGTTAGATGTCGGCCTCGATAGCTCAGCGGGTAGCGCGCTGGCTTCTCATACCGAGCGCCCCGGGTTCGATTCCTGGCTAGGGCTGGAAAAAACACTCATCTACTTCTGTCGCTATCCACATGAAGGGAATGAGAATTACAAGAATCGCACAAGTGCGCTCTTGGCAGGCAATGGCAAAACCTCCAAGTGTGAAAGAAAAAAACTGCCCATCGCCGTTCGGATTCGGCGTTAAACTGTAGGTCCCCTCCCCTCCCTTTCCCCATCCGTTTGAAATGTGTGTTATATCACATGTTGAAAAAACAGTGGTGCATACGCATTTCAAACGGGTGGAATCCTGTGGTATCACAACGGGCCCGTTAAGAGGCCTAAGTGTGTCTCATACAGAGGCAACCACTTCAACCTAACCTAACCTATGTTAGAACACAAAAAAGTTTCAAGAAAGAAGACGAAGAAGCTTGGAAAGACAAGAAATAGGCTTGGATTTTCACCTTTTGTCGGTCATACAACCGTACACATATATTATGTTCGTTTTCTCCATACGATCATAAAAAAGAAGGTATTTCCTTTCATATTACTACTAAGCCTTCAAAATATTATTATATAGGGAATTTTAATTCTCGAAAACTGTAGGAAGCACTTACAAAGTTGAATATTGCCATATGGCAACAAAAGAGCAAAAGCGAAAATAAAGATTTTAATATAAATTAACATACTTAAATATATATGAAATTTTTCCCAATATTATAGCTTCAAATATGTTTTAAAACCAAAGTTTTACGTACAAAAAATTTTAAAATTTACACAGTCTACTTTAACCTATTCTTCTCTTTGTATCGGTCGCATCAAACTTCAAACAGATTTAATTTCAACTACAATTTTTGCTGGAGCTTTCCAAAGCGCCACTTTGAAACTGCACTAGAACCAAACCCACACTTTGACCGGTTTCAATGCCACGACTCTAGGAAATTTGCAATGAAACTACTCCAAATAAATAACATGAAACGCATCGTATACCAAATATGCGACACATGGAGTCATTTGATAAATTTAAACCTAAACGCTGTGAACCATTCCAAAAAAATACTTTTCCAATATTAACAAAATATGCTAAACACAAGAAGATGCCAATAAAATACACAAACAAAGCACACATATGTCAACAACAATCCAAGTTTACATAAACAAAGATAAAACCAATATAAATAGCAACAACAAGAAGCTGCATAGCAGCCAAAACAATCAAAACCAGAAACAGTGCTAAATATTTGATTTGATTCGATTTTTTTTTGATTTTGTAGCTAACATTTATTTGATGTAGTGGCAACTTGTGATTTTGTCAATTTTGTTATTTTTGTGGTTATTGATTTTTTTGTTTGCCACTCGGTTGTAGGCGTTCAAATGTACACAAATTAAGTTAATAATGCAAATTGGCCTAAACTTGGGCGTTGATGCGTTTAAATGAGCGCTAATTCAATGAGAAATATGCTGACACAGAGAAGGCACTGTGAGTAGGGGAGCCACTGTTGTTGTTGTTGTTGTGTTCATATGTGGGTGTGTCAAAGAGATTTCTTAAGCATGTGTAGAAGAATTATTTGACGACAATGTTTTAATGTTGAGTTACTTAATGAGTTGTGAAAGTTTTAGCAGAAAACGAAGAGTAGTATTGTACTTGAAGATTTGGAGGAGAAGAGCAGAAATTCCTTTTTGAGAAGGAAAAGTATTAATCTGGAAATTATTGGAGGAAGAAGGAGACGACTTGAAGATATAAAAAGAAGCAGAAGACCAAGAAAGCCCTTTAGAGATGGAAGAATATAGAACTTGAAGATATTGAAAGAAGAAGAAGACCAGGAAATCCTTTTTGAAGGATTGGTATTGAACTAGAAGTTATTATAGGAAGGAGAAAACCAGGAATGACCTTTAGAAAAGGAAGAGTATTGAACTTAAAGTTATTGGATATAGGAGAAGATAGGGAATGATCTTTAGAGAAGGAAGAGTATTGATCTTGAATTTATTGGAGGAAGGAGAAGACCAGGAATGACCTTTAGAGAAGGAAGAGTGTTGAAGAAGGAAAAGACCAGGAATGACCTTTATTGAAGGAAGAGTATTGAAGAAGGAGAAGACCAGCAATGACCTCTAGTGGAGGAAAAGTATTGAACTTGAAGATATTAAAAGAAGCAGTCCAGGAAAGCCCTTTAAAGATGGAAGTGTATTGAACTGGAAGTTATTATAGGAAGGAGAAGACCAGGAACGACCTTTAGAGAAGAAAGAGTATTGAAGAAGGAGAAGACCAGGAAGGACCTTTAGTGAAGGAAGAGTATTGAACTTGAAGTTATTGAAAGAATTAGGAGACGAGTAATACGCTTTAACTGAAATCCAACGATTACGGAGATTTTGAGAAATCAAAAATAAAGACACTGAGTTTGATGATGACAAGATAAATAGGGAAAAAAGGTTAAGAATTGGAATTGGTCGTAAAACTTAAATAACGAGAAATGTAGCAAAATTAGGAAACAATTTGGACTTAACTTGTTTTTAACTCTTTTCTTAAATTTCAAGGTCTTACTTAATTCGAACTCAAAAAATTTTAAATTAAAATTTAACGGCAACACAATTATTTTATAAATTCGTAATTCGTAACCTATCGTAATTCGTCGTAAAATCTCTACTCAAAATCTACTCATTAAGTTCAAATCAATTACAGATAATACTAAATCAATTTTATAAATATGTTATATTTCAATAATTAAGATCTTGAAACTTATTCACATTGTTGAATTTTTGGTTTTTTTTTATAAATAGTTTTATTTTTGGTTTTTTGTTCTCGTGTGTTTCTGCTATCGAGTCTGGTTGAGGCCCACTGCTCGTAAGCGGAATGAATAAGGAAGAAACAATTTTTTTTTTACAATATGGGTTTTACAAAAATTAAAATTGCAAGCTTCTGCACCTTTAGTAGAATAAACCAAAGATTTTTCAAAATTTTGTAAAGCTTTAAAAATATTTTTATTTATTTTTTATTATTTTTATTTTATGCATATTTGTATTGTAAGAAAATTATAATACAAATAAAAAAGCGCAGCACTAGCGACAGAGGCCTTTGGCTGGCATATATGTATATATTTTCAAATATATAATACATAAACACATAAGTATATATTTTGCTGCTACAAACCGCTTGACACCAACAGTCACCCGCAACTTTTTCAGCAGCAACCCAACTAAAACTTTGAATTTTTCTCTGTTTTTTGACAAAACTTAATCACTGGACTTAAGCTGTTGAGTAATTTCAAATTGTTTTTAATTCATGGCCGCAACAACAATCAAGAAAAACCCAACAAAAACAATGCACTTGAACTTCGAAAAAAAAAACACTGAGTAAGGAACGTTAATTCTTAAACAAACAACTTAAAACCAACACAAAAAACTGACAACAAATAAAAATAAAAATTATGAAAAATGCCGAAAACAACTCAAAGCCAACAACAACAACTACGTAAAAATGCGTTAAAGACTTGCAGCGGCGATTTTTCACACATGATTTGCGTAACGTCAATGCGTCGGCGCGTTTACGACACAAAATTCACTCGGTTTATAAGATTTTATTGGTTGTTGTTGTTGCTGCTGTGTGGTCGCCAGTCGACAGCAGTCCGTGTAACGCCAAGCAATGCATCAAAATGTCGTAAAACGTCAACATTTGCACAAGTTGACGCCATAAAACAACAATGAATTAAAAAACAAAAAATACCAGCAAATATTTAAAAATCAGTTAAAAAAAACGTGCAGAAAAAATATGAAAAAATGTAAATGCATTTTTAAATTAAAACCACAGCTGACCATAACAACAACAGCAACCACAAATGCTAAGCTGCAAGTTCAACAACAACAACAAGAACAACAACAGCCTGTAGAAGGAGGAATTGCAAAAAAAATGCCAATCAGCGGCGAAAAACCGCCGTGACCGTGCAACGTTTTGTTTGCTTTGCTATCATTCTTTGTGTGGCGGTCGAATTTTGCCTCGTTTGGTTGCTTTACTAGCGTCAACTGCATGCAGTCTGCTGTTGGGCCGTTATGCGGGCGGCTATGCGGACATTTGTCAAAGTTGTGACAGTCCCACTGACAGCAACAACCACGTTCATTATCAATGCGACGTAAACTGCCACAAAACGTTGCCAAAATTTATGGCTGTTTTGACATTATCACTTTTTATTCAATTAAGTATTTTTTAAAATTATTTTTATATTTTTATATCATAATAAGACGAATGTATAGTGTTGAAATCGTAATGTAGTATAGCAATCGGGACAGTTCCAGGAGGTCTTAACCGACTTATTCTGCACCCTGCCCACTTTGCCTTACTTTGTCTTTAACCCTTTCGCTATTTTGTTGCCATATGGCAACATGCTACTTTGCAAGAATACATTTTTTTGTTGGTCTTTACAATAGTTTGAAGTTTTAGGAAAAATACGAAATTAATAAACTAAATATTTAAGTTTGAAGAAGAGAAGTATACACTTTTTTTAATGGTATACTTTGACATAGTAAAGGAAGAAGAAGCAGAAAAAATTAGAGAACTTTTTAATTTGACGCTTTCTTTCAATTTAGATACTTTTTTTTTAATTTTGGCTGAAGTAAATGAAGAAATATTCAAATGTTCGTTATGCCTAAAAAGTTTTATGTTTAAGTAATTATTGCAGCCACAACGATGTGGTTGCTCTCATAGAAAAACACTCTAAAATACAGGGTCCAAGTATAAAAATTAAAAAATTTCTTGGAATTTCATGGAATGTTGCTAATATAACCACATATAAACCTAAGACATAAAATTAAAAATTTTAACTTTCCCCAGTAAAAATCTGTAGCGAAAGGGTTAAAACAGATTATGTAAAACTTTACTGCGATATCTCAATAATGAATTGTATCTCAATATTGTAACAATGCAACTTTTTGAAAGATAAATGAATAAATATGACCCCTCACTGTGGGTTCATATCTTCCATTTCTTCCTCAATTTTATAATCGAACAAAATAGTTCATATTTGTGTTTTAGGGGGACCTGTTATATCCATTTTCAGCCGTAAAAATGCATAAACCAATAAATTATTTTGATAATAAAAAACTTTCGTGTTTTACAAATTACTCTTATATGGCAATACTGCTTAAAACTAGGCTGACCATGTCGAAATACTTAGATATGAACTCTTCGTTGAAGTATCGCCCGCAACTGTAAAAAATTGTAAGGCGCAAAGAAGCATCTTATTATTATTATTATTCCAAAATTATTCCAAAACAGTCATGGAAATGCAGCTCCTCACTTAATCCCTCTGGGGCCAGTCCTCCAATACTTCCTTCCCAACCATTCTTCGCACTTTGGACCTTATGACAGTAAATCAGCAAATTATAATTCAAAAGATATGTTCTTGATGCGATCAGCCAAACAGACAAACCGACAGTTGAGTTGATTTTTCTCTGCAATACATTCCTCTGAACCTTACAAACTACTGATTAAAATGTATATTGCCTGACATTTCAGTGTAGAGTAGAAAAACTGCGAATGCAATAATTGAGAATTGAATAATTCCAAGTACTCGTATTATGATTTCTGTGTTTTTATAGCTTATTGACCTTCTGCTGTACTGCCAGCGACATGACAACCTTTTTGGAGCGGTGCATTGAACTGTCGTAACTGGACTCGAATATTAATCATTTGTAATGGGAAAACTTTTTAAATAGTAAATGCCAACAGAGTGACATATCAGAAGTAAAGTCTGCTGTCAAGTTCTATCCATTGTCAGGACTCGTTTAGAGTTCAATATGCAGTCGTCTTAAAGGTATTTGTTGCAAAGTACTTAGTAACATCTTTTGGTTCTCATTGGAACTTAAATAAATTCTAGCTAATTTTTGCTTCAAACCTATTCTTCGTTTGTTTCTCATATCGCGCTCGAACAATGCACTTAAATTGATCTTGTCGTGTAAAATTTTCTGTTAATGCTGAATTAATTGTTTGAAAGTTGACCAAAATCTTGAAACCCACTTTCCAATCTAAAAGACAGACAAACGATTCAGATTCAGTGCAACGATAATCATTGAGAAACATGCTTGTCTTCTCTTAACTAAAAGTATGTTAAATTTTCTAATTCAGCTCATCGCCAATTATTGAAAAATATTTTTGTCTTCTTGGGTCTAAAAGGATTTTTAAATTTTTCCAAAGAATTTCTCTTTTCGGCCAAAGCACGACAGTGACACATGACATGTTAACCCTGTCGAACCTGAGACAAGTGGTTCCCAAAATTCATTGGTATTTCAACAGGTTCTTTGTAAGCCACTTGGATGACTAGTTGGACTATTTGCCTTGGATTGACTGTTGCCCAAGACATCGCCGTGTAAAAAGGGTGAGTTCGCTCATCGGAAACAGATCGGTTCTATACTCAATTGTGGTTGACAAAAAGCTAGTTGAAAAACTAGAATCGGACTAGTCGGAATTCCTGCAGGGAACCCTATGTAAAGACAGCAGTTTGAATCTCTCCGATGATCCAACAGTCTGTTGCAACCAACCGCGTTGTAATGTTGTTGGTTACTTTTAACCAGAGCAGGATAATTTTTTCCGTTTATTTACTTTTCTGTTTGATAACCTTTTGCAAGGACAACCTAATGCACAAAACATGTTATATTTTTAGCCACAAACATTTCAATCTTTTTTCTTTGATGACTTTTTGCAAGGGAAATCTAATGAACAAAATATGATAAATTTTTAGCGACCAAAATTTCACCAAAATCTTGTTTTGCTTACAACTTTTTTTATCTTAACCGTAGAAAAAGCCTTACTGGGTTGTTGGGCGAAACAAGAAAAATGGTTTTAGGTCTTTAGTCTTCTTTTTTAACCTTGAATTCATGTGTGTTACTTTTTCAAACAATTCTGGTTAACAAAATTTTGGACAAGTGGCAACCATGTTGGATGCTAAAATGTCTATTATAGGGTGTTTCGTTGTATGGTTCTTTTGTGCTTCTCAACTCAGAACTTATTATGCTTGATTAACACTAGAAAGACCATTGCGGTCATTTTAACGGTTTTTCATTTTTAAGGGGTCCTTAAAAGCTTTTTTGGGGATTTTTTTTCAGAAACTGCAAATGATAATGAGATAATTCTTCGTATATTTATTCTTTACATATCAAATTGTAAAAAAAAAACAATTTCCACGTGCTACCGCGAACACTGTTGTGGTCCGCCAGCTGAGTACCGGCCATGTTTTTTTTGTAAGGGTGCGTTTGCGCCATCCTAACTTTGTCCATGTTCGTCTGAAATGTAGTCCAAAAATTTTCTCTTAAAAAGCATTACTCCAATTAAAGGATGACCTACAATGAACCCGATCTGATCAAAATTGGACCCGCGGCATCGTTTTAACGTGTTTTTTTTTCGAAATTCGCCCTTTTTTTCTAAAAACTCCTCCCAAAAATCGGCTAGTCAATGGAGCGCAATTTCCGTAGGTTAACCCGTGGAGCAAAAAGTTTTGAATACAGCAAAACAAGAATCAAGTGAATCGGTCAATTAGTTTCGACGGAATAATGGCGCAATGGTCAAAAAATGTGTTTTCGAGAAAAACGCGTTTAAAGTTTTAAAACCGTGTTCCTATGTATGAGCAAATTTTAATTATTTGAGGCTCTGTATCTCAGAGACTTTTACGATTTCGACAAAATCCGTTCGTATACTTTTTCTATGATAGTTATGCTATAAAAATATTAAATTACAAAAAAATCGTTTTTTTCAAAATTTATAACTAGAGGTCCCCCTTAAATGTTTGTATTTTCTTTAGTATTTCTATCAACTTTTGCTTTAGTGACTTTTATTTTGTTATCATGAAAATGTTATATTTTAAAAAATTTATTTCGCCAAAAATTAGTCCAATCCAATGTAGTCTCTATAGGTATGGAAAACTTGCGATCTTTCTAGTGTTAATGAACGGTGACAGTTCGAGAAGATACAAATCTCAGAGGGTAAAAAATGCAGTGCTCATAGCCGTTCCACAGCAGTGATTGGGAAGATAAACCGAGTTTCTAATTTCTGGCCTATGGAAAAAAAAGACACCACAAGTCGACCTTGATTGATAAAGATTGCAGCCACAAAATGTTTTCCTCTGTTTCTTTTCCCTTTTAATTGCTTTCTAAATTGAACAGTGTTACCAATGATTGACTTCAAAGCTTTTATAATAATTTCTTTTTGTCGAAAAGCAATTATAATAAATTACCCCATACAATAAATGAGTAGCTACATGTAATCATCAGTTTTATCCAAAACTCTAGCGGCTATTTAAAAAATATGCAAAATTTGCCAAAAACATTACTTACATAAGTTATGCGAAGCCGAAAATATCTCGTTGCGAAAGCGTCAATCAATTCGGTCAACGTAAACCACACAATCAGCGAGTATTAATAAACACTTACAAGGCATGAAAACAAAAACAAAAACCCACTGTCTGCCGCTGCGTTTTGCAAACATCATTTTTCATTTATGATACATAGGTAACTTTACATGCCGCTACCATAAATAACAATTAACCGTCTTTGGGGGGCCGCCTGTGTTTGTCGCGGCTGGAACAAAAGTCAAATTAAACATGAAAAGTATCAATGCAGCAACAACGGGCGCCGTGAAAACGGGACATTTGTCATGTTTGCTTTTCACTTTTCGTGCAATGCGTGCAATGGGGGACAACGACAAAAAGCCGCGGAGCTGCTGTTGGGCTATGCTGGACCAATGAACTGTTGTGAATAACATAAAGTCGATGTTGTTGTTGTTATTGTTGTATATGCGTGAAGTTTTTGCATATCTTGTGGCTACATTCAATATTGTTATTAATTTTAGGTCATGGCGAAATAAAAAAAAACTATCGTGTGGCAAAAACTGCGAAAGTTCGAGAGTGAAAGTGAGCAGAAGAAATGCAACGATTGTGTAGGATCAATGCAGGGAGTTGAATATTGTTTGCATACAGATTTACTTGAGCAATGCGAGAGACATGAAATAAATCTGGCTGCATGCGGTCCAGCTGCAGTGGCGCTCGATTGGCACAGCTTGAAGGTGGTTTGAGGGGCGATGGTTGAAGCATGGCGAATGCAGTAGAAGAGAAGTGAAATGACAAATTGTGCTGGCATAGTTTGACAACTGCTGCAGTAGGTGGATAAATTTGGTAATTTTATATTAAAAAACAACATTAATCATTGCATAGACGGGGGCAAAACAAAAAGTGATACAGATGCAAAATGTCTACATTGCTTACAGGGTTTCAGGACCAAAGCGTCATCTGTGGCGCTTATGAGGTTTTAACTACCTTAAAAAACTCAAAAAGACTTGAAAATGTTCGTAAAAATTAGCAGCTGCACCTTCTTCTCCCACCTCCCCTACCCCACACTCAAACCACTTTAGGCGCCACAAACATAATGAACTCTTCAACACTTGAACTCTTTTCATACCCAACACCACATAAAACCAACACACCAACGCACCCACTCGAACACATTTATTAACCACAAAACGCACACAAATTAATGCAAATCAAACGCATTCCACTGTGCCATTTTCCACTTCATTAACAACACAACATTCACTCCCACCAGACGCACTTTGCTGCGTTCGTTCGTATTGTATACAACTTGTTATCGTTGTTGTTGCTGTTTTATTTTTAATCCTTAGAAATATGCGCTTTTCTAGTTTTATGTACATTTTACAGTTCAATTAGAATGCCAAAGCGGCAACTTTGGGCTGCGTTATGCAGCCGATAACGAGTGCACTGGCCACTTGTCCTACTGTGCCGCCAAGTTGTGCTCTTCGACTGCCTGAAAAAACACACAACATTTGCTTACGTTTCTATTTTTAAACGCACGAAGAGAAAACAGTGCTGCCTGTCGGCAGTTCTACTCTTTGTAAAAATTTTGTTTTGAAGGCATTTGTTTACAGGGAAAATCGTTGTTTACAGAAAATCAACAACAGCTCATGCAAGCTATACGAATACATTTTTCTTTTTTTAATATTTTATCTTTTTGCTGTATTACTTCTTAGTCATCAACGGTTTCATTTAGTCAACGAATTTAGCTCTTATAAAAGCTTACATATATGCAAAATAAATGTTTCATTTCTCAACGTTTTTTCAAGGTTTTGAAGATACGTTTCTTGTAAAAACAAAATTTATTTGTTTATTAATTCTTTAAATGATTTATTTATTTATTTGTTTAGTAATTTATTTAAATTATTTATTATTTGTTTATGTATTTATTTAAATTATTTATTTATTTGCTGATTTATTGATTTATTTATTTATTTAAATTACTTATTGATTTAAATAACTAGCCAATGAATACAATAAAATTTCTATTTAAGTGATTTATTTATTTGTTTATTAATATATTTAAATTATTTATATACTTATTTATTTAAATTATTTATTTATTTAAATTATTTATTGATTTAAATTACTAGCCAATGAATACAATACAAATTCTATTTAAATGATTTATTTATTTGTTTATTAATATATTTAAATTATTTATTTACTTATTTATTTAAATTATTTATTTATTTATTTAAATTATTTATTTATTTAAATTATTTATTGATTAAAATTACTAGCCAATGAATACAATAAAAATTCTATTTAAATTATTTATTTATTCGTTTATTAATATATTTAAATTATTTATTTATTTAAATTATTAATTGATTTAAATTACTAGCCAATGAATACAATAAAAATTCGTATGGGCTAAATTGAACACATTTTAATGTAAATGCAATTTAGAGAAGTCATAAGCAACGAATGCATGCAACGATGAACGATTTTGAAAATTAAAATCTCAACAATTTATGTCAGTTAGAAGCGTACTGCGTGATGTAGAAGGTTTGGACCTAGAGCCCTTCACAGGATACAAAGAATATAACTTTTAACATACATATTTGCCACCCGAAATGTTTGTAATAAACCGATATTTGGGAGTTGTGAACACCCCAAAACTCCTCTTGCGTGTGCCACTGGACGTCAACATACCCAAAACAAAACCACAATATTGTACGTAGATATTTTTTCTGTATAGAAACCCTATACAATATTTTTTGTATACCTATTTTTTCGTTCCTGTATTGAACCCACAAAGTTTTTAGTATATTTTTTTGGCCTTATCCCGAAAAACGACTTCAAAACATCAAAAATCCTAACAAAAAATTGCACTACACTAAACAATCAGTCAATTTTAACAGTCAATTTTAAAAACTCACAACAACAACAATATTTCAATACAAAAAAAACGTTTAGACATTAGCTGAAACCTCGGCACAATGTAAATGCCATGGCCAATATTTGTGAAGCATCCAAACAGACAGAGACGTACCTGCGCCGATTCTCCATTCCAACTTTGCAAACGTGTGACCCTATTTTCGGACAGCCAACAAATGGAAAATTGTATTCCTAGCAACGCACAATTTCCAATTAAGTTCAGTCGCATTGCGAAATGTAGCAAAATTTTGTGATTCACTGAAAACTGGCCACATATGTCAAGTAATGACAGCCAGCTGACAACTGTCAGTTGGTGTGAACAGAAATTAAAAAAATCCCTGCTAATTTATGAACAGCAGCAGCGTCAACGCAACCCTAGGGAAGCGAGTCTCGAGTGGCTGTTGGCCCACTTTCGAGTGCGCCGTCGGGCCATTGAGGTTCAATACATGTTGACGTAATGAGATTATTTTGAGCTACACTGCAAGAATTTTACTACAGATTTCAATTTAATTTAAAAATTCAATTTAAAAATATTTTCATAGATTTATCTAATTCAATAATATTGCTTTATATTGCTAACTATTGATTTATATTTCCTAGTTAACTTTTTAACTTTTTATTATTGTTTAAAATCATAGTTTTTATTTACTTCATTTATTTTTTATAATATATTTAAATTTATTTGCGCCGCTCTGCTTATACTAATTTAAGTTTTCGCAAATTCTTGCATCTTATTTTCGCTGTGGTGTTGCCACTGTGGCTGTTATAAAATTGGAAAATTTATGTGACCTTCAGTTTGAACTTAAATACTTTTGTTGGTGTTGTTGTTGTTCGAGATTTGCATGCAGTCGTGTTCTTAGTGAAATTTATTTGAATCTTTTAGTGTTTGTAATAAACTTTCACTAATGACTTGATAACTGAGCACTTGACTACCTAAGTGGAAAAGCGCAAAACATGGAAAATATTTAGATAGATTTTATAGCCACATTTACTTTTGCGTTCTTTTGGACTTAAAGAATATACATTTTCTTGCTGCTCAAAACATATAATTTATTTGTATTTGTTATTGTTTACATAAATAAATTGTTTACCTCATATCTATTTTGAAAAAATCAAATAATGCACCGGAAAAGTATGGAAATGTCAAATTTTTCAAACATTTTGCCGTCTTCTGACATTTCATGTGTTTTTTCAAGCGAGAAAATTAACAAAAAACACGAAACTGACCCACTTTCCATGTCTCAGCAATTATGCATAGTTTTTGTTGTTAGTCCTGCTGCTCAATTATTGTCGAACAGTGGGCGTAAGTTATGAGTATATGAAACAGAAAATAGCAAAAATTGCCATGATGTCAGATATTTGTTGTTTTTGCTTCAGTTTTTTTAAATTAGATATACAAACTCAAATTTAAAAAATGGAAAACTTAAAGCAACGAAAGCTGCTCAAAAAAATATAAAACTTAAATAAACTTAACAACTTAAAAAAATATAAAATACTTTTGAACGGCGTCAGATTTTCACCTGTAGCGTGTCAATGCGTCTACGAATTTCCATCACCTTCAGCGTATAATTTTCAAATGTCACCGACACAAATGTCACACACGCTTGTGACAAATAGAGCCAAACAATTGCTATGACATTGTCCCAAATTTACCAACAACCTCGCAGACAGACATAAACCCTGTGTGCACTGTCAATAGCAGCGCAGCATCTGTTGTTGCATTCCCACTCGACAACACTTCCGGTTTGTAGTTGTTATTGCAATTGTTAGCATAAACATCGAATGGCTTTATGCAGAGCGCAGCGAAGGACGTTTGGCCCTCGCCCAGACCCCGCTTTCAGCGTTGACAGCTCTCATGTCGACAATCACTTGCACATGCCAACGCATGTACGCGCCACCGCTGACATTGTGTCATTGCTTTGCGTCCCACAGCGGAACACCGCCAGCCCGCCCACCAATCGGCCAGTGTGACCAACTGACGTGCCGCATCAACGCCGGCATCCATTGTGGGCGTTCGTGGCCTTCGAGTTCACACACAGCAAATACTCTCACACACACATAGAGAGATTTTATAAAAAAGCATAAATAAAACCAGAGAAAAGCAGCTCATTCGCTCTTTCTCTGCCGAGACAAACATTAATTGCTGCTTGTTTAAATTTTGTAATTAAGATTTAAATAAAAGTTGAGCACAGTTCTCTTGAAAAACTTACCCCGCTGAATTCATTGCTGTCTCGAGTTTGATTGCGTCGGCGTTAGCGGTTTTTCCCTCAAACTAGAAAGTTTCGTTGAAAACTTTTGCTTTTTTGTTTGAGTTGAGCGTCTGAGTTGAGCGAAGCACACAGCAGCAGGCAACACAACGCTTCAAATATTCGAATAATCTTGTTGCGTGTGTGCGTGTTTTTTCCTTTCGTTGATGTTGTTCACGAAAAAAAAACGACTGACGATATATGAATTTTATGATTTCATTTGAATTTCACGAACGGCACACAACGCGTTGTTGCTGCTGTTTTGAATTGCACTGTATCGCACTGAACGGCGCACAGGGAATTCTTTCGTTTCGTTATTGAACTGACAAATGATCACAAAATCACTGCAAATAATTCACAATTTAGTTGTCGAAACTAGTTTTTAAGTATTTAGATTTTTTATTTCATTTGTTTTATTAACTTTGAATTAGCTAAAGTCAAGAGCGGATTACAAATACTTCGCAGGACTTGAAGAGTTTCGAATTCTTATGCAAAGCCCTAAACAATATTTACGCATCGTCAGAGAGATCTTAATGCTTATTTAAACTAAACTACTTCAAACTAACATTGCCAGAGAAATCGTAATGCTTATTTAAACTAAACTACTTCAAACTATTGAAAGTTGAGTTGCTTTTGAAACTGTTGCAAGCTTTCTAAGATTCACTAAATCTTTTTCAAAAAATTAAAAATATATTCTTCAGCACTTAAGAGTCTTCACATCCAAAAATTTCAAAGAGAATTCATGAAACTATTCAATTGGAACTTCATTTGAATTAAGAACTACAAATACCATCAAAACTAAACATTGAGAGAATACCAAAAAATAACTAACGTATTTCAAAAACTGATCGATAAAATATCCATTTGAATCTTAAGTACAATGTACTTAAAACTTAATATTTCAGAAATCAACTATTAATTAAATCAATAGAAGTTTTTTAATTTTGATCATCACTTCTGTGAAAAGCTAAAGTAATCTTTTCAAAGTCGAGTAAACCATATTTAAATGTAAAATTTGATCCACCAGAAGATCTTTTTTATGGAACTAAGTCAAATTGATCAAATGCTTACTAAATATTTCCACGGTCAACTTAATTAGTCGTAATTTTGAGCTTAAGTGAAAAAATAATTTCAATTTGTCATTGACTAACGAAATCAATCCAAATTTGATCTCAATTTCTAGCAGATGCTAACTAAATACTTATAAGGTTAACTTAATGAAGGTTGATATTGATTTTTTATAATCCAAGTTGATCAGAAGCTTACTGTATATTTCAAGAAGCGACTAAGTGAATCGTAAATGTGATTTTAGATAGATCAGCCTTTGATAGATCATTTCAAAGGCCACCTAAATTTGTCAAAATTTTGAGACAAAGTTCAATCTATTAAAAACTTACTAATTTATTACAGATCGACTGAGTAAATTCAAATTGTTTACTAAAAAAGATTCAAACCTTAGCATATAAAAACCTTAACATATATTGTACAAAAACAATTTGATGGATCGCAATTTTAATTCTTTGAAAGACGAACTAAATATGTTAAACATTTTGCATATTCAATCTTAAGTTTTATTTACCAAAGCCTACTTGAATATTTCAACGGCCGGCATAATGAATCTGTATTTTGATATTTTTATTCTAAATTTAGTTAATCAAAAGTTATTTATTTCAAAGAGCGAATAATTAATTTTAATTGTGATTTTTTTAAAGATCTAAGTACTGTTCATTAGACGCTAACTAAATATTTCACAGCCCAACCAAATTAATACAAATAATTTCATAAGTTCAATCTTTCAGAAGCTAACTAAATGTTTACCAAAATATTCCTTCAGTCGAAGGTGTGAAATAAATTAATCGTGACCTCTTCATTTCAAAACAAAACTTAATCTAACAGTTTAAGACCCAAACAAAAAATAGGAAATCTTAAAATAACAATCAAATCAATTCAAATTAGATCTTAAGTCCAATGTTTCAGAAGCTTACTAAATGTTTCAAAGGCTGCCAAAATATTCCTTAATTTGAATACAAAATTTAATCTAACAGTTTCAAATCTAAATGTAAAACAACACTGGAACAACAAAGAATTACCCGACTAAATCAATTAAAATTAAATCTTAAGTTCAATCCATCAAAAACTAACTAAATGTTTCAAAAGCTGCCAAAATATTTCTTAGGTTAAAGTGAAAAAAAAAACAAATTAGCCGCGAGATCTTAATTTGAATACAAAATTTAATTTAACAGTCATAAGCCCAAATACAAACAAAAAAACTAGAAAAACAAGAACAACCCGACTAAATCAATTAAAATTAAATCTTAAGTTCAATCCACAAAAACTAACTATATGTTTCAAAGGCTGCCAAAATATTCCTTAGTTCAAATTGAAAAAACTAATTGTGAGATCTTAATTTCAATACAAAATTTCAATACAACATCTTAATTTCAATACAAAATTTAATCGAACAGTTCCAAATCCAAATATAAATCAACACTGGAACAACAAAGAACAACCCATCTAAATCAATTCCAATTAAATCTTAAGTTAAATCCATTAAAAACTAACTAAATGATTCAAAGACTGCCAATTAACTGTGGTATCTTAATTTCAATACAAAATTTAATCCAACGGTTTCAAACCCGAATATAAAAAAAACTGGATGAATAAGAACCACAAATGAAATCTTAGCTGATGCTGGGAAAAAAATTATTCATAAGATCTGAATTTCTATTCAAAACTTAATCTAACAGTTTCAAACACAAATACAAAAAACCTTTAAAAACTAATATACAATAATAAACTACAGGAAACCTCAGACCTTTAAAAGCTTTTGTATCAATTAAGAAAAACATACAACTAGTTTTCAGTACCGAACTTTACTTTTCCCAAGCTGTAAAGCTTTTTACCTATGAAAATTAGTTAATGCAACTAATTTAGCGAATTTTCATATTTTTTCCGCTCAAAAAATACTATAAATCTTGTCAACGGCTATATATAAAAAGTTGTTCAAAGCCCGACAGGATAAGACTAGTCCCACGATTTCATTGCGTGATGCTCTCTACGAATGTTTTTGTCCGTGTTGCTTTTTCAGTTTTTTTTTTTCATTTAAGAGCAAATAATATTTTTAGATATTCCACATTTAAATCACAAGTTAGACCAAAGAATAATTTAAAATTTTAAATTCAAATTGTTAGTATAAAAGTTTCACTTCTCAAACTTCTACTTCAGTTTGTTATGGTCCACTTTGAAATTTTCAATTTCATTTTCAACGCGGTTCTTGCAAATCTGCAATATAGTATGTAACAGTATAGATAGTGTCCCTTCATCTATACATATTTTTCCACTTTTCTTATAAGTCACTCCACTTTTCACCGAACATCAAACTTGCATTTACACAATTTTCAAATTTCAAGTACTTTCGTCTTTTCTTTACATTCTGAAATTGTAATATTTTTGCCTTTTATTTTGTTTTTGCATATTGCGAATTTACTGTAAATTGGCTATTTTTAGCAATATTCGCACTTTACTTTTTTCAATTGAAAGAATTTGAAAATTCTTTTGGTCGTTGCGTTTTACTTATATGTATGATTTTTCCTATTTCTATGCGAATTTTTCACGAAAATTCAATTTTCTCAATTCTCACTCAAAACAACGCGTTCTTCAAGTAGCCCAACTCGCACTGAATTCGCAAGACGATTTTCCTCGAGCATATAGCCGAAAAATCGTTTAGTTGGAAAACTTTTCGGTCAAGTTTTGCGTCTGTGTAAGTGTATTTATGTACAAGCTATGTGTGTGAGTTGGCCATGTTGGAAAACTCACGAAAATTAATCGAGAGTTTTTCAAAAGCCGAAATGTAGGCAATACAGCAACAAAAGAGAAAGGGGCAAAATGCTGGGCGAAAAAAGAAAACGCCGATCGAACACGAGCAATGCGTTTGTTCTGCTCGTTTGTTGTTTTCTTTTCTATCGTTTTTTTTTTGAGTGTATAGAATTTGTGGTTTTGCCTGTAGAAAAAGGCGAGCCAAATAATTATAATGAAAAAAAATTAAAAATTAAAATTTTGCGATTAGTGTGCGGCTTCCAATGCGAACTTCTTTATTTTTATATGCGGATTTAATGTAAGAAAAATTACCGACCATTGGTTAGTTGATTGAGTTAGATAGGAACGAATCGAGTTTTTGTTGAATTTGTGCATTTGTTTATGGTTGATTTTTTTTGATAAGGAAAAGCAATTTTAAAATATTTTACTAGAAAAACACTACCTAAAACTCAGTTAGAAACTCGCTAAGAAATGTCCATATTTGCCTTAATTGGTTGATTAGTTAATTGAAGTTTAAAATTAATAATATTAGTTAAAATTTTGTCTGGTCTTCTGTGTTGAATTTTTTCAAACTTACGTGTGGTTTTTATTAAATAAAAATTATTGTGTAGTACTTTACTTGAAACAAGTAACTTAAAACCCCGTTTTGTGTCCTTCGTGGCTCGAAAGATTAGTGTGTTGCGCTGCGAACCCAGAATCGATTCTCAATCGCCGCCATCATCAAAATTTAAGAATGAAAAATTTATCTTTCGGCAATTGGCGTCCTAGCAGGAACATCTGTGGGTAAAATTGGCTGTGAAAAGCTCCCAACTCGCCATTCGGAATCGACATAAAGCCTTAGAATTGATTAGATTGGATTGAAGCGGCTGTCTGGGCACGGGACTTTGTCGAAAGACACACTTAGGTAACAAAATGAGCCCAATGTGAAAACACAAGGAAAAAGCAATCTGTCTTATGCAAGTCAGAGAGCCTGCGCAAGCCTATTCGATTTGTGGATAAACCTTAGCAAATCTCTGATGTGGACTGATCTGAGGTTGTTCCAGAAAAAGCCTAGAGATTTCCATTTCTAGAGAGAACCGCTCAGGGGCATAGAAGGTCTTTTAGTCTCTTTCTCCTCTTTATTTTCTCCTCTTTCATTTCGGTCCCAACTGTCCAGACCTAAACTGAATGACGACAAAAATGGAAAGACCTTTTCATTCGTGATCTGCCTGCAGAAAGCTCAGCTTTACTCTCGTTATCGGTTTGTATTGCCAGTTTTGTATGATATGTATGCATATAAAACCCAGTTTAACAGTAAAAACTACCCACTTTTACATAGATTGATCAGTCCATTTTAAGGGGGTCGTCTACGTAGCGGACTGATTTTCGAGCCAGTTTTTCAAGATTTATTGCAAGTTCATAAAAATTATATTCTACATATTCGAGTGCAGGATGACCTTGAACGTGCACTCATCAGAATTTTGATATAAATTTCCCTGCACGATTTTGGGCCAACCACGTAACCTACAACAAAAAATGAAACTAATCTATAATTGATATTACATCAGCTATGTTTAGACACGAGCTTTTTGTAAAATTCAAAAATCTTTCGAAATGGTGGACATTTTTGAAAGAAAAGTTTTTTTTCCCCCTTTTTTTCAAATGTTTATTGCCTGTTATAATAAAAAAACAATAGTTTGTTAAAAGCTCGAGTCTAAACATAGCAACATGTTTTCTGAGCAAGTAAAAAAAGAAATCGAATCGATGCGTGTAAAACTTTTCTTAAAATCGTGCAAGTAAGTTAGAAAAATACGACTTTCGGGAAAACGCGTTTAAAGTTCACAGAGAGCGCGCGGAAAGACCGTGAGCGAGGGTGCTCAATGCTCTACAGCTCAATAACCGTGAAGAGTTTACCCAAATCCTTTGGAAATAACATTCCTCACGTCTTCCAAATGAAAATTATGTAAAAAAAAAGAGTTTTTAAAACTTTGTACGTAGACGACCCCCTTAAGTTAAGTAGCTTTTTATTGCTCATTTTTGTATATCCTTCTGTAAGGTAAACTTTTTTTAATAAATAATTTCCATTCCATAACATAACATTTACATTAAAAGACACAACTTAAATTCCAGCTCTATAAGTGGTTACTACCCAAATTTACACTTTTATCTTTTTCATCCCCATTGCATTTCCTGAAACTCTTGTTTAATTGTTGTCTTAAGGGTTAACATCACTCTAGGATTTTGCAAAATTATTGAAAGTACAAATTAGTTCGGCCCAGTTTTTTATGACCGAAAGTACATTTATTTTAAAACAAAATGAATGGATAGATTAGTAAAAATGTAGTTCATAACTAGTTACTATTTTTCCCATCTCTCAGGAATTTTCGAATTCCATCTCGAAAAAATTTCTCGTCCTTTAACGTGATCCAAAAGCCATCTGAAGCCAATTTTAAATTTCTGCGAAAGAAGTGAACCGGTGACCTGCCAAATTGTGCTGCATTCTTCGGATCAACCAGTAATCAAAAGGAGCCATGTCTGAAGAATACGGCAGGTGTAGAAAATATTTAACTTTAATATTTCACCAAGCGTTGTCATGCAAAAGAATAACTTTGCCATATCTTTGCTCGTATTCCCACTTCTGTTTCTCCTAATGCAAGGCTTAAACGAATCAATTGTAACCTATAGCCCGCAATGGAGTTGCCAGGTTGTAGCAGCTCATAGTATAGAACTTCCTTTTGATCCCACCAGATACACAGCATGACCTTAGAAACATAATCATTCGGCTTTGGCGTTGATGTTCAGGTCGATGGCAACAATTGACGGGCATAGCGTAGTATTTTTTTCTTCTTAGGGTTGTCGTAGAATATCCAGTCACAGTCGTATGAAAAATCCTTTCTTCTTTGCCTTTGAATTAGCTGCTAGCAAGTGAAAAAAAACACCTTCCGCAAAAGCTGCTTAGGTAACACAAACTCGGACGTAACTATTGAACACAGTAAAAAACAAGATTTTTTCAACGAATGAACATTTTTGACAGATGTGTAGCCTCTCTGGAACCAACACAATCAGCTGTCACTATGAACCATTTACAATAGAAGGAGTCATCTTTTGAAAACAGACCGAACTTTTTTGTGGTCTGATAGATTTTTTTGGTTTTTTGTGGCCGTTGTATGGATTGATTTGAAGTTTTGACAGTAGCTTCGCAATTTTTTAAAGTAATACGTGGCTATTTTTTATTTTGATGGACAATTATTTTGGTATAAACATTGAATTGAAAATTTGTTGGCCAAAAATACATATATATTTGTATAAAATTGTATTCTACAAAATTATATTTAGAAAAAAAAACTACTACGTACTATCATAGACAATAGAACATAAATTATAAAATGTATTTGTTTTTTGATCCAAGTTGTATACTTTACGATAAATCCGTCCACATGTTTGGGAATTCAAAAATAAGGCGATTTCAATTTCCATTTTGAATTAAAATAATAACTAATCACATTTTTTGCATACTTTAACATAAAGAAAAAAGAAATCCTGTTACTTTTTCCATAGTCGCAAAATAAATCGTTCAAGTTAGGCCTTTTTTTCGGCCGCTGGAGTGGTGTTACCCCTAAATTTTAATATTAAATATATTAATAAAAGAAATTAATCCAAGCAATCCCTCGCCATTCACTTAACAAAATATGTAATGGCAAATAATGCAAAATACTCGACGTGCGTTCTAGTACCTATGTACAAGTAGTATATAGGTATGTAGCAGACAATAATAAATATATATACATATATGAAAATATCAGCCGTCAACTATGCGTGTATGTGTCGTAAGATTCTACGATTTTGTTAAATTGGTCAAGTGCCAAAATTAATCAGCAGCCCCCAATACAAAAGCGACACACGCTCTCGCCGACTCAGCGCAACGCCGCCGGCCGAACCAGGCAGCCAGCGTTGTGCCCCTCATCCTCGTCGTCGTTATACCGTTTGACATTAGTTTCATTGACTTGGCCGGGGGGAATAGTGCGGCACCGATGCTATGAAACGGCATAAGTTCTTAATATATAACAACGGATTGTGCGAAAAAAAGTGTCTGCCAAAGTGCGGCACTTTTGTCCGAAAATCGTGGCAAATTATAGTAAAAGTATGAAAGAACTCGTCAACGGCCGTTTAAGAAACGTGTTTCAAAGTGGGGCGGGGGGAATACAGCACTGGTGACGTTGTGCAATTTGTCAACATCTAAAAAAAATTATTAACAATTATAAGAACAATAACATAAATGTGACAATTTGCCACACTCGCTGCAAGAAAGTGCAAATACTTATAGGGAAATGCAAAAATAATCGATTGCAATGTCCGACTGCATGAGGTATGACCGGCATCAATCTGGACTGACGGAACTGTAGAAGCAGGAATTTTCAAATTTTGCTTAGTCAAAATTTTACAGTTAGTATAACAGTTAGACAGGCAGAAAGTAACACGGAACAAGGAAGAAAAGAAAGACAGTCTTAGTCTTCTTTGTATTAACTTGCGGAGGTCAACCAATACCACACCAAGACCTTCTTTCAAAAAAATCATCTTTTAAATTATAAACAATTTAATTTCACCAATGCACCGATCCCATGATTTTCTCTCTCCAAAAATCGTCATTGGAGCAATACACTGCTTCATCTCATGTGACTCTGTGGCATCTGCATTGCTTTTCGAAATCTCAAGTGTATCGTTTTAAGTTTATTTGGTCTGCTATAGTTTGGGATTTTTCATTTAAGCAAAAAACTTTATAAAAAATTATCGTTATTTATGTTTGGTCTGGGTAACAATTTTCTCTAGGTTTTTTTAATGAATCATATAGAACATTTAAATGCCTGCGTCGCTGTGTCGCAATATTTTGAAAAGCATTTTGACAGTTGTTTTTGAGGTTTTTATGATTGGCGCATGTTGAATTTAACACATTTCGCTATACTTAAAAATCAATTTAAAATTTTTAATGTTGGTAAAGACACGTGCTTGCTATAGCAGACATTTCCAGACAAAATAAATATCTGTGAATTTGAAAAATTGATAAAAATACATCATGTATAATTAAAGATAAAATGTATGTTTTGTTGTTATTGTTAAAATTTTTTTAATTTAAATTACATTTATCAACCCGGCGTGTGTTGCTATATCCGGCAATCGAATCGAGTGTCATTGTTGTGTTATTTTCAGATGTTCGCTAAATTTACATAAAAAATACAGACGCCTCAAATAATTTAAGCTATTTTGGTCCTAACTAAAAGTTCAAAATAAAAATTGTGGTTAAAAGGAGACAATTTATCTTTCATTTGATATCCATATCTTCATCATTGCATAATATTAAATATTAAAAAAAAAGTATTTTAAATGTCTATGACCTTAAAATTTTAAAGTCCTTTTAAAAAGAAATCGAATCAAAAACTGAAAAACTGAATATGCCAAGTTACTGTGAATGACCTCTAGTTTCATGCCTATATAAACAATTTGATGGATCTCAACAAAAATGTTTTTTTTTGTTGCACGGTGTAATAAATGTAAAGTTGGTGTTTTCACTCAGTGCTTCATAAATTTGTCATTTTTTCTTTCAATTCTATTGATGTTAGGCTTAACATTTACACAACTAATATATCTTTCATCTTGAATTTTAAAACCATGGAAAATAGTTTGTTATATCTATAAAATAATCATTCGAAAAAATTATAACTTTAGAAAATGGTAGAAAACTTCACTTTTTTTAAACTTTCACCATCAGTAACTTCCCCAAATCTCATCCGATTTTGACAATTTATATTAACGCTTTAAAAAAACTTAAAGAAAAAAACTTAGAAAAAAAAAACTTAGAAAAACTTTATGTTTTTCATTTCATATTTAGAAGAAAATAATGAGGTATTATACTACATACCAGGATCCAAAACATATAATTTTTCCAAAAAGATTCGTTGGAAAGCTTGAAGGATATGGAAGGATACATCTTTGGAAGGACCTTATTCACATATTTTAGTCTTGAAAGTTAAAAATCAGAAAAATAGTCTAAAAGCGACAATTTTCTTCGTCCTTTTGATACCCATATCTTCATCATTGCACAACTGCAAATATTTAAATAATTTCCTTCAAATATTTATGTCCTTAAAATTGTTAAGTCCTTTTAAAGGGGCATCGGATCAGAAAATGAAAATTTGGGTATGCCAAGTTACTATGAATGACCTCTAGGTTCACGCTTATATAATCTTTTGGATGGGTCTTAACAAAAGTGGTTTTTTGTCGCACGGTGTAAGCTGTATTGAGTACAAGTATGGTTCCCAGATTGAGTTTAAATATGTATGGCCAGGATCACATGAAGCTAACAACATATTGCAACAAGTAGCATCCAAAAGGCCAAAACGTTGCTCTGTCATTGATAATGGACAAAAGAATCATAAAATTGTTATTTAAAGATTCAATGGTTCTTATATGGAAATATGATGCTACAATCTAAGTCACAAATACCTATACTACTTGTTACAGTTTACAATGTGAATGTGTGTGTGCTGAATGCTGGTTCTATAAATCAATCAAAAGGTTGTTATCAGCAAATCTACAAATTTTTTAAGAATTATGAGTTTTTTAATAAATCTTTCAACACAAAACTCTAAACAAGTTATATTATTTCGGATTTTCAACACCATACAAAATCACTAATGTGTTTCTATTGCTAGAAATCTTATTATACTTTCATGGGATTTTAATCCTATAATTAGATTTTATTCGCCATTTATCATCCATTAACTCACACAAAATGACCACCCAACATTGTTATTGTTAGTGTTGTCATTCATTTATTGGTTCAGTGGGTCTCTCAGCTAGACACGTTTCCCAAATTACCTGAAGCCGTCTGGTCATTACTCCACTTATTCATTCAACTATTTGTCACTATTTGGCACTCACTCATCAGCACGTCTTGCTTTTGTTATTCACTCAAACGTCGGCTCTTGACCACTTTTCGGCATTTAATAGGATACCCATCGATTCAAAAAGTTGACTGATTGAAGTGTTTTCATTTGCCTGTCGTTTCTCGTTCTTGCTCGCACCTTTTCGCATCTTTTCCTCATGCATTGACATAGATTAATGACCGTTGCAAACAAACCATAAAAACTTTGCAACTCACTAAAATTAGCCACAAAAGTAAAGGTTTCGTCCATACTTAAATTTAGCCAATTGCCGCGGAATAACCCAGTAAGGCCAGAACACGAAGCGCACAGGATTATTTTGAACACAACAAAGTGAAACAACAACGAACAAGTCGAGTGGAAAAGTGAGTTCGATTACTTGGCTAATGTATTTCGGATATTGTGTAAATAAATGAAGAATAAGATAGATGTCAATGTTCGCTGCAGCATTTTTAGAAAATCGTGGAAAATGCTGCAGCCAAAGCAAGCGAATTAGATTTTAGAGAAAAAAAGATATGCGCAAATAAATGCGCCTCGAAGATAAAAACAGAATCTACACAAATATGTGAGAATAAAAAGTGAAGCACAAAAAATGTTCGCTTCAGTTTCCGTTGACGTACATGAAAATTTTGGGCGGTTGGGAAATTGTGGCCGCTGCTGTCACACTGCGAAAGGGGGAAAATTAAATGAATTAAGCAAAAAGCATTCAATGTACAAATTTTATATGCGAAAATATTTATGCCTGGAAACACACACACACACACACATGCAATAAGCAGGCAACATCTTCTTCTTACAACTTAATGACCAATGTTGTTGCTGTGCTTTTCAAGCTGCTGTGCTTTTCAATTGTTAAGAAAATGTGACTGTTTTTTTTCCTGGAAATTGCCAGATGTGTCGAGCGAAATATGATTTACCGAAAAATGGTTTGGCTGCTTTCGGTTGCAGAAAAACGAGCACAAATTAATGGAAAGATTTATTTGTTTGGTATTATAGCGTCGTTGTTAGCGTTGTTTGGTCTCACCAACTGGGAGCAATGAACTGCTCATTTTTCTTTTCTAAATACGAAAAAAAAAAATAATTATCTTCTGTTTTGCACACCTCTACTAAAAAATCATTAGGTGTTGTTGCTATTTTTTTTAAAAAAGGAATTTCATGCGCACATGAAAATAAACAAAAACTTTTCCTTTTTTATGACATTAATTAATTTTGACTCGCTTACACACTCATCCCTGCCGCGGACTCGCGCTCAACGGGGTTAATGTGCAGGGTGACTCATGTGCGCAGTGTTTGTTTTTAACTCAAAGTCTCGTTGGGTAAGAAGTGAAGCTATGTGAAAAGCTCATTGAAACACATAAAAACCACGAAAATACTATTTAAAAAATTTAAATTGTATTTATAATGAACCAAAAAAAAAACAAAATTGGTTTAATCATCGGTCCATGAGTGATGGGCCTGGCGGGCGGTAGCACACATCAAAGCGCTAAATTGTTTAGCATGTCAGGATTTTTGATGTTGGTAGCTGTAGTTCAATGCGCTCCAAATCTTGTTATTCAAATTGCTAAACTGGTTTAGTTTATTAAGGATTTCTAAGATCTTAGAGTTAGTTATGTGAATTAGTGACTTGAAAAGGAAATGCATCCCAGGGCTTCGATGGTCCATGAAGGAGAAGGAAGAGAAACTGAAACTGTCAGAGCGAAAGGAAGCAAACTTCCATTGTCGAAAGCCAGGGATTTTTAAATAAATAAACTAAGAAAATATTTTTCCTAACGTGTGTTACAGATTAGAGTTCAAGTAGAGTACAAGTTTTGAACTTAACTCCATTTTGTTTTTTCATCTGCTCAACTTGAAACCTCTAATTGCTTCTTCTTCTTCTTAACTATCCATAACAACTCTTTAAAAGTTTACGGCATGCAGCAAAAGTCCTCTCCAGGCGCCTCTAATCTCCATCGCCATCTTTAAACTGCATCTATAAAATCCCGAACTTCCCGGGAAAAATCCCTTGGTTCTTTTTCATGTAATCAGGTCCTCTATCGAATGCGATAATTTAAACCTTGTCCCTTTTTTAGTGTTCCACTGTGTAATCGTCGCTAATAGCAACAACGTCAATATATATCGAAATATATCGTTTCGTGACAGAGTCCATAAAGGAGCACGTGGAGTGAGCATCCTATAGAGTACCAATAAGTTTTGGCGATAAAGAGAGAGAGTTACACTCACGGTTGCCACTTTTGGTCCAAAAATGTGCCTTTTCATTTTTCACGGGCCTTTGGAAAGCTTTTGTGTAATTTGGGATTTTTTTATACAAAAGCCTTTTCGGCTTACACAATCGAGGCCAATCGAACAAATTTTGATATAAAAGTTATGTTTGTGTTTTAAAACAATTTGTCGAAAACAAAAAGTAATCCTCTCTTTCCCATTTTGGGCCTTTTTTTAGGAAAAGTTGAATAGAAACATTTTTCCTTTAGTGGTAACCGTGGTTAGACTCTGTAATAAGGAAGTGAAACTCTGATTAAAGAGAATGCTCGCATTCGGACATATTGCATTTCATAAAGCATGTTTTTATATGAGGGAATGCTAAGTGATTTTTCATATCATAAAATAAAAAATTGTTGTCAAATTGTATCCCTTCAAAACTTATAAATATGAGAGTTTCAGCTCTCAAATGTTCTACGGAAATGTTATATTTAGCGTTTAATTCTTCTATGAATCTCCAAAGACATAATTCGTGAGAAATGAAGACTTGCTACAGCAGTGTTTTTTATAATAATAGATTTTTATCTAAACTATTAATTTTTCTACTTACTACACCGTGCGACATAAATTAAAAAATAATTTAACACCGGAAGAAATACATATGGGCGTGAAACTAAAGACCAAATATAGTAATATTGCGTACTCAGTTTTTCATTTCTACATCCTATGTCTTTTTAAAAGGACTTCAAAATTTTGAAGGGGATAAAAAATAAAAGCAATATGAAAAATACTTAACCTCGTTACAATATGGCGATATGTATATCAAATGAAAGAGGAAAGGCTCAAGAATTTGAATAGAATTAATAGAATTTTTTATCTATTTGTAAAAAACGGATATGAAAAAGGTCCTTTGAAAATTTTAATTCTTTATATCCTTGAAAATTTACACAGAATTTTCTTGAAAAGTAAGTATGTTAAATCCCCAAATCTCCCTGAACACGTGTCAAAATTGCATTACTCTAACGTTATTAGTTCGAAAGTTATTAAAAAAAGGCGGAAGCTGCAATTCTAATGAAGTACAAAAATTCCAATTTATTTGAGTATCAGTATTTTAAATAATAAAAAGATACAAAATCAATGAAGCGAGAATAATGAAATTTTGACAAGTGATCAAGGAGATTTTGGGTTTTAACATACTTACTTTTCAAGAAAATTCGATATAAATTTTCAAGGATATAAAGGATTAAAATTTTCAAAGGACCTTTTTCATATCATCAATCAATTTATTTAAATTCTTGAGCATTTTCTCTTTCATATTCTAACAAGGTTAAGTATTTCTTTATATTTTTTTAAATTTGTATGCCCTTACAAATATTAAAGTCCTTTTAAAAGGACAAAGGATGTAGAAATAAAAAACTGAGTACGCAGTATTACTATGTTTGGTCTCTAGTTTCACGCCCATATGGATTATTTCCGGTGTGGAAAATGCTGTCGCACGGTGCTATACACAAAAACTGGAAGAGTTAGACTAAAAACCAGTTAAGTTTGTGTCTTACATAAAAATCTCAAACTCCAAATTTCTTTGTGTTTTATATAAAAATTCATCTACTTATGATTAGATTGGTTGTGGTCCTTAAATAATAACCCGCAGGTTGCTGCAATGTTGTTATACTTTTAGGTGATTGATTCACTTGATTCATTTCTCAATATCGCAAACCTCTCTAAACTCTAAAAGTGGATTGAAATTACGTGGGTGGTCCGATAAATACTTAGCCTACAAAAGAAAAACGAAAATTTTGGAAAAGTGGCGATTTATTTCTCAACGTAGTCTCCTTTCAACTCGATACACTTGACCCAGCGATGCTCCAACTTCTTTAACCCGTCTGAAAAATACGTTTTCTGGAGGCCTCCGTGGCGGTGATAACCTCCTCATTCGACTCAAATTTCTGCCCGGCGAGTGACTTTTTCAAGTTTGGAAACAAAAAGAAGTCACACGGGCCAAATCTGGAGAATACGGTGGATGGGGCAGCTGTTCGTAGCCTAATGCGACCAATTTGGCGAATCACCGACCGATATTGCTCTTTTTCCATTTTTCTAAAATCCGCGGACACGTTCGTTTCCACACGCGGCCAAACCAAAACTACAAATCCAATATGGCTGAAATTTTGACAGTAGCCGCTACGAGGATGTACTACACGATAGTAAATTTCTCTTACGATAGTGGCACCATCGGGCGGTGGGGCTAAGTACTTATCGGACCACCCTCGTATTTGTGTAGTTACTGCTCAGGACTAAATAAAAAAAATTGTCTTTGTTATTTCAACAATCAAACAAAATTCTAATTATTAGTTAAAGACCTTCTCGTTTCATCAGATATTCAAGAAACTATCAAATTTTTAACAGTCTTTAGCATAAAATTTAAACCAGTCAGATACAGCTGACGTATACAATAGAAAACGTTATAGTTTCAACGTTTATAATATAAATACAATAACAATTGTTATCATATAACACTGTGCTACAAAAAACCACTTTTGTCGAGACCTATCCAAAAGATTATATGGGCGTGAAACTACAGGTTATTCAAAGAACGTGGCATACTAAATTTTTTTTTCTTTCAAATTGGACTTTAAAATTTTATGGACATACATATTTCAAAGAATTTATTTAATAATTATGGTTATATAATGATGAAGATATGGGTATCAAATGAAAGAGGAAAATGTTCGCCTTTCGGCCAAAATATGTTAGTAATAACGCCCTTTCAAATACACATCCTTCAATATCCTTGAAGTTTTTTAACAAATCCTTTTAAAAAATATGTATGTTTTGCATCTCGATCTGTAGTATAATAGCACAAAAATGTATTCTTCTATCTTTATTAGTTTAGAGTTTAAAAAATAAGTTTAAATCCATAAGTACGAATTTAGTATGGAATACGCATTAAGTTTTTGTCTTTAAAATTTACGAATTTCAACGAATTTAGTATGGAATACGCACTAAGTTTTAGTCTATAAAATCAAGTAGGTAGAAAAATAAAGTTTATATGTATTATACTACATACACTGCAGCAGACTTTGGTTCATTTTTAACCAGATTTTTTGCGCAAGAAGACTTGTAAGCAGCACTTCGTCTGACTTGCATTTTCACGGCATGTCGATTCAAAGCAAATTTTAAGCTGCTCAGGAATTAAATCAAGAGATTTGTGCAGCTTTTCATTGTTTTTTTTTTAACCAAAACATGATACCTTGGGCCCTTATAGGCGCCTTCTTTGACGCATTTCAGACAACTGAGCAGATTCACAGTCTTCTATTTGCAAGTACTGTGCTTGCGTAGCTAAGTAGTTGCAATAAATAACCCAAATAAATTATTCTATTCAAACAAAATTTCAGTTTTACCGCCATCAATTTACGCATAATTTCTTTTATAGTTTTTTAATGATAAATTAATCATTGTGTGAATATTATAGAAAACACAAGCACACTCTTCAATGCTGTTTTTGAATATAAACAGTGAATTTATCGCGCATTGCACGCTGGGGTGTTCAGCAAAGGCGTCAACTGAACCCCAGCAGCTCCTCCCAAAGCTATACAAACGTTTTGATAAAATTTTTCGGACATTTTTGTTCTATCTTGTCTACATAAATTTTCCAGCTTAGCCGCCAGTTGACGGCATCACACGTTAGACTCGAAACACGTTGCCAACATTTCACGCTCCTCATGTGAATTTGGCTAACATATTTGCTTTTATTTGCCATTTTATTTATTTTTAATAAACTGAAAAAACGAAATTTTGTGGGTTTTTATAAGCGGCTTGTATTGTTTCGGCAGTCTTGTCTGTATTTGTTCGAAACATTTAAATGTATTTTAGTGCTGACAATACAAACAAAAACCGTATGAAAAGATTTTTGAATATCTTAAAAAGATATTATGAAGATTTATTTATTACATAATTAAATTTTTAAATTTTAGTAAAAATGCTTTAATTAAAATTTTTGGTAATGAGGGCGAATAGGGTGCAATACATCAAACAATTATATGGAGAAATTTCAAGTTAAATTTAACGAAATTTCAAATTTAACAGTTGAACTTTGGTAGGTCAAAGTATTTATTTCTATATTTTATAAATAAAAGATTGTTTTTATTTTTTTTTATTATTTTGTATATTTTTTCATATTTATATATAAAAAAAAACTGAAATTTTTTTATTTTTTTGTATTATTTTGTATATTTTTTCATATTTTTTTCTATTTTTTATTTATATTAAATTTTTAAATATTTTTTTTTATTATATTTAGTATTTAAGGTTTAGATTAATTTTGTATAATATATATATAATAATTGTTAAATAAAAGATTAATTTTTATTAGTTTTGTATTATTTTGTATAGTTTTTTATATGTCTTATTTATAATAATTTTTTTATATTTATATTTATTATATTTAGTATTTAAGTTTCAGATTAATTTTGACTATTTTGTAATCCACACAAAAACCAGGTTTGCAAAATTCCATGTTCAATTTAAAACCCAATAATAAAGAAATTCTTTAAAAAAATCTTTAAAAAATTCATCGAAACGATCTCGAATGAGTTGGGAATGCATACAATTTTATTTTTTTCCCACAGAAGATGAAAAGGTAAATATGTTGTCTCGAAGTCATCAAACCTTACTTTGCGCCGTCGACCTTTTTACTTCAACCTTAGATTCAGCTACAAAGAACTCCAATTCCGGTCCTTTCCAATTAGTTCATCTGCAAGGAGATTTTACTCTGTTCCAACATGTCTTCCAATCCACACCCATTAGTAGTTTGTAGTTGGAATCTCGAAACGCAAAGATTTTATGAAAATTCATTGTTTTGAAGTAAACGACCTTCTGAAGTTTGAAAATAGTTCAATACAAATCTCATTATGGCATTGAAACTCCTTGAAACGTTATTGTTAGTTCATGCTAATGAGCATTGAAACGCATTGAAATTTGTTTGCAAATATTTATAATATTCCAAATCAGCACGCCTTTTTCTGGGTGCAGAAGACTCCCACAATAAATTTAAAATAAGTATGGCGAGGAAAATTTCGCAATTGTCTTTAAATGAATGAAACAAGTTTTCAAAGCGAATATGTATATTTGTCCGGGATATGAATAGAAAATAATTTCAGAAAAAAGTTTGAAACGAAAATCCTATAAGTTATAATAACTTAAACAAATTTTTAAAAAATTTCTCATTTTAATAAAAAACTTACCTACCTATTATGTACTAATTTGAAACGAAACTAATTAATTAATACTAATATGAAAAAAAACAACAAAATCTTAATTTTTTTTAAATAGAAAGCAAATTAGTTTTTAATTTGTTATTAACATTTTAAAAGTCAATAAGAAACAATTTCATAAAAATCCCATGTCTGCGTTGGCAACCCTATTCATTCAAATATCGCCATCTATAGGCCAATTTATAATTCACCACGTGTCATCTTCTTCCATATTAAATGAGGGGAAATCGAGTTGAACAAAATGCATAGTGAATCATTTTCTTTTTTGGGCTTGGTGCATATTTTTAGTCTGAATTTCTTAATGCATATCCTAAAAATATGCAACACTATTTTATTTTCCCAATAGAATATATTTCTTCTTGTAGGTATAATAAATAATTTGGTCAACTACACTGTGCAACAGAAAAATGTTCTGGTTTATTATTTGTTATGATAATTTTATTTTTTTTTAATTTATCAAAAAAAAAACATCTAAAGTCGGATTCGTTGATATTGTTTGTAATTTTTCTTCACTTTTTACGTGCATATATTATAGCATTTGTCAGAAAATTTGAGTTCTGGCTTATTTTAGTCTGAATCTCTTAAGCATGTCAGCCCAATGTGCCCAAATATGCTCACATTTATATAAAATTGAAACGTTCGGTATAAGATGTGACTGGCATTAAAAAGTATAGAATCCTTTTTTTGTGGTTAGCAGCCCCGGTAGAGTGTTCAATACATGACTGCGTTGTCATTGCAATGGTGTGTAACGAAATATGTAAACTTTTCATACCTATAACTTAAAAAAATACAAAGTTTTCATAATGAAAGAAAGATAATCGATTTTGTAAAGAATTTTGTTGACTATAAAAGTTTTGATGGTTTGCACAGGAATTCAAATACCGTTCTTGGCCGTTCTTGGCCGCTCTTGTGGGAGTTGGAAAGATTTTTGAAGTTTTTTTAATCGCAATCAAACAATTTGTGAATGCTACAGAACGTATATTTTTTTCACTGAATAGATTTTAGGTCAAATATCGCTACTGACATTAATAGCTCAAACAGTATCAAATACTTATCAAACATGCTCAATGTATGCCATTTCAGCCCACGTAGAATTTCATTCATTTATTCTCATAACAAAAAATAAACAATTTAGTGGAATATATAAAACTTTAACTGGTCACAAAGAGTGACCCACACCCTGCTACGCCGAAGAGCAAATCCCTTGAGCTACTGGCATACGACAATTGTTCTCGGCCAGTACTTGTTTCAATTGCAACAACAACCACCATGAAGTCTTTAGTCTGATTCATGGCATGATTTGACTGATTTCATGCAAAAAACTGAAATTGTAACATGATCTGGTGCTGTCGCTGAAAAGAAAGCAAAAAAGCATTGTTTACACATCGCATAATGTGCATTCGACAGTCAACAGCGCAAATTATTCGAAAGAGCAACAATTCGAAGAAAGCGTTCGTCACGAAATTGAATTTCGATAATCCCATTATGTGAATTGTTGCAAACGAGGATTAATGAAATGTCTCTAAACACAAACCACCCACGCACACACACATTCCTTGATTAATCGATCAATATTTCGCTGTAATGTGGGCGCGCAGACGCAGTCAACGGTAGTGAGCATTTAAATTGGCATTGGCCGTTACCGCAGGCTGTGAAATTTTTCATTTCACAGCGATGAAACGTTCTGATAGAGCAAATTTGTTTTGATTGGCATTACAATGCGGTTATTCACACTGTAAGCTGCCAACAGAGTCCATTGGGTTAAATGGTTTATTTTATTATTCATAATTATTGGGTTGGTATTTGGCAAAGATTGCTATTCGTGATGTTATTTGGTAAATTTGTTTAGGAGACGAGAAGTTTAGTTTTGCTGAAGGGTTGAATAGCAAAATGCTAAGTTTGTGTCTAAAGTCTTTCGTAAGCTGGTTGTACGAAGTGGTAAGGAAGCAAGTTTGTGTCTTAAGTCGTTTGTTTCAGAGTAATGAAGGAGGGTTGAGCCACAACTGCTGGTGTGGAATAATTTTATGTAAATAACGTTATGTCACTTACAGCCCCAATAGAACGAGGGGTCCAAGGTTTTCGGGGCCCTCATAGGAGGTTTTATAGTTTTATTTACTGTTTTTAATCCTTATAGAGGCTTAGAAGAAAATTCATGCTTGTGCTTAGGTTAGGTTAAGGTGGCTGTCTGGACATGGGACTTGCCTAAAGACAGACTTGGGCCACGAAATGGGCCCGTTGTGATACCACAAAGAGAAAGTGATCTGTCTTACTACAAGTCGGAGAGCCTAAACCAGCCAGTTAGCTTGAAAGCTGCAACTTCTTAAACTATTAAAATCGTTTCTCGCTTTACAGAGATTTGCTGCTACAGCTCTTTCAGTGAATGTCAAAATAAACAAAAAAGACCACGCACGCTTTATTGCCAACAAATTGCGTAAAAAGAGTAAAAGTTCACAAGACGTAGAAGAAATATAAGAAGACATAAAAAAAAGGCATAAAGCGGCATAAAATGCAAATCAAAGTGTTAAAATCGTTCCTACATATGCAAAAAGTCTATGAAAAAAGTGAAGAACTCGAATCGACAGCAAAGAATGGCGCGTAAAAAGCGCAAAAGCAGAAGAACGTGCGCTATGCTGGACGGTAGTCGCCGCCGAACAAGTCGACTGGCCGGCCAATTGGACAGTTGCCGGCTAGTTGAGACTGGCCACACTAGACCACACTGCAGCTCAAATAGAGCTGCCAATTCAGTTCAGATGACGACGTGAACGCGAGTAGACGGGCGACTGCAACGTTGGGAAGAGCAGAGCTCAGTGACGAGTAGAAAAAATGACGCAAAAGTGAAGTGAAACGAAGTGTGTGGCAAGGATGGATACTTAAAGGTATTAAAAATCTATAATTTAAGGATATGGAAATAGTGCGAAATATGGCACAAAAAAGAATGAAGTAAAGAAAAAAAATTTATAATAAATAAAAAATAAGAGACTTGGGTGAAAGTGTTCACTTATTGGCAAAAAAAACATGACAAAGTGTTCAACTTGCCTGACCCGTTCAAAGTTTTCATAGAATCCACATTACATGACGTGCCCTATTATTGACAAGTATGTTATATCAAAAATATTGCTGAAAAAACCAATCAAAACACATTCCATCACATTGAAGAAAGCGAACGCAAAAATAAATCAATAACAGCGCCGTAAATAATTGTTGTTATTGTTACAGTCATTTCTTCTTCTGCTGAATTCTTGTTGTACATGTTGTTGTTGTTGTTGTTGTTGTTAATGTTTTTGGCCTACCAATAACTGTTGACCAAAGAACCGCACAGAACTTTGGCTCAGACAAGCGCGCGCACTCAACGCAGTCGGTCGTCTACACATCCTCGAAGCGGCACAGCAATTACCCACACACACACGCACACGTTTACCGATCGGCTATAAAAGAAGTGCGAAAGCAAAAGACGTTAAACACGTCGTTTCGATTGGAAAACGGCAAACGCGCGTTGCATATTTAACGAAATAATAGTAAAGTGAAGTGCACATTTGTGGGCGTGCAGAGTTGCTGAAGAGTTGAAGTAGTTGTAGTTGTGATAGAAGTGTTTGTATACTTTCGAAGAATGCCAAGCATTTTTAAAACTTTACTACTGCTCTGGCAACTGTGGCAGTTCGAAGTTTATGGGCTGAAGTTGCTCGAGTCCACCACACCAATTAATGGCAGCGATGCGGGTTTTGGAGATTTGCAGCAGACGGAAAACACAGTCGCAAGAATGAAAGGTAAAACTTTATTTATTTAATTTATACTCAGCAAATTATATGAAAGATTTATAGAAGACATTTTAACAAATAATAGTAATAAGCGTCGAAATGAATAAAAAAGGCTGACTTACGACTCCTTTGACTTGATCTCTCTAATATTCGTAAATATATAGTAGACATTCCCCTGGATTCAATAGATGACTTCGCCCTTGTCGTATGAGTCATTATGGGTTCATTATACATCTAACAGGTCTACAAATATATTCCAACCGATTGGAATTGAAGTTATTAAAACAAACTAACCACATTAAATTGAACGAAAAATTAAAATTGTTATTTAATTGATTTAGTCTTCTTTGTAGTTATATCAACAACATTTCATAATAATTTTTCTAATATTTGTTAACAGACCCTGTTTTTCAGAATGTTGTCTTGTGACAGCAACCATATCGTTTTGGCTGTAATAATTACTGAAGGATATTTTTTTAAGCATAACCAAAAACCGAATATTTCTTTACTTACTCCAGCTAAAATTATTTTTAAAAAAAACTATCCGAATTGAAGTAAAAAGTCAAATTTAAAATTTCTCTTCTTTTTTCTGCTTCTTCTATCTTTACTATGTAACAATATGGCATTCAAAAAACATGCATATCTACTTCTCTTTTTTAGATTTAATTATTCAGTTTATTAATTTCGTATTATTCCTAAAACTTACAACTATGCTAAGGACTATTCTTGAAACCATAGAAATGTTCACAAAGTAGCATATAGTCATATGGCAACAAAATAGCGAAATGGTTAAATAATTTATTCGAAAAGAACAAAAATGAAACCTCAGCTGGGCTGAGATGGCATGTGATGTAATATGACCGATGTAATGTAGCGAAAAAAAACTAAATATATGACAAGATACATACATACATTTTTGGAAAAATAAATCAAATATTTATGTGGTAAGCTTTGAAATTGTTGGCACATGGGAGCGTATGAGTAATGCAAAGAAAATAGGCAAAAGCTACGTTCTAATGCTTTAAATTACTTTCTTTCAATGAGCTAAATCATTGCAAATGAATTTTTAATGACAAGTTTTTGTCAGTTAAAAAAGGGAACAACATTTTCACTTGACTGTGTCAAGCATCACTAATAGGCAGTTCAATGAAAAGGCTAAGTTCAAGCACCTTTTGCTTTTACTATTTCTTCCATTGATATATAGACTTCTTGTATTTTTGTTGTCTGACATTTTTACTGTTCCATTGTTATTGTGTACGGTTTAGTTTTATTTTGTATTCCATCGACAAATTACGCATGCGTACAAGCCAGTCGGCCGGCCGGTCCGCTTGTTGTTGGCTGTCACGAATTTTGTGACAAGGCGCACTTAAGCCGCTTAAGTCGCTTATTGGGTGTGTTTGTAGCATCAAATATCAAAAAAGCGTTTGAGCTCATTGCAATTAAACGTGTGTGTTTTGTCGACAACCTATTCAAAGTACACATTACTTAATGCCCATAGACCTACACATCAATTGGACACCAGTTATTGTAAAAACATGCTCTTGTTCTTCTTCCATTGTCTGCTTTTTACACTCGTGCCGCACGTCGTTGTTACTATTTGCAAATGTAAACATTGCCAAATAGTTGTGGCGATAGTTATTGCTGTTGTTGCTATTGTTTTACTCAGTTGTTATTGTTTTTAGTACCATTTCCCAACGACTTTTTTGGTGCTATTCGCTGTGGTTTTTTTACTTTTGAAGGTCGCACACGTTTTGAGCAGTGATTTGGAATTCGTGTCGAGTGCAGATTTATTGCTGTGACCAGATTCTTGACAAGTGGTGTATAAAAGTTGAATGAACTCTGCGTATACAGGAAATTGTTTTGGAGTTGAACAAGTAGAAAGGAATAATGGTTTGACTGAATGTTTCAGTGTGTTTTTCTTTTTTAAACATTTTTCAAGAACTTTTAAATAGCTTTTATATTATTTTTATAAATTTTATTTCCTGAACATTACTTTTCTTCTCCATGTAAATGAGCAAAATCAGCTGCCACGCAATTCAATTAAATTGCCATAAAAACAGCACTAAAAACAAGACTCGCCACATTTATCTGCAGCTTATCTTAATTTATATTTGAGCAAATCGAGCAAATCACTCGTAAAATGCTAAACGTTTTAATGCATTCAACAACAACGGACAACGGAAAAAACCAGCATCCTCTTCGCTGTCACCAAGAATCGGCTGCAAGAATGAAAACTTAAAACGCGAGACACACTTGCGGCCAGCAGACAACAGCGGACAGACAAGCTACAAGGCTGGTCTTTGCTGGTTTGGTTTTTTCTCGCTCAGGGACATCAATGACGTTGAGGGGAACAGCAGGCAAATACAAGTCTACAGTGGCAGCTTACAACCGACAGTGGCCATGCAAAGTCGTAAATTGTTGCTGAGTGCAGCAATAATTCGTTGGTCAGGTGTGATAATTTCATGTTTGTCTGTTGAAAAGCTGGTAGTCCTTGAACCTGAAAATTATATTTCAATATCACGTAACTGATTTAAATTTTTTTTTTATTAAAGCCAAAGCATGGTAAACTGGACAACAGTTTTGTTCACGTTTTGCAAAACTAGTTTCACACGTGTAAAAAATGGTTTATATATATTTTCCACATAAGCAGTTGTTGAGTTATAAGTTATAACAAAGATATGAGGAATAAACTTTTTTTGAAGTTTTATAGGTTTTAAAAGAAGAATCTTTTTCAAAGATGGAATGTGAAGAAGCCAAACTGACTATTTAATTCTTAAAGTTGAAAATATGAATTTTCCTTATGATTGTTTTGTGCTTATTCTTAATTTTTTTAGAACAAACAATCTAAAATGCTTCATTCATTGTTCTAATAAGTAAACAATTCATCCGGTAATACTACTCGTAGTACTCTTTTGATTAAAAGAATCTGAAGAACACTGATGGAAGGTAATTTATGAGTTTCTGGGGCCAAAATATGGCTTATTTATTAGCGGTACTCACTCTTCGTAGCATTTTAGGTGTAAAGTTGCTATCGTAGCAATTTTTGAATTTTCGCAATGTTTCGAGTTTCCAGTTATGTTTGCTTGCTACGATAGCAACTTTGTTAGTTGTGTGTACCTGCCCTCGTCTCAGAAAATGAATAGCGTATGTTCCATTGAGCTTAGTAGCACTTACAACATTTATTTTATCAGTCGACTCTACATTAACGCTGCAACATACCGAAGTGCATGAATTTATACTCTTTTTTTCTTGAAATCATATCATTTGAAGAATTTCAAAATTCATTCAGTAAAGATTTTTGCGGTTTTCTGACACACATTTACTTCTGTAACAAAAAATGCAAACTGTCAAAAATGATCAAGACATTCAATTAAAATGCACAGCTTGTCCAGACACTGAAATCGAACGCGTGTAAGCGATGCCTGCACCCATTGTTGGCGCATAAAAGCGCAAGCAAGCAACTGTGTCAGAACGAAATTCCTTGGCCGAATTTGTTCCTATCGAACAAGCAATAAACTGCCAATAATTCCGAAAAATGCCAAATTGACAGACATTAAATTTCTCTGCCGGCTGTCGTCACTACAAATTTCAAAATCATAAAAATCACATTGGCCGATAATAAACGCAAATAGCAAATAACGAGGCCGTAGTCAGCCACAAGTACTAAAATAAATGAGCCAGAAATAAAAACAAGCAAAGCGCAGCGCAGAAATGACGCGCACATTTTGAAGCACCAACGCTGAGTAATGCATTGGGTGCCGCATAAGAGGACACTTTGGCGAAATTGTGCAAAACTCTCTAAATAAAAGTTGACATTGCTGCATATTGCTTACGCTTAATTACGCATTCTCACGTAATTGACAACGCATTCTCACGTTGGACAAACAAACGACACGTCATAAAGCTAGGAAATGCGCAAATTACAAAACCACAATAAGCTGAAATTTGATTTCAATCCAAATAATAACAACATTTCATATGCAAAACACAAACTATGCGCACCATTTTGAGTTGCAGACAGTTGGAATCTGAAATCTAGGCGCATGCGTAACGATCACATTACACACATACGAGTACATATGTATTTCACTCTATAAGTCAATATTTGCAATCGTAAACAGAGCGCTGAGTTTTTACATGGTAAAAGACGGGTTAAGAGTTTGTAATCGAAAAGTTGTTATTCGACATGGAGTTGGCAGTCTTTCAGCGCGTCTATTCTTTGCTAACATTTATATGCAAGTCGCATGGCAATAATTACGCATTTCTACCATCTTCGTCAACATTCTTCGGAAATTCTTTTAACCGCTCCATCCATAGTACTGGAGAGCCCACAATCGATTGCGCGCCAACTAAATATGCAGCACGCGTTCTCGTAGTGTAAATAATGACTTATGAGTTCAGCGATCTTGCATATATTAGAAATGTATGTGTGCAGATTAGTGCTAGACATGTCTGTACGTATGTTAAATATTTTTCAAAAAATTTTACAGACAAAAAAATTCTTTAGTAAAGCATCAACTGTGAAAACTAGTCATTCAAAGAAAAGATTCAAAGATAAGAAGCCATAGAAACCAAGAGGGTTTCAGAAGGCTTCAAGTGACTTACACATTCTCATTTAGTCTACACTCAGAACAACCAATTGTTACTGGACTTACCACGCCCATTTTAGTAACCACCTACTTCTACACCTACTATTATTCCCCCTTTTATTCTACCATAAAATTCGTCAATGAGTCAAAGTTTGAGAAAAAACTTTTATCATGACGAAAAGTGGGTTAATATTGTTTTCAATGAATTAAAGAAGTGAGCTACACCCATTTCCAGACGTAAACATCCATTAACACTAGAAAGATCATTGCGGACATTTTTACAATTTTTCATTTTTAAATATCTGTATTTTCTTTAGTACTTCTTCCAACTTTTGCTTTGATGCCTCTAATTTTTTTATTGGATTCTACAATTAGTTCTACAATTAGGGTTCTACAATTACAATTAGCCAAATCTGATGTGTACTTTTCAAGATAGGTATATCTTTATAGGTATGGAAAACTTGCGGTCTTTCCAATGTTAAAAATACAACTATGTTAGGTTAGAGTAGGTTAAAGTGGCTGTATCTGTGTTGGACACACTTAGGCCTATGTGGATCGTTGACAAATTTAACCCTCCGTTTGAAATGCTTCTTCAACATGTGTGTTATACACATTTCAAACGGATATGAGGAGAACTATGAGGGAACAACTCTGTTAGTTAATACATATAAAATTCTTCTAAGTAAATTGGTTTTGTATGTATAAGAAATTTAAACAAATGTTTACAAAATTTTATAAAAATTGCGCTCTGTAACCTCAACCTTTCATGAAATCTTAACCCTTTCATGCAATTTTGCAACCATAACAGTTCTCTCAGTTGTTATCTTCATCGACCGTTTCGAGCTCCGTGACTTGGTTTGACTTAACCTTTTAATAAGTTCCTGATCTCCTAGTTCTTGATATCTGTTAGGACATCTTCAATTTATCATGTCTCATGTTTCCCTCACATGAACTTCTTCAGAAAGTTCCTTAGCCATTTTGTGCTCTAATACGACTGGAGTCTTTTCAATTACAACGATGGTTTCAAATGGGTTGACCGTGCCACCAGCAGTTTTTGTGCCCCATAACCTTAGCCTTTCATGAAAGCTTAACCCTTAACCCAATTCTGTGACCATTAAAGTTCTCTAAGCTGTGAGGCTGGGTTCAGATTGTTATCTTCTTGGACGGTCTTGACCTCCGTGACTTGTTTGTATCTCTTAACCTTCTCAATGATACGCTACCTTCTAGTTCTTGGATTTTGCCACCTTCAATCTGTCATTTCTCATATTCAATCACACAAACTTTTTTGGGTATTTCCTTAGCATTTTCTTGCACTTCTACGATCACATTTTTTGCAATACCAGCAGTTTTTAGCCAAACTGTATGCCACAATCTTTATGCCTATATTTCTATAGTTTAAGAACTAATTTGCAAACCAGCTGGTCGACAAACGAACACGACAAATTTATTGAATTTTAAGTTTCTTTCTACTTGAAAATATTATTGCAATAAAATTATCATGAATAAAATCAAACATTTATAAATTCACTAAATGCCATAATGGGTTAAGAAAACGTTATACTATGTACGACCAGAAATTCGACAACAACTGACAACATGTCCCAGCAAAATGCTTTTATGACATCGCAATTGTTATGCAGTGTGGCCGCTTGACTTGCAGACGCGCACCGACCATTCAATTTTATTGCCAATACTGAGTAATCGATGCAAACAATGGGTTAAAGTCAATATTTGTCATCATAGCAGTTGTTGTTGCATGGCTTTTGTTGTATTCATTTGACGTTTTGTGCTTCAAGAAATTTAAATTGTGTTAAATTTAAAATAGAAGAAACAACCGGCCACAAGACAAGTTCAATAAACTGAACAATCAGCTGAGTGCCGCAGTGATGCCATTTGCACATAAAGTGCTGAACAAAGAAATGGCATTGATTTCGAACAAACTGGACAAAAAAAAGAAGTGATTGTAAACAATGGAAAAGGCTATACTTTGCAAAAATTAAAAAAGCTATGGTGTTTGTCATATTGTTTACAATATTGTGACAAGTTTCACTTTCATGCGCGCCGAGTGACCCATTTCTATATAGTTTTCACTGGCTTTATTGTCAGTTTCTTTTACATGAGTCCATTTCGATTTGCTTAAAACGGTCAATAGTTGTGCAGATTTGCTAAAGTTTCAACAATCATTCAAATCGGCTGACTGCTATCAAAGTCTGACGCATGCCTTGTCAGAATCAGGTTTACCGTTTGTTGGCTTTCATTGCCACATTTGTTGAAAATAAATATTTTAGTAATCATTCTAATGGCCAAAATTTACATAATTATCCCCAGCAACTTAGTTAATATGATTCAGAATTTTTAATGCGGCCATCGTAAGGTGTCGCATTAATTGAGCTCAAATGGGAAATAAATATTGACAACGAAAAATACTGGTAGATTTATAAGCAATGATGGCTGGAGAGGATTTGATTAGAGAACTTAGAGGGTTTTTTAATTTTAACATTCAAAGTTAATGTTTTCTGCAGAAATTCTCACAGATCACTAATAAAAATAAATAAAATTTATATTTGAAATATTTTACCAGTCAACATTCAAAGATAATGTTTTTGGCAGAAATTCGCACAAGTCACTAGTTTTAGTAGTAATCAAACTAAATTAATACTTGAAATCGTTATTTATCAATTAATAATCAAATTAACTATCATAAATCTATTAAAGCCGCTTTTGTCGCTCTTTTGCCTCTCAGCATTTACAGTGCCCACCACACCGCTAGCATTTTCCACGCCCGATGGCACCACACCCACTGCACGTCAGCGCCGTCAGCTCTTCTACGATCCCAGCCTCGTACTTCTCACCAGTTTCGGCAGCGAGGGCAGCAAGTGCATTACTTCGCGTGGCTCTGCCGGCGTCTGTGTGCGTCTCAGCGGCTGCCAGTCCTACTATCGCTACAAACGTCAATTGGCCTACTTTGCACTGCAACAGTGGGTCCAATCAATACCGTCAGTGGGACCAGAAATCTGCAGCTTTTACGATCAGTTTGGACATGCCAACAGCGGCATCTGCTGTACGCAGACTTTAGCGCAGGACAGCGGTCTCGGTCTGCTGCCAGCCTTTCTGATACCAGCCGCAGTTGATCCCATACCATCGCCACCTACAGCAGCAACGCCCACAGCAGAGACTGACAATGAAGATCAAGATTTGAACAATGCCACCCAGGCAGTGAATGCCGCCACACTTTTGCCCAATAATTTGCCGACCAGCTCTCCAGATTTTCACGATGAAAACAATGTCATCTACGACACGGTGCGCGATGATGCCGACGAAAGGCCACAACCAGCGCAGCCAACCGCCATTTCCATCTATGACGACTTACGCTATCAGTGGCCCACACAATTCGCCGGCCACTTTGGCACCGGCATACACCAGTGGCCGCCACCGCTGCCCACACATCCGCCCTCCGCAGCCAATTGGCCCCCGCCCATACCAACACATCCGCCCAATCATCACTATCCCACGCATCCCGTAGCCGCAACGAAACCCACATCAGCGCCCACGACCACAGTTACAACACGGCGACCCACCACAATCACTACGCGCCGAACGATTACGACGACCCCACGTCGGCCAAGCTATCCCAGCTACCCGGGTTATCCCGGTTTCCCCAGCTATCCCAGCTACCCGACATATCGGCCGCCAACACATGTCACCACCACAACAACCACACGTCGTCCGCCAGCGGCCAGTCAACCGGACAGCAGCAGCAGCACAAGCAACGGGCTGCCGCTGCAGTGCGGCGTCAAGAATAAGGTCGCGCCCGACCAGGAGCGCATTGTGGGCGGCACCAATGCCAATCCGCATGAGTTTCCCTGGATTGCGGTGCTCTTCAGGGCAGGCAAGCAATTCTGCGGCGGCAGCCTGATCACTAACCATCACATTCTCACTGCAGCGCACTGTGTGGCTCGGTGTGTACAATTATTTACGAGTTTATGAATTATTCACTTCAATGGAATGTCTTTGCAGCATGACCTCTTGGGATGTGGCCGCCTTGACTGCGCATCTCGGTGACTACAACATACGCACCGACTACGAGGTGAAACATGTGATGCGACGCATCAAGCGGCTGGTGCGACACAAAGGCTTCGACTTTAGCACATTGGTGTGTACAACTTTTCATTACATTAACTAATACAAACTATTAACCATTATTTGTTGTATTTGTAATCTGGTGCGCAGCACAACGACATTGCCATACTGACAGTTGACGAGCCAGTGAAATTCAGCTACGAAATTCAGCCCATCTGTCTGCCCACCTCGTCGATTCAACAAGGGCGCAGCTACAGCGGCCAGCTGGCCACAGTGGCTGGCTGGGGCAGTCTGCGCGAGAATGGCCCCCAACCCTCCGTATTGCAGAAAGTGCAAATTCCCATCTGGACAAATGGCGAATGCGCGCGCAAATATGGCCGCGCTGCACCGGGTGGCATCATCGAGTCGATGATGTGTGCTGGCCAGGTGTCCAAGGATTCGTGTAGTGTAAGTAAAAAGACCAAAACTCTTACCAAACACTTTGAAATTCTACAAAAATGGCAACTGAGTTTACTATGTCGCCTTCTTCTCCCTGTAACATTCACTCATTCACTTGATATTAGTTAAAATTTTAGGTTAGGTTGGCTCGTATATTAATTTCTTTTAAATTCATTGCAGGGCGATTCTGGCGGCCCAATGATTGTCAGCGATTCGGGCCGCTACACACAGGTGGGCATTGTCTCGTGGGGCATTGGCTGCGGCAAGGGCGAGTATCCGGGCGTGTATACGCGTGTCACTTCGCTGCTGTCATGGATCTACAAGAATATTAAATAACAAAACGAACGTTGCATGCAAGTCAAGCTGATGTTAGCATATTAGTTCTTGCAGTTTCAGGACGTGATATTGAAATGAAACAATTTTGTACTTAAGATGAAGGATAAAATGATATAATAAAAATGTTTTGAAAACTTACACGCATATTTTTACTATAAGAAGAATTGAAAGTAGTTGAAATAGTGTGTTGAAAAGAAATGTTTGAAATAGTGTGTAATTAAAAATAAACTTTTTAAATGGTCCACATTTAGTCAATGACAGCAATGACAACAAAGATTCAACATTTAAACAAAGAAAACAAGATGCAAATGTTTGATTGATTTCAATAGTTTTAAGTTATCGTTAAAAATGTATTTCTAAAAATGTGTTTGGTATAAAGAGCAACCTTTAATATGTATTGGGATGTGAGGGGAGCCGAGAAAGTGAATCCTAGAAGGTCCAATTCCTCAAGCACTCAGGCTAGGTAGCCTATTGTACTTATCCTTTAATATAATTTTCCGAAGCAATGATTTTAAAAGAATATTTAGAACAAAAGAATTTGTTAATAAAATTATCTTCTAATAATTTGCAATGCCGCCGTGGCTCAGTTGGTTAGTGCGTTGGACCGCGAGTCGAAGGCAGCGACCCAGGTTCAAATACTGCCTGTAATAACACCTAAAAAAATAACGGGAAAACTCGTTTTCTCTTTCGGTGACTGTCCTCTCAGCTGGAAATGGCAAACCTCTGAGAGTAAAAATTGCTTATGAAAGAGCTCCCAACCTGCCGTTCGGAACCGGCATAAAACTGTAGGTCCCTCCACCCGTGTGCAAATTCACACGCACAACACGGGTGGTTGCGGGAAGCTAGGCCTTAGTCTCGCGTAAGCGGGCTGTCGTGCCAGTCAATTAATAATTAATAATTTGCAATTAGTTTCAGTTAATCTCTTAAAAAGACTAAACTAAAAAATTTGAAATATTTCTGCTCAAAAATATTAAAAAAATAAAATTGAGAATAAGTTAAACATTCCAACAGTGCAATTAAATCTATATACACCTAATTCTGTTTTTACACGGTAGATTGGTTCCAGGAAAAACCGTGTAAAAAAAAACCATGTAAAAAAGACATTGATCGTATGCAAAAATAGGTGATTGGTTCCTTAACTCTAAAACCTATTAAAATTAGACAAGACAATAAAAATTAAAACAAGGATTTTTTAAGAACAAGTATTAATGTTTATTTTAAATTAAAATAAATGTAAGGTTGGAAAACTAATTTGCCTGTAAAAAATTTCTTTACCAAACACGTCTGATTGCATTGATAGTTCACAAAATATTAACACATTTCAAGTGCTCTGACAAGTAAATTTGCTTGTATCCACAAAAAGGTAATTTCCCTAAATTTGTGATATGTACATATTTCGCAAAAATTAAATTTGACAACAAAAATTTAAGCCCAAAAGAGTTTGAATCGTGCTAAATGGAATAAAATCGTGTCAAAAAATTTAACATTTTTTATTTTCAAACCGTGTTAAATCAAAACCGTGTAAAAACAGAATTAGGTGTATACACTTGACACCAAAAACTATGCTCACATTTTAATGTAGCAGTGCTTCTCAAACATTCTACTCATCTCTTATTTGTCAATAGAGAAATTATGGCATTACTGTACTGAAATGAGCGCCAAAAAGTATGCTATAATGGCTTGAGCAATTTGTCAATTAAAGACGCTTGATGTATTAGGTCGGTCAGAGATTTCACCAGGGATGCCATCAGCGTATGTTTCTCTAAATAAGCTTAGGGCTTAAAAAATAATTTTTATGATTTTACACATATTGGGCACAAATCTTTGAACTAAACAATAATATGAAAAGAAATTGAAAAACTTCTCTTTATACTTAAAATGTAATCATTTTAGAACCGATAGACTTACGCATATTTTTTGCAACTGATAATGAGACTAGGGCCCACAGCCAACCGTACACAGATACAAAAGACTTACAGTTTTCTATGAATTTCGAAAGACTTTTTCAAAGGCAATTTTACTTTGTAGTTTGCCGAACCCTGGACCGAACATTGCTACAGACTTGCGAACCACAGACTAACGAGCCCGGAAGCCTAACAGGGATGACGCAAGTAAAATTATAAGACCTCAATTTGATTCGTGTGAGGAACTGGTTCAACAGGGACTGTAACTTGACTTTCGACAAGGCCATCGTTTAGAAGAATGCGCTTTCTTCTGACACTTACAAAGGGCCCTGCCCATGGGCAATAGTGTCCTTCACAAGTATGGCTTTTTTTGTACACCTTCTCAAACATGACTAACCTAACCTCAACATTTATTATATCTTCCCTTCAGCATTCAACAGAAATAACAAGTCTTACTTATTCAGTTTTTTACTTAACGATTAGTGCTTTATTAATTAATTTATTAGATACACAATACATAAACTCAATTATGTAAATTTAGTCTTAGAATTATTAAAATACCAAGGTACATAAATAAATAACGTTTTTGAACATAAGAAATTTAAAAAGATTATAACAAAGTAAACGCTATTAATGAAATCTTAACAATGTCAGGTTTTTTGGAGTGAAGCTGGTGGACAAACTGATTGGTGATTAAAGTTACAGAGCGTTCGAGGCGGAAAGGACATTGAGGATATTAGCAATGACAATGCTTCGACTAACTACTGCAGCAGTATTGTATCTATAGGAACATTGGCAAAGAACTCATTGATGTGTGTAACCAGCACAGGTGCCCATTGATCGCGTGTGGCCGGTATGCCAACCCGGGTGATCTCCGGCAAATTCTCATTCACCAGATTCAAAATCATAGCATCTATGAATCAGAGAGAATATTCAAATCAATAAAAAATTACAATTTATTAGAATTAAGACTCACTCAAATTGCGATCGCTGAAGATGCCATTGGCTATAATGCGCACTGTGCCCACGCCCACACTTGCATTCAGTCGATTCAATTGCAGGCGACGTCCAACGTCGGTCTTCTCAAAAGTGCCATCTGTCAATATGGTGGCTCTTATATTGTCTAGAAAAAAGTTATAGATTGAAGTAATATTCAGTGTTGAGTATCGTTGTTAGCAAACTAACCAATCGTAATGTTGAATGGTCCTTTGGGCACCAGACGCAATCCGCCGAATTTCACATCCGCCTTGAATTGTCCATTCGCATTGATTTTCGGTATTTCTATGCTCAGCTTCACAAGGAATCCTTTCGCTGTGAAGTTGGAGAGAAACGTGTTGACCTGGAGTCCGCTAATGCCGTGAATGTGCATATTCTTGATGAGCAGCCCGCCCTGTATGCCATCGTTGTCGTAGCGAAAAATGCCGCGTCTATAGAAATACGGATCGATGGAGGGCATTCCGTACTGCGGCAGACCGTCCTGCTGTTGTCATTAAAGAAACTTGAATCAGTATGGAAAAGTGAGCAATTATGCTAAGCCTAAAGCACCTTCAGTCTGGGCACAATCTGCTGGAAGAGTTGTTTGATGCAGTCGTTCTTGTTTGGGGCGTTCAGATTGCAGGGCTCAATTGTAAACGAGTTTGTGAAAAGTGGAGCTGAAAAGGCAGCAAACAGAGAAATGAGGGATTAGTAAAATGTCCAAAAATTAAAAACAAAAATTTTACTTGAGTGAAAATATCAGTCTATATCTTTTTTTTCTACTGTAATTAATATTCTTCTTCTGCAATAGAAAAAAATCCAAACATTTATTACCTAATATAGTTAAGCCGTTGATTTTGAGTAATATTAAAAAAATTACAGATGACATAATCAGAATTAATGTAAAGTTTCCACAACCAACTGTGCTAGTCATATGAATTTGTATGAGAATTAAAAATTCTGGCGTCAATTCTGGGCAGCATTTTGAAAGCTTTTTTTTTAAGCCACAGTTTTTCTTTCATCGGTTTGTCATTTCCCGCTGAGAGGCCGCCGAAAAGTACATATATTTTATATTTGATATTGACTCCACCCAGGACTCGAACCTCGACCCACAGACTCGACTCCAACTTCAGTTATTGATAATATTGAAATAATTTGGTTTTTTTCCATTTAGTTTCATGACTTTTTACAAGGGAAACCTGATGTATAAAACATGATCAATTTTTAACGACCAACATTAAATTAAAACCCCTTTTTGTTTTTATTTTCGCACTCTCAAACACCCAAATACGGGCAGGTTATGGTGTCTATGTTTTCTTTTTTGTTGCTTACATCATTTAGAAAGAAAAGAAACCAAAAATTTTTATACTTTACATACTTTATACTTTAATACTTTTTTTTTGTTTTTGAAGTTATTACTTTACTTCTTGCAACAATGCTGGTTAGCAAATTTTTGGCCAAGTCGCAACATTGTTTCTAAACAAAGAGTTTCTAAAAACACAGTGCGTGGTCATACATCGGTGTTCAATGATCCATCGTACAACACACTCCAGGAACTGTTCGTTCGTTTCTCAGTTGTACCGCTTGGTTATAAAATAGGCTCCCTAGAACAGGTGTTCCAATTTAGTATCCTCTTTCTATAGAATTTAGTGTATTTACTCCAATTTTCTGTACGCTTCAAATCATCTCTTCTTCTGAAACAAACAATGTTCAATGTTATTCACCAAACATTGATATAACTTGATTGAATCATTTTCTTCAGTTCAAATTTCGTTCAATCTTCATAAAGCCCAAAGTTTGTTCCATCTGACTTAAGTTTGTTTCAATCACTTTAGAACTTTTTAATTATGTACAGTTGCCTTGAAGTTGATCCTATAAAATCCACTTGTCATGATTACTCAACCAGAAATCCCAGAAAGTATATAAGGATGGAAATATTTTTTGTCCAAAAAGACAAAACGAGATCACTCCCATATGTATGTGACAACTCCAACTAGAGACGAAGGAGAACGAAAAGAAAACGAAAGAAGATGGCGGGCTTCTCGCGTGATCATCAGGTTGTGTATCCCGGCTGGCAAAAAACCGACTACTGCTAAAATTGTTCCATTTTTTTTACAATACTCTGTAATTGTACGCAGAGATTACCGAATCAACTATTAGCAAATGTCTATAACAACTAAATGTATTAAAAATAAATAAAAATAAACAAATAAACAAGCGAAACCATTTTTCGGACAACTAAAAATAAACAAATAACAAACAAGTAAACAAGCGAAACAATTTTACTGACAACTCATAATGAAATTCCTAGAATGTTGGATTTTATTCAGCAGGTAGTGGCCAAATAGTTTTCTACCTGTAAGAAATAATTTTCTATCTCATATCTAATTTTCATAATATTGAACTAAACCGTCAAAACAAGAAAAGCTATAATGAACCGTCAGTAAAAACAATAAATTAAAACAATAATACAACAAAAACAATCATAATGCACGAAAAAATCATTAAGTCTGGTTAATCCTTACATGTGTCATGTCATAAAACTAAATTAAAACTACTACTGTAAATGGTCCTTTGTTGCCATAACAAAAGGTCAGTTCGAAACTAAATGAGTAGAAAGTGAGAAAAATACTTCAAAAGCAATGTTAGAAAGGTTATAGAAAACTTAAGTAAGGATTAGCGTAAGCACAGAAAAGTGCAGCTGTTTATGGCAGACGATGGACTTAGGTCCATTGTAATGTCGACTAAACATTTGTCATAAAACTCTTATCTAAGAAAACAATGAGAGCACAGAATAACTGTCAATATGAAAATAACACAACTACTCCTTTCCCTTTATCTATGTTAAGTCATAAGTTGTGTCAAACATTAATTGAACAATTTCAGAAAATGTATTACAGTTGGCTAAGAAATATTTACCTCCATAAATATGTCACCTTGTCAACGCTTAAACTCCACGTGATCAAAATTTGTCACTTTGCCGACACCATTTTACTTTGGCAGCTGACTTCTGACAGTAATTGTTGTCAAAAGTGTCACAAAAACGTCATTAAATGGATTGAATTCAATTGTTTGCGCATTTTTTTAAACATAATTTTTCTCAACAACTTTCATTTACACATTTTTCTTTTTGGGTCAAGTTCAATTTCAACTTACAACCGGCAGACACTGTCAAGTTTGAGAGCCAAAAGCTTCCGTCGAAAACCAACTAGTACGTCGGCCAATAAAATGCCACAGTTGGGCATATGAGCATTTTATTATGCAAAACGATGTGCCATAAAAAATACAAAAAGCAATTTCTACTTTGTATCTTTTTTACATGCATTTTGCCAGTAATGCTTCCATTTCAAAAATAAGGTGTTAATTACAGTCATTCAACTGTGTGTGTGTGTGTGTATGTGTGAATGTGTTGTTAACTTGAACTCGCCTATTGAAATGCCATCGAGCTGCAAATATGCGAAACGCATACAGCACAAACATTTTGCAATTATTGCAATGTATTACAATTACAATAACGCATTACAAAATTCTGCTTGCAACATTTGACTAGTCGGCTGAATCGCAGGCAATTTGTTTTGCGGCGCATGCGCAGCTCTTTACGACCAACAGCCACGGCACACAAATGTTCAAGGCAAGCGCTGCAATGCAATGCGCCGACGAAACGAAGAATTGCATTTTGCGTGGCGTTGAGTCATCAAACGAAATACGAAGTAGCTGATGGCATTTGAGTGCAGCTGTGCTTAATTGAAAAGTTTGCAATTTAGAAAACCAAAAAACGCTGTAATTAAGGAAATATAGAACAACTTTTGAATACATAGACAGCCCAATAATGAAACTATTTAACCCCCCACTTCACGAAAAGGAGCTGCTATGTGATCAGCCTTTGGCAAATCTCCTCACAGCGCGTGGGTTATTGTCGGTAAGAATCCAATAGGTCTACCAGTTTCTTCTGCGTTAAAAAAACCCAGCTTCCCGTCACTGTTCATGTTGGTCGATTGAATTTGTAAGTATAAGTAAGTACATACTACGAGTTGGAAGTTATTATTGTTGGTAGTTATAAGTCAATTTTAAGTTTCATATCTATCGAGAAGAACAGCCAGCGAAAAAAAAATTTTTTCTATATTTTAGCTACAGAGAACCGAACCTGTCGTCCACTGGAACCAACGCACTAATCAGCTGAGCCTCTGTGGCTGTGCAACGTACTTATAGCTTTTCAGTGAACCCCAATATAAATCCGTGATTCAGCGGTTAGTGTGTTAGACTGCAAGTCAGAGGATCCTGAGTTCGAATTCAAACTTAACCCTCAGTCAATCCAAACAGAAAATTTATTTATTCAATTGCGATTTTACAATATAAGAACAAGATGTCTTTTTACATTACATCAACATACTTAAGGCTACTTATAACAACTAATACAAATAACTTAAGACTGATACAGGTTTAAATAAAAAACAAAAAATAAATAAATAAACATGAGAAAGAAAGAAAGAGTAAAAAGTTGAAATTATTTGGAATAAAATAGAGGACAAAAGTGAGAATAGAAAAGGTATCCAAATGTTTTGCTTCTACATGTTAAATAAGTCAGCCAAGCTCGCCAAAATGTTTAAGAATTTGTTTTCTAAAGTGGTTTCCTCTCAGCGCCGCCCTAACGCTTTCAGACATTGAGTTCCAGAGTCTCACAGCGATAATAAAAAACAACCTGGATGAGGTCAGGAAGGTGTTTTTCGAACTATCAAATTGTGATGTCTTGGTGACTTGGGTGTTTAAAATGCTGGTGAGAACTAATATTAAACCATCATTTGGGAAATTTGGGCCAGAGAAACACACTGCAACAATTTTAAATTATTTAAGCAAAAACTTTGACAGTTGAGCCAGGAAACTCCAAATAAAGAATGACAGTCTATAGACGGCACATTGATTTCATTCTGAAGTCAATGTAATATTTTGTATTTCAAGACATTCAAACGTTTCAATTCCGCTGACCTAACGGTGCGAATCGGGTCCGACTTCAATCGTCATGAATTTTACACATATTTCCGGCACCGATTTCAAATAACACACATCCATACATAAATAAAGCTTTAAAGCGATTATGTAAGGTTTGCGCACGATGAAATTAGTGCATACGTTTTTAGTTTTTAATCATACTGTTCTCTTAGTTCAAATTTAAAATTAAGTAAGTTGCTATTTAGTATTGCGACTAAAATGTTCGCTGTCACTGTGCGTTAAAGAATTGTAGTGTGTTTTATTTTTAAGCACAATCCAGGGGAACGAATACGCCTGCGTTGAGGTGGCCGAACCAATTTTCATAACAGTATTCAGAAAGATTGCAGAGTGACGCTCGATTTGTTGCACCAAATTCAATTAATTCAGGGACTTATTATTATAAGTTTTTTAAGAAAATAATTGCAAAGTAACTATTACAAACGGCAGCCGCCGTGGCTCAGTTGGTTAGTGCGTTGGACCGCGAGTCGCAGGCAGCAACCGCATGTTCAAATACTGCCTGTAATAACACCTAAAAAAATAACGGGAAAACTCGTTTTCTCTTTCGGTGGCTGTCCTCTCAGCTGGAAATGGCAAACCTCTGAGAGTAAAAATTGCTTATGAAAAAGCTCCCAACCTGCCGTTCGGAACCGGCATAAAACTGTAGGTCCCTTCAACCCGCGTACAAATTCACACGCACAACGCGGGTGGTTGCGGGAAGCTAGGCCTTAGTCTCGCGCAAGCGGGCTGTCGTGCCAGTCAATTATTTATTATTAATTATTAACTATTACAATGCAACATACATTTTTTTTGTTGATTGCGTTGCGTAATAACTGTTATGAGAAACAAATTGTTTTTTCGTTCTCGATAATTATTATTTTGGGATTTTTTTTACGTTGCTACATAACTCTCATATATGATTTTTTTTATTTACATTACCAATAACTGTTATGTTGAGACATTTTTTTTACGCTGCTTCATAATTTTTATTTATGATTTTTTGTTATTTACGTTGCCGATAGCTTATTTAAAAGACATTTTTTTTACGTTGCTTCATAACTTTTATGAAAGAATTTTTTTACGTTGCCTTACTATATTTTGAGTATGAAATTTTTAATTGCTTAGTTGTTGGTGGAAATTGGTTTTTTGCAATTAATTTGCGTTTGTCAATTTAAAACAATTAAAAATCAAAATAATAATTATCGGCAACGTAAATGAAAAAAAAATCATAAATAAAAATTATGAAGCAACGTAAAAAAAATCTCAAAATAATAATTATCGAGAACGAACAATATACTTGTTTCTTATAATAGTTATGATGCAACTCAAAAATATTTATTACATGACAATAGTTACAGGTCACGTAAAAAACTTCTTATTATTAAATATTTTTAGAAATTTCTTAAATTAGGGATTTTTCTTATTTCCAAAAATATGGATAATAATTGGTTTAGGTCTCTGATTTAATTACGTTTTCATTACAATTGGCTTCTATGCCAAAACGTCAACACTTTCTCACCCCTCGACACCCTTTTTGCCGCCACATAATCACAACTCGCCCATTTTCAAACTATCCGACAGCATTTCTAAATCTGGTTTGCATTTTTACGCGCCCAACTACCGCATTTCGCAGCCAACCACTCAGCCAGCCGCCAGTCAACGCTTTCAAATGCTGATAAAGTGACACGTTCAGGTTATTACTCAATTTCTGTCTTACATACGCCAAACTATATGTATATGACTTGTGTATGTATGTGTGTGTGCATGTGTTCGTCTGTTGACAGCAGCCACGCAGCTTTTAATGGATTTTCTGTTCACTTTGAGCGCAGCTTCGTTGCTTTTTTTCTCTCAGTTTCGGTGTGTAGATTTCAGCTTTTCGCTGCGTCTCGCGTGTCTGAAATTGGCGTAACATGCGCTTGACTCACTTGCGCTTTCTGTTAGTACAACAACAACAACAGCAACACTATCAACAATTGGTCCAACGCTTTGCATTGATGTAGGTCAGTTTATTTTCATGCTGTCTTCTCGTTCGCGCAGATTATTATGATTTCTTTTGCCGCGTTTGCGCTGCTTGCTGTCAGCTTAGGCCTAAAGTTTGTGCCAATATTGATGCATAGAAACTGACTGTACGCGCTCTCAGTCAGCATCAGGTAGTCGTGTGCGTTGACTTCATAGCCGGTTTGGCTTTTTCGCAATCTTTCAGTTATTTGCAAAGAAAATAAATAAGCACCAACAACAACGAAGATAAGTGTATACAGTGTTGTTGTTGTATTTACATAAATATCAATGCACAAAATTGTTGTTCCTTGTTGTATAAACAAGTCACATAAATCAACTATTCGCAAGGCTTGATGGAGGTAGCTGAGTGAGCTGGGCGACAATTTGGGACGTTCCGGAAATCGTCGAACTGAATGTACAAATAATCCGAATTACTTAAATGTGCACAAATTTAACAGTAATTAAAATTGAAAATGTCAACTGTAAACGAAATTTAGTTATAAAAACATTTATGATTTCAATTTTCTAAAAGACTTTGGAACTTTTATTCAAATTAACAAAACCATCAAAAATTTAATTGAGAAAGTCGTCAACGAAAAAAACCCTTCTTCTCACAATACTACGGTAGCCATGACAGCAGTCTTCTTCTTATTAGAATTTCTTTTTTTTCGTCTTCCTTGATATAACCTTTTTGCCTTTTCTAATTTATCTTCCAATTCGTGACATTCCTTGTTTCATTCCCTGTTGAATTTTTCTCTACTTTTATCTACTTATTCTTGTTTTGTTTCTTCGTTTTTTTTTTGTTTTTCCTCTGCGCTTTCGTTTTCTTCTTCTTCTTAACTAACTGAAAAACTCATTGACCCATCATCTACTTCCTCTTTTTTTTTTCTTCTGCGCTCTCTTTTTTTCTTCTTAACAAACTGAGGAACTCAGAGACGCATCATCTACTCCCTCTTCTATCCATTTATAACGTTCATTCGATTCTATCATCCAATCTGTGACTTTCCTTGTTCCATTCCCTGTTGATTCTTTCGATATTTTTGTTATTCTTGTTTTGCTCGTTTTTATCTTCTTCTAAACTAACTAAGAAACTCATTGATCGATCCCGTATACCTTTTCCAATTATTTAGTAACGTTTGTGCATACATACATTCTATGGAGCTATACGAAGTTTTTAATTTTAAGGTCCTTCAAGATTTAGTTTACGCACCTGAAGCGGGTTTTTCATCTTATTAAGTCAATTAAACCACGACGCTTTAAATATTTGACGTAATATTTATCACTTTCATTCGATAATAATAGCTTCGAAAATACATGTAAAGTGTTGAAAATGTTTAAAACAATGTGAACAACTTATTAGATATAGCCAGAGTAGCTCTATTGACTTGTTGGAAGCTCATAAACTAATTTGTTGTTGATAATTTTCGAAATTCAAAAATTGTTTCCAGCTGTAACTTTATTGGCTCTTTGGAACACTGCCGAAACGTTGTCTGTATGACGCGCCTTCAATGCGAAAATTGGCGCTGACAATATAACAAAAAGGATCAGTGAGGAGTTGAGTTGAGTTCAGGAGATGTGTCAGTCATGCTTAAAATTTTTTATTACAATTTTGTCAGATTTTTTCTTATGTCTACGAAAATTTTTATATTTGAAAAAGACAATTTTTTCTAAAAATCTGAAAAATCGAAATCACATCTAGCATTCTACCAGAAAATTCATACATAAATCTCTCAAGTTTGATAGAATTCTACCTAAGATACAACACTGTTTACAAATACATTTTAGAGTCTAAAATTTATACTTTTACCCAACGAATATACAGACCAGACTGATGCCTTCACTTCTGGCTTTCTCCCGAACAATCCGATTTAAAGTTGGTGTTCCTACATACATACACAGTGTTTAATTCTACAATGTAAAATCTTCTATATTTCTATCTTGTTTGACTCCATCCTCGCTCGATTGGTATTTATGACAGACACACTTATGTGGTACATATATAGTACAGTTACCAATTCAATATGCGTCATATATGTATAACTTGGGTACATTCAAATCAAGCAACCAGACATTGCTTCCATTCACTTTTCTCTTCTAGCTTGTCTACTAAAGCAACGTTCAACTATCGACAATAATCTAATGTTAAAATTTTACTGACGAAATTCCAAATATGCAAACTAGTAAAAAACACTATCAGGAGCGCTCCATATTCTTTGATAAATACTTAAACATATGGTAGGCCGAGTAGTGAATAAAAATTGTTTGCAACTTTGAAAAATTATATTTTCTCTTTATTATTATCTCTTTATTTTTATTTTTTCAAAATACAAGCAATTTTATAATAAGATAATCCACTAAGATCATAGTGGCGCGTTTGAATCAGTTTCCAAGCACCTTTTGTTTTGTTTGGAAAATAAAAAATTACTTCAGTCAGTCTCCGAAAGTAAAAGATGCTGTCAAAGAAATTCCAAGCATACAAATCGCTTGTGCCCTACTTGCACCTTTGTTCCCTTAACCACAAACATTATGAACACAAAAATACCCACCAAAGTCTGTACAACAACATCATTTGACGCCGCATTGCGGTGGCAACTATTGTTTCATTAATTGCGGGTCTAAGACTTTTATGGCCTTCCTCTAATTTTCACTTGCAGCATAGCCAAAAACATTATAGTCCGCATCTCAGTGGCTGTGTGGGTTATTCCAAGTGCGGTGAAATGTTTTGCAATATTTTAGGTAAACAATTAAACCACAAACGAATACATTGCAAAGGTCTAGCACCCTTTGGTAGTCATTGTCTTGTGCACTTTGAGTTCAGCTGAGTTGAACTTGACCGCATTTGTCGGCACAAGGGCGCCCAAAACAAATGTTCATACAATATTATTGTTCAGTGCGGGTGTTGCAACAATTCGAACGCACTTTATGAGTTTTATGTAACTAACACTGCGAGATTGACTGATCTACTTTTTTAGTTACAAGTCAATGTCATGGCACAAGCAAGTTGGTACATTTAAATGTCAATTGTTTTTAGTGTACATACATAAATACTTATTTTGGGTTTTTCTTGTATTGCAAATAGCTGCAAAATCCATTGTTTGTTTTTAGAAAAATATGTACTTTATGTTAATTGTGATCGCATTAGGATTTTTGTGTTTTGTTTGGCTAACATCGTCAGTCAAAGTTCAAAAGTGACTTGAATATTTGTTCAGCTCGGTCTAAGGTTGCAAAAAGTGTGGTAGTAATTACCTGTAATTGGCAGACAATTAAACTTTGATTGTCTTAACTCAAGCGCGACAAAGACGTCAAGTGATAAATGTCAAGGCATTTCGAATTAGTGGGTGTCCAACACTGAACTGCTAATGATTTTGACAAATATGCAGTCAAAAATATATTCCAAATTGGCAGATCTAACAGCTGGTGTCATATATTACGTTGAATGGAGCAAAATGAACTGTTCCTATTACCTTTCGGAAAGAACAGTGAAACAAATGGGTATTTCATTATTTGATTTTATTATTACTTTAATTCCGAGAAAAACTGCTCGCTGAATTTAAAAAAATCTAACCCAAAAGACGCCCATGCCTCCATAAAGTCCTTCAAATTCCCACCAAGCCACAGGTAGCTGTGCGTTCCATTTTACGACACCCAATGATCTGACTTGAGTCAGTCTTTTTAACGGAACTTTCGCCATAGTCGCGACGTGTTGTTCTCACTTTCGTGCACGCCAAACCCTTTTCCGCGACCCCTTCCAGGTATACAGTTTTAAGGGTAACTCCGCAAATGGCTCAACTTACACGCATGTGCTAGAGTGAGATAGCAAATAGCGGTATCTATTACTTCCGCAAACTCGAGTCCTATGCTTGCATTTCCAGCATTCGAGATCGTATATAAAGTGCAAAGTTTGCGTAACATGCATCAGTTCTTTGACATTTTTGCAAAGTTCAACACTTTCGAACCAAACGCAAACATAGTCGCAATCTCATTAAAGTCTTGTTTCAAACATCAACAAATCATCTTAAAGCCATGAATAACTCATTGGAAGACTCCACACCATTCAACAACATGGCTGCCACAGCTGAACAAAGCAGACCAACCAACAACTTGGATACTTTAACGGAGGCTATCAACTTTGTTGAATCATCACATCTTACAGATGAAATGATTCTTTTTTTGGAAGCTCTGACAATAGTGCACAGCGCCGACAACTATCCCCAACTAGAAGATGATCTTTCAACCGACGAGGAGGAAGGCAACGATCAACAGGAGGAACTTAATGATAGTCAAGAAACTATTGACGCAACCGAGGACGGCTCATTGGATTTAAAACCACCAGCAGACAATTCACTCGATGATCCGCAGCCCTCAACCTCTGCGAATGCGGCAAATGTAGCGACACTTGAATTTTATATAAACGCATTGGAATCAACTGGTACAGACACACCACTCAAATCCGATGAGAAAGCCTTCGTGCCTGTAAAAAATGCCCCATTCGTATGGTCGCCCGGTATCTGTGGCGATACATACATATCGGCTGGCGGTCGAATTGGCATGGCCGTGCACAACGACATCACCGACTGTGCGCAGGTGATTTGGGACAAAAACGCACTGCTCAGCTTGGAAGATGAGCCAACTGAAGTTTTCGTGTCATCTCGTAAAGTTCTCTTGGACTCAGGCAAAATCCTGCCGCCGCCACCACCGCCGCAAAAGAAGCCACTGGACTTGCAACTACGCCGCCCATCGCATACAAAGTTTGAACCGCTTTTCACGGTGCCACCACCTAAAGAGGAGACGGCAGATCAAAAACGCTTGAATCACATCATAGAACAACTGCGCATACGCACTGCACAGCAAAAGTATAAACGCAGTCTTGAAAATGAGGAAACTGTTGTTGTAAGCAACAACTTTGGTGTCAAACTTGAAAAGGCCAAAGCCAACCAACGCAACGCCGAGAAAGAGGCACTCAAAATATTGCAAGAGGCCATAGCAACGTGCAGGAAAAACTAGATGGCGTCATACTACTTGGACCAGGCCGCTTTTGTTGGCAATAATTTTTAAATTATCATTAATATTTATTTCATATTTAATTTGTATGTTTAAAAACATTTTGTGCATTTGTAATTTGTTATTAACTAATTGCTTCATTCTTTAAATCATACAATTTCATATTCTCTCAATAAATATAGTTATATTTAATATTTATAAAACTAAACATGGTTGCGTTTTCTTCTTTTGGTTTGGGTGGAACTGTAAGCATACATGGATGGGTTAATTGTATGTAAAACATACATGGATGGGTTAATTGATTAACGGATTGGTTCTAGGTTAGAAAAAAAGATGGGACATTTTCAGAAGAAATCAGAGATTTTTACAATAGAGGCGTGAGAACTGATTGGATCGGTTTAAAGTTGGAAAATCATAAAGGTGTGAATTTTTAATAAAAAATCAGAGAGGCTTAAAATTTATAACAGAACTGCGAGTAAAAAAATTTACTAACGTCTGCCAAGAAACTTAAATACACACCTAATTTCGTTAATTAGTGACGCTCCAAATAGTTTGTATGTCGTTAGTTTATATATCGTTTAGCACTTTCAAATATAGTTTTAAAACATTCAGTTACTATCGCAACCATAAACTCAACTCAGTTAATTTTAAATCTCAAAAAATTATCAATCTAGCAAAAAATATTCACAGCAATTTCTCCTACAAAAAATTGTCACAATCGATTTATTCCTTTTTTGTTTGCAGCAATCTTTTTGTTACAACAACGACTATTGCAATTTTAATTCGCACAGCCATTTCGTGACTATAAATAGCCCACAAATTCGTTTCACTACAGCGTAAAATTAGGAAAATGTTGAAATTTCAAATTGGCGTTCGTTAAAGTTCAGTATGAGAGACCTTTAAAGTTCAGCTACAGGCAATTGGAAGGCATCTAATATTCGTTTGATTTTTTCGCATTGATTTTAAATTTAACCAGTTTGCAATTGTTGTTGTTGTTTTAAGTTGTTGGACCACCAATTTGATTGAAATATTTTTATGAGCATATACTGATAAGTAGGCAAGAAAATTGTTACGATGAAAGTATGCAAACATTAGACATAACCTTAAAAAGTGATAGGAGGAAGCTTTAAACGATATAAATATGAAGGTACGAACACTCAGCGAAGCTATGAAAAAATAAATGAATTTCAAAGTCGAAACTCAACTCAACTTTTGTATTTTAATAATATTTAGGGTTGATTTCATACATTCTGATATAACTTTGGGATTTTGTCTACAACAACAACGATTCAGCGTTGAACAATATTAGCGCTGGATTTAATAAAATATACGCTGCCTTACGACGGAATATCTTTTGTATTGAAATCTGTGGTTATGAAATGTTTCCTAACATCGATTTGTGCCATCTTGACTTAACTTTTGTCCTAACTTGAGATTCAAAAACTGAAGAAATCCAATTTAATTTTAAATTAAATTAATTAAATTAAAAAATCTCTCCGATTTGTGCCATCTTGACTTAACTTTTGTCCTAACTTGAGATTCAAAAACTGAAGAAATCCAATTTAATTTTAAATTAAATTAATTAAATTAAATTTGTAATTTTCCAAGTTATGTTTTTAAACTCGCCGGCTTAACTTCTTAACTTGACAAAATATATTATTTCAATTCGATTATATAGATTAAATATTAACTCCAAATAAAAATCAACTCGATTTGTCTGAAATAAATTTAAAAAATTTTAATTAAAGACAAACAATTATTTAATAAAAATATAAAAAATCTCATACAACATTTTTATACTTCATTCAATCAGTTCAAGTTTTTTTTAATATTTTAACTGCCCCGAATTTCCACAAAATTTCCGCGTTTCATTTTGCGTCAAACTTGTTATAACAATCTATTTATACAAAAATATCCCAAATTCACTTTCATCAAACAGACCAACGAATTATGTCAGACGTAAACAAAAGACTTAAGCAACAAACACGCTTTACAATTTTCTCATCTGTTGACTATTTTGGCTACAGTTTGCAGTCGTTTCAAGTTCTGGCTACCAAAATGGTTGCATAATCGCAACAACAACAACAACATTAAGCGAAAAACTTCCTTTAACAAATCACACACACACTCACAACATATTTTTATGGCAACTCACTTGAACTAAATTCCACGCCATCGCTAACGCCGATTTTATCGCTGGCAGTTATTGGCGCTGCCTCATCAGCTGTTTCCGTTGCTGCTGCCATAGTTGATGGCACAAACGCTGTGTCCGTTCCGCTGTTGTATTCTCCCAAATCCGCAGCCACAGCGTTTCCGATTGTGATCATGGCCACAACGGCCAGCAGCCAATAAACATGCAGTGAATGCATTTCGCGTGCTATGCTTTCTTTCGGCTTTTATGATTGAATTCTACGCTAATCTTTCGTTCATGCAACGGGCGTTTTCCGTTTATATGTATTTATCGAATTTTTTATATTTCGTAATTTTATTGAATTTTCCGCAATTTAACGATTTTGATTTTTTGCATAACACAGGACACACACAGCTTCAAGTAATTCGTTAAAAGCGCATTAGATGCAGGCAGTGGTGGTGGTGTGGCACAAGAAGACACAGAAGCCAGAAAACCGGCTGAACTGCTCCTGCTTTTTCGCTAACTTTGTGTAGTTTTTCTCCTTTTATATTTCGCTTTAATATTTTTTTTGTTCAATTTTTCAAACAAAAACACAAACACGCGCGCCTTTAACTGTTGGGGCAATTGTTGCAGCAACACAGCAAAGGCGATTCGAAAAATGCACAAAGACGTATCAAGTTGCCAAATACTTTTGCCGCAAAAAAACACAACACTCAAAAACAACAAGAAAACACAACAAAAACGAACTTAAACACAATAACGTAAAAACCGTTTTTCTACTAGTTTTGTTTAATTTTTGCAATAATATTAACCGAGATTTCTGTAGCTAAAATTATTTGTTATAACTTTTGTTGTTGTATGGTAGGAATTTTGGTTTTTGTGTTCGTATTTTTTTGTTGCACTGTGTGCGAACGCGCCGCTTGCAAATCTCGAAATAAGCCGCCAACACGTTTATTTATAGTTTTTATACCGTCAGCAAAACTGAATAATTTGTTTCCCATTACAACTATAACAACAAATGCAACGACAACAGCGACTACAACAATAACAAATTTGGTTAAAACTGCAAAAATTTGAAATGCCTCAAAAAGCGACAGCTTGGTAACTCAACCGCGGGCGACTTTTAATGTGCACCGAAAGCTCAACGCAAGCTTTGCTGCGAATGCTTGTGAAGGCTTTTTGGTAACTTGGAGCTGCAGTTGGCGCTTGTGCTCCATGCGGAGTAGAGTCTGTGTGGCGACAAAACTGCAGACACGCTTGGCATACGAAGCAGCACTCCCTGTAAACGTAAATGTACTCGTAGGCTCCGCAAAGCAACGTACTCGTATTGTCAGTGGGCCAAAAGGAGTGTTGGAAAATGCCGCTGAGCTGGAAGATCGAAATGCTAATTGCACAGATTTGCAAATGCTGTACGTGTTGAGCTTGAGAAAAAGTCAGTTGAAGTAAGATTGCGTGAGGAAATCGAAACCAAAGAAAAATATAAAAGATTGTACAAAAAGTAGCTGGACGGACCGTCAGAGAGTATATTGTTGTGGTGCTAATTTGTTTGAAAATGCATACAAATACATTTTGAGCAAACATTATTGGAAGGAAATGTTTATGGGGTCATTCAGAGCAGATTCAAATTACAGTTACAGTTTATCAAACCAGAATTCAACAGAATTAAATCTCTGTCAACATTACAGTCTCTCAAGAGAGCTCAGGAAGCTAAAATAAACTCTTTTGGAGTTTGATGGCAATAATAAAAAAATGCCAAAAATAAAAACAAAAATGTAAAGTTGTACACACCTAAGTAACTACTAACTAAGCTATGTGGCTTTGTCGACTTTAATTACTGATGATTTAATTACTTATACAAAAATTATTGTATGAATAATTGTAAGCAAAATCAAGACTGTGATCAACGTGATCGGCAAACCTTTTTATTTCAATTTTTTAAGTGACAATTTTTCATTATTTCTATTCAAAATTTAAATTTTCTTTTCCTTGAGTATTTGGATTCGAACTTTTAATGATTCAATCGCTAATATTTTTTGTGCATAGTCTCAGTATCGACTCAACCGGTTCAGAGAGTGTAAAGACCCTATAAATCTTGTTGTAGCCAATACCAAAACTATAAAGAAGCGACTGTTGTCACAGCAAGAAATAGCAAACCTCTGAGAGTAATATTGCCTATGAAAAAGCTCCAACTCAACGGTTCGACTCGACATTAATCTATAGTTTCCTTCTATCTGCATACAAATTCAAACGCACTACAAGAGATGTTAACGGAAATTCAGACCTTAGTCTCAAAATCGCGTAATTTTGACGCATTTATATTTATATGTGACCAAACATTTTTATTTTTAATTTTCTATATTTGTTAAAATTTGTCCTTACTTTAATAAACATTTATTTCAATATTTCTAGTCTGAAAAACAAACCAATAAATTGTTTTAATTTTTTTTAATTTTTTGGAATTGTCTTTTACTTGCTTTAATAAATATTTATTTAAAATGTTCATTTAAATTTTTTGTAATATTCTAAATTTTTATAAATTTAAATACATAATAACTTAAATAATTATAAATATTGTGTTTTAATTTAATTTATTTTATTTTGCGAAATGTTTTTATGATTTTATTAAATTGTTAATTTCAATTATTTTGTATTTTCTACATTTGTTTTGTCTACAAATGTTTGTTTTGTTTCAATAAATGTTTATTTAAAATGTGTTTAATTAATTTGTATTTATTGTGTTTCAATATTTCTAATTTGAGAAACAACCCAATAATTTTGTTTATATTTGTTAGCATTTTCTTTTGTTGTAATAAATATTTACTTAAAATGTTCATTTAAATTTTTTTTAATATTCTAAATTTTTATAAATTTAAATACATACTAACTTAAATAATTAGTAAAATTGCGTTTTAATTTAATTTATTTTATTTTGCGAAACAAACCAATATTGTTTTTTTTATTTTCTACATTTGTTAAAATGTTTCTTTTGCTTCAATAGATATTTATTCAATATGTGTTTATTTTATTTTTATTTATTGTGTTTTAATATTTCTAATTTGGGAAACAAATTAATAATTTATTTATTTTTGTATATACTTATGTTAGATTTTTCTATTGCTTTAATAAATATTGTTTACAGTGTTCATTTTAATAATTTTCATTTTTTTATTTCCTACATTTTTAATCATTTAAATAACAATAATTTTTTAATTTTCTACATTTGTTAAAATTTTTCTTTTGGCTTAGTAATAATTAATTGATGTAAGTAGTTATGTAGTTATGTAGTAATTAGTTAAGTTATGTATGTAGTAATTTTTAATTTATTTTTATTTAATTATTAATTTATTATATAATTAATTAATGACAGCCGCCGTGGCTCAGTTGGTTAGTGCGTTGGACCGCGAGTCGAAGGCAGCGACCCAGGTTCAAATACTGCCTGTAATAACACCTAAAAAAATATCGGGAAAACTCGTTTCCTCTTTCGGTGGTTGTCCTCTCAGCTGGAAATGGCACACCTCTGAGAGTAAAAATTGCTTATGAAAGAGCTCCCAACCTGCCGTTCGGAACCGGCATAAAACTGTAGGTCCCTTCCACCCGCGTGCAAATTCACACGCACAACACGGGTGGTTGCGGGAAGCTTGGCTTTAGTCTCGCGTAAGCGGGCTGTCGTGTCAGTCAATTATAAATTATTCTTAGTAATATTTTTTTTTAATTTGCCTAACGAATTGCCAATTGCCGAAGGGTTCGAATGGCTAAGAAAGGAGCACAGTTCCCACCAAACGTCACTGTCTTGAGGCTAAGTTCTCCAATGGGGGAATTTCGAGACTCACGAAAGAGGATTCGCTGAAATTCTTAATCGTCTTGGTGGACAAGAATTTGTCTATACATTTTTTCCACATCTCCATTAAGTACAAATTGGTACAGCCGCCATCTTAAAATGAGGGTCATCAGGTTGGACTGTAATGTAAATTATAATTTTTACAATTAAAAATAATTAAAAAACTATAATAACATAACTTACATTGGAATTAAACAAAATAAAATAACAAAATAAATAAAACTATTTAAATAAATGTGAATTTGTTTTCCTCGTCTTACTTCTTTATTCGTAGTGCAATCTTAAACACACTTATTTTTAACTAAAGTCAAGAAAAAAAATTAACCATTTATTTATTTACAAAAAAAGTCGCAATTAAAGTACAAAAGCAAAGTACTCACGTTTGAGGTACATCGAACGCGCACAGCATGGCAGACTGACAATTTCAAGGTGAAACGTGAGCGACACGCAAATTGCCAGTTTAATTTTGGATGTGCAAGAAAAATACAAATTTTTTTCTTTTTACAACTATTGGAAAATTGACAGTATGTAAATAAGCAAATGTTACATAAATAAAGTATGCGCTCATGGCCGTGAATGATGTGACGGTACTTGGGTATACAGATTTATTATAGACGCTTGAGTTGAAAGAGTTTTTCTATGAAAAATGCAAATATTTATACGCAAAGAAATAGTCTTGTAAGGAAGGTAAAGACTTGTGTTACATTTGAGTTTAGGTAAAAAAAATACAAATGACTAGAGATGCAAAATTAACAGCAAGATTTTTTAAACTTCAAACCAAATAATTGGCCATCGAAATGATTAGGAAGTTGTTAAGTAAGAATTAAAATGTGGAATTATCATTTTGCAGGAGTTTTGCAAGCTACGAGAAATCTGTATACTCTTTCCACGCTTTCAGGCCGCCTGTTAAGATGACAATAAATTGTATGCCAAACCCCAGTTAATGGCTGTTGATGCAGATAATTAATCGACGTAGAAATTACAACTTACGTGTAATAAAAATGCAAAGCAGATTAGCAAATTAGAATACAGACGTCGTTTGAAATGAGATACATTAAATGCAATAGCTGTGCTCTGGACAAATGTGTTCAATGCATGACATATATAGGTAATACTTGTATATAGGAAATCGTTTGAATGATTTCAAGGAACACTCATTAGTTTATTTTTTAGCTTAAGTGTATTTTTTTATAGGGCACGTTTTTTATTAGTAAAGTGTTTTGACTGTTAATGATATTTGTTAAAACAGCAACAATGAAAATTCAAAGATATGGAGGAAATTTGCCACAGAGTCTTTTATAAATATCTACAAGCTTTTCGAGAAGCTTTTGCATTGACCAGCAAATTTTTCTGGCCGTGTCTGCTGTTTCGTTGATTTCAAATCCGCAAACTGTTTTTAAAACTCAGTTTGAGTTTTCGCAAAATATATTCATAACTTACCCAGCGTTTCGAATGCAATTATGTTATACTTTTATATACCACATTATATGAAAATTTAATATCTAAATATTATCAACTTTATGAAAGAGTTAACTGTTACACAATTTTACTGAGAGTGGTGCTAAGACTAGAAAATTGCTGCAATTATTTATAAAAAAATATTTCATTAAACTGTGCAAATAATTGACCCCTGACACACGCAAAACCCCCAAATATCTATCAATCTGTTATTAAATAAATAAATAAAAATTTTTGTTGGCAAATATGGTTTCAAACTCAAAAATTCTATACAGAACCCCTAAACGAGCTCCTGTGTGCGCCACTGAAATTGACACATATTTGCCGTTGACAGATTCAAGCTCAATAACAGCCACAACAACAACAACAACCATTAAAGGGAGCAATAAAATGTAAGCACGGGGCGTGCCAACTAAATCTGCTAAACTAAAGACTGCTTGTCATTTTTTTAGGCGTGCAAACCGCTGCTCGGATATTCACATGTAGCAACGTACGTATTCTGCTTGTTATTGTTGCTTTCGCTACAACTTTCAACAACAACAACAACCTTCAACACCATGTTTACATTTTACTTTACTTCCATAGAGTCTTTTGGTTGTTTTCACTGATCACTTTCGTTTCTTGGAATACGTCCGACAAAGTTGTTTTGCTTACGTTTCATATTATGATAAATAAATGTTCAAGGTCAACCATGTATGGACTACCTGCTTTTTTGGGTCAACTTTTTTAATGTTACAAATACAATTCAAGACACTTAACATATGCAACATGGACAAATTTACAAAACAAACAACACAAACAGAAGCAACATGGCGCATGGTAGCAATTAACAGTAAACGTTGTATAACAACAACACCAATTTTTGGTTTGTTGTCATGTCAATTATTTACTCATCCACAAATTCGTCATAGGGCACCACGCTCATGGCCTCGTTGATGACGCGCAGCAACATGGGCGCCCAATATTGACGCGTTTCGGGCAAAAACACTCGAAAGATTTGACGCCAAGATTGATTAATCACGCTCGATGCAATTTCATCTGTTGGAAAATATCACAAGCAAATGTCATTGAATTGATTTTCTTGTTTGCATAAATTACACAAACAAAAAGCTATAAACAGTGCAACAACTCACTCAAAGTGGGATCGGGAAAAATGCCAGTGGCCATAAATTTAAAATCGCCAACTTTAGGATTTGCATCGAATTTCGTTAAATGCACAAAGCGATGACCATCGCGCTCGTAGAAATCACCCTCCGATGACTGATCAATCGTGACATTAACTGTGAGTTGTTGTAAAAGAATGAGAAAAAAAACTAGTTGAGTAAGACAAACATACTTGCAACTACAAATCAATTGCAACACACACTCACACAACGTAATATTGAAGTCGCCACGCGGACGCAGTCGCACATTGTTCACCACCAGTTCGGCTTTGTAATTGCCCACGATGTGCACCTCTGGCACGAGCGAGACCACATGCATTTTAATCTGTCCGTCGTTCACCTTCAAGTCGAATGTGGAGAATTGCAGTTGCGCGAAACCGTGCACCTGCGCGTCACGCATTAAAATTCGTCCGCTGATCGGACCATTCGAATAGCGAAAAATGGTACGATTGAGTTGAAAGGGATCAATGGCGGGCAGGCTGAGGTCTTTGTCGCCATCTTTGAACCGTTGAAATGCCACTTCGAAAATATGTTTCACACAATCGCTAAAATCGGCGTTGCTTCGCTTGCAAGTGGGCAGGCCAGCAGCTGGAGGAGAAGAAAGATAATTGTTAATGAATGTTGACTGAGAGGTGAGTTGAAGCTATTAGAGTCTAACCAAAGTAGTTTTAATAATAAGACAATTTTACAAAAACTTGATTTGATTTTCTGAACATAGCAGCGGTCTCCAATCAGTCGATACGCAGCGGATTTATTTGCTAAAACCACTTCTCGCTGGAGTCTTCACTCTTCAATTGCAAATACTTATAACATCTTAATTTATTGAAGTGTATAATTTATTGTATCGAATGTAGTTGTTGTCTCCTAATGACGTTGAAATGTTTCTCCGTCAAAATCTTAAACTTGCCATAAAGTCCATCAATATTATTCTCTGAAGTCAACAGTTCAAATTATTTACTTCTGCAATCAATAAAAATTAAATAAAGAAGACAATTTCAAGAAGAGATTCTAACACTTCGAATTTAGTTTAAATTATTTGAAGCAAATCTGACTTCGTTAAAAAAAATATATCTTAAATTCTACCTCACTATTCATTTAACATTTTGTATGATTGTATGATGACATTTTATAAGAAGGTCGGCCTGTAAAGTAGAAATGCTTCTGTTTAGAACTGTTATTCTAAAGTTCTAAAAGGCATAAATAAAATAAATTTTGTCGAAAAATACGTGTTTATTGCTGCATACTTTCAGGCAGCGATTTGACAATATGGCAACAATTTGGCAACAATTTGGCAACACAATTTTTAAAATTTTAAACACATTCAAACACACAACGTTGGTAACAATATGGCAACAATTTGGCAACACAACTTTGGCAACAATATGGCAACAATTTGGCAACACAACTTTGGCAACAATATGGCAACAATTTGGCAACATTGGCAACGGAATTCCTGTTGAATGACAGCGTTCTTTTTTCAAATTGAATTATTTTCTGAGATCGGAAGATATCGGTGGATGCAATTACATTATCCGACAAAGAAAGAATGCTGCTTAAAATAAAAAAAATCCAGGAACTTACCTTCTTACTTTTTAGATATTTTCATTTAAGTTTTGCCAATTTTTAGATTTTTAATTTAGAATAATATTTTAAATTAAGAGTGAAGTAAAAGCTTCAACTTTGCAATTTGCCAATTTGTTGAGAATTTTAAGCTACACAACAACGAGAATTAATTGTTTATGTTTTGTTCTTTTGTTTATATTCTATTTTTATCGGACAAAAATTTTTGCGCAAAATTTTTTTTTTAATTTTTTTCATTTCGGCAAGATTCAGTAGAACCTGCAATATTTTGTTTTTTGTTGTACGATTTTGTTGCTGCAAGATTTTTTTCTATTTACATTTCATTAGAAAATAAAGCCAACTTCAAGAGTCGCCGCGCAATACGAAGGCCATTTCAACGACAATGCGAACTGGTTGTGCGCCAACTTATGCGCGACAATCAAAGCCAAAGCTGATTTAATATCATTAACATGTAAGGAGTTCATTGAGTATTTAGCACAAAGTGCAAAAAAGTTCATTTCTGCAAAGAAACATGCTTAGATAATAATTTTCGTTTATAAAAACAAAAGACTTAAGCAACATACTTGACAACTTTTGACTTTTTTTAAGCTGAATTCAATTGCATTTTTATATATTTGTATTAGACAACCGAATATGTTGCTTTTGGATTTTTTAAGCTTTCAGCCGCTATGACTTTTGAGGTTGAATGACAATGAGACAAATTGGACTGACACAATGACAGTTTTTTGGTCACAAGTGTTTTTTCAGTATGATGTAATTTTTTTGCCATATTCACGAATAGAGAAATTATATTGACAAATTGACAACATCACTTTTCACTTTCTAGCTCAGACATACCACTCAAATATTTTCTTGTTGTATTTGTTGTTGCAGTTGTCGTAGCTGTTTTTGATGTGGCTTCAATGCTGGCCGCGGTGCTGCTTGTAGTAGAAGGCGTTGTCGTTGTTGATGTTGTTGTTGTAGTACTACTGCTAGTAGTTTCTTTAGTAGTGCTGATTGCTGCCGCTGTTGTAGTCGTAGTTGTGGTGCTGCTGTCAATATCCTGCGACATAGCAACAACAGCCAAAGCAGCCAGAACACAAATATATGAAATCGAACGCGCCATTTCGCTCAAGTTCTTAATTTATAAAAATGTTTAAATGATTTTAATTTCTTTGTTGAAATTTTTTCCACTTTTACTGGCCACTTGCAATGTAGTAATTTTAAATATTTTTTTATATCCTCAGCGATCGATTGCACGTTGCTGCTGCTGTTGTCTCAGACAGCTTCTGAGTTCAAGTGCATTTGTGCAGCCGGTTTTATGATATTTCGTATGCGTTTTTAATGCAGTCAACTATAAACAAGTAGCCGGCAACTAGTTTTCTTTATTTGTTAATACAAAAACAATGAGAAATATGCACAGACTATAATTTTCTTCAACTAGCTTAATTGAAATATCGGCGTTTTAAATATGTAGTGTAAGAGTATGTTACTGGTGACACTTGAAGCAGTTTAATTATCATAATTGTAGTGGCTCACATGATATATTAGATAATTGTTTCATAACATCGTGCGACAGTACTTCTGGCCAATCCAAATGTTGATATAGGCATGAAGCTAGAGGTCATTCATAATAACATGGCATACTCAGACATTTTCTGATCCGATGTCCTTTTACAAGGACTTTCAAATTTCAAAGATATGTGCATTTCATAGCGGTTGTGCTATGATAACGATATGGGTATCAAAAGCGAAAATTTGCGCTTTCTAACTAAATTTCCTATTTTGAACTTTTAGAACCAAACTAAAAAAAAAACTGAGTATGCCAGGTTACTATGAATGACCTCTAGTTTCACGCCCGTATCAACATTTGGATGGTCTCGACAAAAGTGATTTTTTGTTGCACGGTGTAATCGGCTTAACTGTGGCTAATAATGCTTTGGAGCATTACAGAAAACACATAGTTCGAACATCAAACCATTTATTCTGTCTATTTTATTTATTTATATGTTCTGTATTGATTTGACACTAAAAGTATTGCAATGCACCATAATGAAAGACTTAAGACACAAACTTTCCATTCAAGTATCAGTTTATGTGCATTATTTATTATGGATCTTCTTTTTTATATGTATTAAGTTCAAATTGGAAAAAATGCAATGCCACAAAACAAAAGATTTAAGACACATACTTTTCGCATTGAACGAAGACTTTTTTATTTATCGAGTACAATTCTGTCTGTACTTAGTTCAGACTAACATTACTGCAATGCACCATAACAAAAGACTTAAGATGCATACTTTCCACACATATACGCATAAAAACTGTAATTTTTTATAATTTTATGATTTATTTATCTTCAAAACATATTTACAAACCATTATATAACTCGTATATATTTATACAATAAACTTACAAAAGTTACAACAATTTGAAAGCGTAAAAATGTTCAGCTACATAACAAAAACATTAATTACAAAAACGTTACTACAAAAAAATATACAAAATCATATTTCAGAACTATTTATAAAACTTGTGAGTATTTTCAATTCTTTGTAATGAACAAATCGAACGGCACCGAGTCCAGGAAGGCATTTATACCACGCAGCAGAAGAGGCTCCCAGGTGTTGCGCGTCTCCGGCACTATTGCCTTGTAGATCTCACGCCAGTATTGATTGGCAAACTCCAACACAACCTTATCTGTTACGATTCACAATAATAAAAAAACGCATTTTTAACTACAAAGCACGCATCACGCCGCATTAACGCAACACTCACTCAGCGATTCGTCGGGGAAAAGGCCGCTAGCATAGATCTGCATATCGGCAATTTCCGGCTCAAAATCGTATTTGGTCAAACTCAAATACGAGTGGCCATCACGCTCTTTCAGGTCACCTTCCGATTTGGATTTAATTGTAGCATCAGCTGCCATGCGTAAATATAAATTGAATTAGTACGACAATAAAAGTTGTGTGCTGAATAGCTTTAAATTGAATACTCACTCAAGGTCACATTAAAGTAGCCCTTTGGGGTCATTTTGATATCGTTGAACTTGACGTCCGCCTTGTAGTTGCCCTCGACGAACAGATGCGGCAGATGCGCAACTGTCTCCATATTCACGTGTCCCTCCTTCTCAGCAAATTTCACCGAATCGACTTTGGCTTCGCTCAGGCCAAAAATGCGTACATTCTTCAAGTGCACGCGACCCTGCACAAAACCATTGGTAACTTCGAAATTGCTGCGCTCCACCACAAACGGATCCATGGGCGGCACATTCAGCTCGGGGAAGCCCTCCTTGAAACGCGGCGTCAGCTGCTGGAAGGCAGAACGAAGGCACTCATTGATTTTGGCATCCTTGCGGCTGCAAGTGGGTATATCGGCCGCTAAAAAAATACCAACAACAAATTGAATTAAATTACATTCACATTGGAATTTCAATGAATTTTATTTCCTAACATAATTAACTGCATGAAAAAAAAAAACAAATGTTTAATTGGCAGCAACTGCAATGCAATGTTCAAGCGTTGCTGAAATTGTGTCAGCGCCCTTGACACATAAAGTGCAATGCGCCATATCGGGAAGGCCAACCGGCAACTGGCACACTTGGCCGCATCTCATTTCGAAGGTAATGTCATGTGAAATGTTATGTCGAATCACTAAATTCTAAATAGAGCACAGCCACATTTGGTGTGTAGCACTAATTTAATTTGTTGCTATTTTTATGTGTTGCTTCAATGTTCATTAAAGTTTAATTTCCATATCGTTGCGTTCAATTAATCAACAGACACAATTGCTCCATTTGAACTAAGCATTTTTGTTGGCACTTTGTTGTTGTTAAGCCTGGCTTGTCTGACATAACTTCTTTATATGTTAAATTTAACACAATTTTCTCATTTATGTCAGTGACTGACTTAATTTGGAAAATGTACTCACAACTTTTGTTGGTTGTTAGTTATTTAATATGTTTATAGTTAGTAAGTTTTATGTGTATTTAGAGATATGAAAAGTTTATTTTAATAACAAGAATATAATATAAATAATTTCCTGTCTCTTCAAATTAGAGAAATATTTATTAAATATCGTCAATTATTGCTAGCATCATAAATTATTTAAAACTAAACACTTAAAACCCTTAAAAACACTTAAACAGTATTTTGTTTTATTATAATTTTTTTTTAACACTTTGTCTTTTTTCATATGATTTGCTATTAAAATCCCTTCAAATTTTATTTATTTAATTAATCAAAAGTATGAATAAATTAATTGTTATAAGTGTTAATGGGCTAAAAGATCACTAAATGAAAAGTGAACAACTTCATTATGTTTTTAGAACCTTATCATCAAATATTTATAGGAAGGTAATTGGAAACTGCTGCCTTCAATGCATTTTCCAAAAAAACTGGGAAGGTGCAGAGCAGTGACGCACACAGGATTTAGTTTTGGGGGGTTTTGCGTACAACTTTTGAGCCGAATACCATTCGAAACCATATTTGTTACCAGCAATTTTTGTGTTTGGGGGGTTTGGACACCCAAAACTCCCCTGTGTGCGCCAAAGGTGTAGAGAGGTGTAAAATTCAATTCTCTTCACTTTGTCTCTGATCTGATCTGAGCAGACTGATACAGATTGAGCAAAATTTTAGTGCGCCTCTAGTCCAATGCTGACCAGATCGGTGTTGTCCGTTGCTAAATTTACAATTATTTCTACTCATTTCTCATTAAATTAACATTTCCTAGTCAAGTCTCTTTACTGTTGGACAAGCTTCTACCCTTCCCACTCCAAGCAGTTGTAAAGATTAGCTCGCAACAGAACATCAATAACATCACTAATAGTGCCAGTTCGGAGCGGAAATATGTCGCAGCTTATAGATACATCATCCAAAACAAGGTCATCAAAGACATCAACCTATGCATTTTTTCAACAACACCTCCTACCTAGCAGCAACGAATGCACAGAGGGCGCTCTACATAGCCCAGCAATAATTGTTTATGTGCGCAAGGACTTTGATTGGACTTCATTACAGTAAATTTGCATAAAAGGCAAGCATATCTCTCCTCCACTTCCTCGCATATCTCTCTCCTCTCTCCACCCATCAGCTAGGACTGTTATAGGTATATTAATCACCCAGAACTAGACAAGGCAATGGCAGTTTTTTAAGCTGAAACCTTAGCTCCAAAAACACAACAGTGACTTGAAAATCTAAAAAAGTACTAGAAATCTAGAAAATACTCAACTAAACTAAAATCTACTCTAGAAAATACTAAACGAAAGTGCTTTTTCATAGCTTCACCTAAAGCTATAAATAAACTAACAGCTTCCGTTGTATAATCTTTTCATCTGTCACCTTATATCCCAGACACCTATTTTTGCCAAGAGTAAAATTTAACTGACATTTTTAATAGCCAACAATTAGAGCTATAAATCTTCAACAATTAGTACATTACATTACATTCTGTGCTCCGTGTTCTCTTATTTTACAACTTCGGATAACATATATGTACTTTATCTTTCAGTCAAAATCTTTAAATAAAGGGAATTCCGTGTTGGATTTAGGCAAAGCGTAGAGTTTTTTTTTTAACCATTTGTGGTTATTCACATTTTTAAACAGTGTTGCGTGCACAGAATAATTAATAAGGTATCGAAAAATATACACTCGCACATACAATATATACTTATGTATGCACGTTTTTATGTGCTTATGAGCAAAAGTGCACGCAACAAACTGATGATGAAACTCAAATGATTTTGTACATAAATGAGTGCTTAATGTTCATTTGTTTTAAATAAAGGCTTCATTTTTTTACATATGATTGATGAAAAGAGAAATGAAATGAGAAGTCACTTAACTTAATGTTTAGAATTATAATTTTCATTTAATAATTATATACTTTGAGAGTAAAATGCTCTCAGTTAAAAATAAAGAGATAAATTCTTATACAAAAAACTAACTAAATCTAATAATTCTAGTTGAAAAACAGCCGCTCAAAGGAAAATATTTTAATAGTCTTTTAATTTCGGTTAGAGAAATTATTGTACAATTAAGTTTATTAATTACTTTTAAATTAAATAGTAATTTTTTTAAATAAATATTTAATTTTCATGATTTTAAAATAAACTTTTGACATATGAAATATGCAACTTAAAGGATATTTGTTTCATATCGAATGAACTGCATTTTAAATCCATTTAAAAGCTTTTACGAAAATGTAACATTTTTTCAAATAGTGTTTTTCGTAATAACTTTTTTAATAATTTTAATTTTTAATTCAATTATTTTTGAAATTTTGTACAACATTCACAAAAAAATCAAACTTTTTGGAAATCACTTTTAGCATTAATTAAATGCCATACAAAGTAGAAACCACTGAGATAAAAACTTTGTGTAATTAAATTGAAAAATTAGTTAATAATTTATTAATTATTACTAATCACTTTTAGGATTAATTAAATTCCATGCAAACTAGAAACCACTAAGATGAAAACTTTGTGTAATTAAATTGAAAAAATACTGCATTTTGTACATTTGATATTTTTCGTCTTCGGTCTAATGGTTTAAAATTTAATGTTATTAAATACAATTTTCTTTACTAAAATATATAATTATTCTATAATGCTAAAACAAATCCGTTTTAGAATTGTTCTCTTAAAACACGAACAAAAATATATTTTATGGTTCTAGTTTACATATTTCCTTGAAATTTGTTTTGGTTTACATATCACATTGACCGAAGCCCATCAATTGTCAACCCGCATAAGCAAAATTATTATTTCAAGTATCCTTTTCCATTAAGTTGAGGTTTCTTTCCGTACTCAACACTTTAACATGCACGCATTCCACTTCACACTTATTCCTGCTTTCATTAGAATACTTGTTCCTCTACTTAAATAGTTTTGTTCGAAGACAACACTCACGCAATTCACTGACAGGCTTAAAATTCAAATTGATGCCGGAAATAGAGACATCCGTTTCCGTTTGCGGCGCAGCAACGGCCAACGCCACAAAGCATGCTAAGCAAATAAAACGCTGCATTTCGGGGGGCACAAACACAATTAACACACACGGTAAACTTTTAATGAAATTTCTAATTCTAATTATTGTCAACTTTAAAGTCGTCTATTTACTGCGCAGTGAAAACGAGAAGCGACCCTTAATGCGCGCAACTACAAGTGCTGTGTAGCATCTAAATTGCAAAGCGCCGGTGACGGTGTTTTTATTGCAAATCAGCCATTGTGGAGAAGCGTCCGGCCCGGCCGGCCAATCACCAACACAACAATACACACACGATGTATGTGTACAATAATAACAATATTGGTAAGTAATAATAAACAAATGACAATAAGATGATTACATTTCTAAACGTGAATGCTTCGACTCGACCAATGGCGTTGTCAGAGGGGGTAGAAATAAATCAAATGTTTGTTTAAGTAATTAATGTTTGTTTAAATGTTTGTGTGCTAAAGTTGGTTGAAAATGTATTGAAATCGTTTGCTGAGAGTTATACACATTCTACAGTTATTGAATTATTAATGATAGTTTAAACTCTTACAGACTAAATATAAAAGATTTGAAGACTAAACTTTAACAGCAGCTCTTCGCATCCCCTTTTGCAAACTACTTTCGCCATACCCCTGTTTGCTGCCGTTTGTCGTTATATTTCTTCTGTTTTATTTGTCTGGCTTTAAGTATGTTTTTGTTTTAAATTATACGAAAAAGCATAAATGAAAAAGAGAGCCAGAGGGTGGCAGAGTCTACGGCTTATGGGAGGCACAGTACAATTTGTATTCCAAACTGGCAATTGCTGAGCGAAAGAGAGATCAGGTTGAATTGTGCAAAGTTAAGCAGCTACTGTGCTTTGCTGCTTGTATGCGAGTCGCTTGATTGCTGCGAAATGTTAAAGAAGAATTTAAATGAAACGAGCAAAACAGAAAGAAGTAGTGACGTAGATTCAAAAGTTGGGAAACTTAAAAGCTGAGAAACATTTCAGAGAGAAAAGAGTACAGAACATAGTTAAAAACTTTAGTAAATGGTTATAAAGAGGAGAAGGATTAGTTCTTATAAGACGGCGAAAGGGGTACAGGCACGTAGGGTAAAGACGTAATCTTTATAGGTAACAGCAATCTTAATAGAACCCCAGACGGTTTAAGAATTAAGTTAACAAAACCATTTTCAAGAGCTAAACAACTAAGCCAACTGGAGTTGTAAATAAATTTTAGATAATTGTTTTGAAAATGGAAGAAGGTTTTAACAAATAATATAGTTAATAAAGTTTTGATTTATATGGCGAAATAGTTTAGCAAAAACTTTTAGATAATTATTTTAATTTTCAAACTAAGCTTTCGGTAATGATATTAAATAATGTGGGTTCTAAATGATGTCAATAGTTATGCAGGCAACTACTTATATCGTTGATCATTATCTTGAACATGTTAATGTCGTAGATGAGCGCATATCCATTGACGTCATTATTGTTGTTACTACATATTGTTATTGTTCACTAGTTGCATTAATTATAGTTGTTGTATAATGTGTCACAGTTTCCTTTTCAATTTCAATCTTATGCTTAATAACAGTCTGAACCCATAGAAACATATGAACAAATACTTATTGTACAGATATGAATTTTTCGCAATGTTGTGCACTGAAGCTTTGGTTGACTTAAGTAATCGTTTGCTGTCATTTGAACAAAAATATTTTAAAAGTACTAAGGGAAAAAGAAACAAAGTAAATAAATTATTATGAATAAAATCAGTCTATTTTATTTTAATTTAAAATAAAATAAAATCTTTTAAAAATGAAAAATAAAATATTGTGAAAATAAGTGGAATAACAAGTAAGGACTTAGAAAGAAGATCAAACTAATCTATATATATAAAAATCAAATAAATTTCGTATGTGTTCTATAGACTCCCAAACCACCAGACCTATTTTAATAAAATATTACGTGTGTGTTTACGGGCACCGTGTGGAAGGTTCTTAGCATAGGGGGCGTGGCATTATTCAAGGGGGCGTGGCACCGCCCATACAACTCAATTCTTTAATATTGAATATCTTCAGAATTATAAGTCGTATAGCATTGAAATTTGGTACAGTGTCATGGCGTAAACATGTTGTTCGACCGGTAAAATTTAATGGGCGTTGGACAAGGGGCGTGGCACTTTTTAAATTCCGGTGTAACTTTCGAACTATAGCGTTCACATCAGTGAAACTCGGTACAAACTAACGATTTGGTCGTGTCCTTCGACAGGGAGAATAGGGTGGGTTTTGACAAGGGGGCGTGGCACCGCCCATACAAGCCAACTTTTTAATACGGAATATCTTCGGAATTATAAGTCGTATAGCATTGAAATTTGGTACAGTGTCATGGCGTAAACATGTTGTTCGACCGGTAAAATTTAATGGGCGTTGGACAAGGGGCGTGGCACTTTTTAAATTCCGGTGTAACTTTCGAACTATAGCGTTCACATCAGTGAAACTCGGTACAAACTAACGATTTGGTCGTGTCCTTCGACAGGGAGAATAAGGTGGGTTTTTGACAAGGGGGCGTGGCACCGCCCATACAAGCCAACTTTTTAATACGGAATATCTTCGGAATCATAAGTCGTATAGCATTGAAATTTGGTATAGTGTCATGGCGTAAACATGTTGTTCGACCGGTAAAATTTAATAAGCGTTGGACAAGGGGTGTGGCACTTTCTAAATTCCGGTGTAACTTTCGAACTATAGCGTTCACATCAGTGAAACTCGGTACAAACTAACGATTTGGTCGTGTCCTTCGGCAGGGGGAATAGGGTGGATTTTGGACTAGGGGGTGTGGCACCGCCCATACCACTAAATTTTTTAATATGGTATATCTCCGGAATTGTAATTCGCACAGCATTGAAATTTGGTACAGAGTCATGACGTAAACGTCTCATTCCACCGGTAAAATTTAATGGGCGTTGGACAAGGGGCGTGGCACTAGAGCGTTCACATCAATGACACTCGGTACAAACGAACGATTGGGTCGTGTCCTTCGACAGGAGGAATGGGGTGGGTTTTTGACACGGGGGCGTGGTACCGCTTCCATTTTTGTATACATAGATTGTTTATCCTGACTGACTGACTGGTTGATTTATCATCGCCCAGCCCAAACCGCTGAAGCTACAAACATGATTTTAGGACTGTAGATACATCTTGAAGAATGAACCTTCGCCAAGAAGGGATTTTTTGAAATTCGGGGTCTAAAAAGGCAAAACATGGCTTAAAGTGTTGTATGAAGAAACGTGGTTTAATAAACATATTGAATTTGAACTTCCTGAAAATATTCTAATATATATAGATCAAAACTTATTCGACACGTATTTTATAATTTTTCGAAAATCAAAATTTAACTGGCCAACAATGGGTTAAGGTTTATTTGCGGAAAGACTCCGAAACAAACAACACGAACCGATGGGCCTATTGACTTCAACAATTATAAAAATAATTGAAATAAATAAAACTAGTTAGAAACGTGTTTCTCATTATTTTCAAAATCGAAAACTAACTGGATCAACGACGGGTTAAAAGTATGTATGTATGGAGAAAGAAATTTTGCTGAGCCCTTTCGACTTCAAGCTTTGTGAAAGTACTTCAAATGTAAAATAACTCGATACGCAATTCTTCCGAATATTAAAATTGGACGGGGTCAGCGACGGGTTAAAAGTTTGTATGGAGAAACTGTGAAATGAAAAATATGAATTAATGGGCCCATTGACATCAAACTTGGGGAAAGTACTCTTTGTGAGAAATAATTTGACACGTGTTTCTCACTTTTTTGAAAATCAAACTCTAACGGGGTCAACAATGGGTTAACAATTTGTATGGAGAAACAAGATTTATTGGGCGTTCTGACTTCAAACTTATCAAAAGCAGTTCAATCGGGAAATAATAAAAACGTGCTTTTAATTTTTTTTTAAATCTAAATCTACCATGGTAAACCAAGGGTTAAGAATTTGTTTGGAGTAAATGTGAAAACACATGATTTAAAGGGCCTTCTCACTTCAAAATGTTTAAGAGACTCTCGAAATCAAAGATAGACACATGTTTTTTTTTTTTAATCAAAATCTGATGGGCTCAACAATGGGTTAAGAATTCGTATCGGGGAAACAGGAGAGCTTGCGTGCAAAGCCGCAGGGCCCAGCTAGTAATACTATAAAAAACCAAATCACGCAAAAAAATATTACATTTAAAAAAATTCGTGTTCATCGATAACAATTTAGTAGTTAAATTTTAGTTTTGTTAACCCTCGATTTTCTATAATTACATATAAGTAGTAAAATTCAAATGTATAATAATTAGGAAATAGACCATTAAAGCGACAAATATTACATACTTCTTACTTTGAAGTCAGACAGGGGACATTTAAACAAAAATTTTAAAATCGAAAATTATAGAGAAATGTCGTGCTTCAATGATGTACAAGTTGTCACAATGGAGAACAGGTAGAATCGATTGGGGTCGATTTTCAGGTCTACAGTCAAATGGACTCAAGTTATTGAAGTTATGCTTCTCCACGCACCAAACAGAGTCAAGTAAAATTTCCATAAAGTAAAATTTCCACAACCATACTCGATGGTGCTCTGCGATAGTTAACCTTTCATCATCTGTGATAGTATATGATTCATCAGGAATAATGCTTTATAATCTGACAGAAACCCCAGTTAGAGGGACATGTTTTACTACTTTGTTATTTATTTTACGTTAGGTTAGTTATGAGTTTGTGAAATAAACGTTTGGCGTTAATAATTTTAACACTGTAATTATTTTGCAATATAAAAGAAATAATAGCACTCACATTTCAGGTTATCATTTGACAACAAAATAATTAATATAAATAACGAATAATAAAAACAAATCTCAAGTATCGTATTATGCTCGCTTTGAATTGATGTTTCTTGCTGGAAAGCTACAAGTTTTCAAGCTTTGGCGCTTTAGAATTTTATGTTCATAATAAGTTGGCATTACTTGGCAAAAATCATTTAGCCGCAAGCTGTGTGATTCAGTCAAAGAGAAGCTTTAATTCCAACTACAATAACTTACTTATGCAAATTGCATCCAATTAGACGCTGTCACTTGTACTAAACTTTCCATTTGATTGACGCGTCAGCTAGAAGCGCATACACCCGTATTTACCCCACACCAATAGTGCTTATTTAATTACAACAATAAAAAAACAGAAGCAAACGTGCTAGTCGGATATGTCTGCGACGCATTGATGCGCACAGTGCAATTAAACTAATCGGCTTTATGGATTTGTTTGGCTTGGCTAAGTCAAGAAACTGCCACTCGGCCTTTTAACTTGAATAGTGAATAGTAATATCGAAGAAAGCAGCAATACCAGTAGTTAGCAAATCATTTAATTTCCAGCGATTGTGCAGCAAAATGAACTGACAAGTTTTACGCGCATTAAGAAATATGGATACAAATTGCTCCAAACTAGACTTTGTACAAAAGCTAATAAAGTTCAAGCGCGGCTCATTACAAAGTGCGTTCAGCAAAAAGTCAAAGTGACTTGCGAAATGTGCACATGAAGCAGTCAGAAGTCAGCTGATGTGCGTAATCTTTGTTATTAATCTTTAGAAGGCAGAATTTTTCATAAATTTTGTTAGTACACCAACATTTATATTTCACTTTTTACTTGAATATTTGTACAGATAATTTTTTTCTTTTTGTACAATTTGAATTCTCCGCTTTTTTGCCAAAAGTCCGCTGAATCGAATTCAAAAAAAAAAATTCTATTTAAATATATTCATTCCTTTTGCTAGCCGCAATAAAATTGCTGAGTCAGCAACATTCAACCAAAATCGTTTAAAAAAAGTGTTTTCCTTAATGCTGCTGCAGGCTAATTCAATTTTTCTAGCTCATACAGGGAAATATTAAAAACACGTTTAAGCAAATGTTGGAAGAAAGCAATTATAATTGCTATGAGATTAGTTGGCTTAGAACTACCGTCAACGCCGTCAATCAGTGTCATTGTTTGCCTCACCTCTCCCATTGGAACTGGTTAGACTAGTCAGCTCTATTGCTATTCACTACTCATCTATTTGGTATATGTAATTATTATTGTCGATGATTATTGACTGCATCTGCTGATTTTGGTGTAATATAAAATTGCTCAATACGATATTTCATGATGGTTTGATTAATTGCTTGCTCGGTAATCTAATGTATAGCTTACTATATAAATCCCTTTGTAATGTTTGAAAAGTTCTTGTGTCGTGTATTTCTGTGCTTTGCCAGAGGGCATTTAACCTTGTCTGGAACACTTCCGTTTCAGTGATTTGCTAGAGTTTTTTATTTTTGCTCAAATTATCAAAATATGAATCAACTATGAACAGCCTTAACCAATCAGACTTAATTTGTACCTATAATTGGAAATTCATTTAAATAGTATTAATGTTACGAGTAAGCAGGATTTTCGATTTCTTGGCTTTAATTCTCTACAAATTTAAGGTGTTTCCACTCTCACACTTCATAGTTAATAAAGGGTGGCATGCAAGGTCAGGTCAGGACAGGTATGTGAGGTCAACGTTCTTATGGGAACTAGCAAATGCAGGAGAAGTACAGTTTTCGGTCCCTTGCAACTTTAATAACAGATCGAAATGATGTTATCCATGGGTCCAAGCCGATATCTTCTTCAGTAGGAGACTGACAATGGGAGAAAAATGCCTTCGAGTTTAATTACAACTGTGATCGTAAGCTTCCTTTCTAACCTAACCTAACGTACCAAATTATTACAAGTACATATATTCCTATATTATTCAGTATTTTTTCAACCGTTCTTCTACAATATCTGTTAGGTATGTTTGACAAAAATTGTTTTTATTACATTCTTTTATTGTTTACTGCTCTGAAAATCACGGAAAATCAGTTGTTCCGCCTCAAAATTATGGATTCCCATTTTCTTGGAATCTCAGGTTGCATTTATAAAAGCCTCCAAATAACTAACTTCTACTCATATCTGAATCGCTATGTATTACAGTGTACACCATTCAGTTTTATATTTTGCAAAAATAATAATTTTGATTTTTCGCTTAATTAACAATGTTTATTGTATTTTTTAAATAACTCTTTACAAGAAAGTTTTTATATTTATAATCTAATAATAAATAAAACTAAAGTATCAAACACAAATATTTATAAATATGAAATATAATTTTAAAAGTTAAATATTTAATCTAATTTTAACTTATCATATAAAAATCTTAATTATTTTTTATTTATTTATTTATTTTATTTCTAGTTATTCAATTTTTAGTTAAGGCAATTACGATTATATAAAACTAATTTGTATTTTGCAGACTTTAGAAATTATTTAATTAAGTTTATTTAACAAACATTTTTATATTTGTTTTTATTATTTTTTTATTTTTATTATATATTTTGTATTATATTTAATTTTATTGATCTAAGCTTAGGCAGTAGGCGATCTTGTTATTGTAACAACAATTTTCTTATAACAAAAAATTATTAACAAATGTTTAATCTTAGCATACAAAATAAATATTGACAATTACAAAATCACATAATTAACAATATAAATAAATCAATAAATAATTGAAAAAGAAATACAATTAAATACATCCAGATGAACGCCAACATCTCTCAGATGGTCCGCTTGCCCACCAGATATTCAATGGAAAACGGTTGCTTCTTCTTCAGCTGCTCACCATGCACTGCACTGCACGCCTTGGCACTGCTATCGCGCACTTTGTCATATCCGAACTCCAATTGGAATTCCTGGCACTTGGCCGCAATTGTGCGCGCCTGGTCGTGTGCGCCCACCATGCGGCTCAGCTTCAGCAGCTGCTTCAGGTAGGCGGTGGCGCGCATCGAGTTCTCCACCAACTCCACGTATTGCTCGGAGAACTCTTTGTACTGTTCCTCGGTGGCAATGTGCTCCAGCTTCTTGACGCGCCTGCTCATGCGACAGGCAATGGTGTTCTTGTTGCGCCGCTCCTGATCCTTGGCGGTGCGTTCGATCTTCGGAAACTTGCGCACCATGTTGCCGTGATATTTGCAAATGTTGGCCAGTGTCTCGTCGCTGATGCGCGGCAACACAGCGCTGGGTGAAGGCGGATCAACTGCCATAGGTGACGGTGTCACCGTTGCGGGCAAGGTGGCGCTTGCTGCTGGGACAGTTGCGTTGACAACTGCCAACGATGCCACACGACGTCGTTTAAGACAAACGCGCAGCAGTTTGTTGCCCGTCGCTTTTTCCTGCAGTGATATGTTGCTGTTATAGTTGTTGTTATTGTTGTCCTGCTTCTTTGGCGTCAGTGCAACGCCACTGTCCTCGGAGTGCTTTCGTTTCCTGGTTGTGGGTGTGCTGATGGCGTACGGACGTCTCGTAAAGCCGGCATAGTCCGAGGAGCAATTGGAGTCGGTGTGCATGGAGCTTGGCGTTATGGTGCGTTCAGGCGCCAATTCCGTTGCAAACCTGCTTGACTCCTCCACATCGAAGTCGCGACAAGCACGAGTGCTTCGGTCAAATTTCTTGTGGCGATAGTTGGCCTCATCATTATCACTTTGTAGAAAATTCATTGCAAGTGTTGAATTCACAAGTATCAAAATTGTATTTGAAAAATTGTCTTTCTTCGACACGTCCTTTTGTGGCAATGACTCAATGCGTATTACCCTTCTTGCAGCGCCACCTAACTTTATATATACACTTGCTGGTGTGGAATGTCTAGAGCGATGCATGATATAAGGTCGCCTATTCGATACTTTATTGCCTTGTTTTGATGCATCTCTCGACTGTCTTCAGTGATAAGGTCACATACGATGCTTACCACGAACTCTGCCGAACGCCCATTTATGACTTTGTTTACGTACTCGACTTATTTTTTTTTGCAAAACGTAAACAAGCTCATAAAACCCCAGCAAGAACAGCTCTACATCCCGACACTGACCTGACTGCAATTGCAATCGTCTTGAGTCAGTAGTCCGCGTTTCTATTGGCTGCACTATCAGCTCGATGTTTGTTTGTATGCTTTCAACCGGCATGCACATTCCTGCATAATTGTGCATGCTGTCGCTTTGTGTTGCGGTCCATAGACCGAGTCCACAATACCAGGTACTGAACTCATTCAAAGACGTGCTTAGGCTGTGCCTTGCTGTGATTGGCTTAACCCACTAACGACAGTTAAAAATCAATCGATCGCTACAAATAGGAGGTTTTTTTTAGTATACATTTTAGAAAAATGTATGGCAGTAATGTATATATTATTGAATTATATATTATTGAATATAAATTAATTTAATTTTAAATATGCAAAATTAAATATTGGATTCATTATAAACGACTGCTGGAAGCATCCACAGGCAACCACGCCTACGCGCCTTTTAGTTTGGATTTTGGTCACTGCTTTTAAGTCCTTTCAGCTCAACCCGCGTAGACTCCGCCTCACGGTCAACTATGACTCGGTTCTCTAAGACTCGCTCTACAAGACCGCCTTTCTTCGCAATGCAACCTATCCGCTTTCATTTCTGCTTTCGGATCAGGTATCCATCAGCTTCATTTCTGCCTACTTAATTAATTTAAAGAAAATTTCCTGAAATATTATTGTAGGGAAATTTAGTCAATCATTTTCGAATAAATAAATCTTTCATATAATAATATTTCAATTAATTAATTAATTTATTAAAAAAAACAAACTTCATAGGTAATGCTATCGTAATCAAATTTTAAATGGTTTAACTCTAAAAAAGTACACATCGGATTTGGTTAATTGTAATTGTAGAAGCCTTATTGTAGAACTAGTTGTAGAACCCGATAAAAAATAAAATTCATCAAAGCAAAAGTTGATAGAAATACGAAAGAAAGTACAGATCTATACTAAGTATTATATAAAAACAAGTGTGACGTTGCTTTTTTGAGCCACAATCAGGCAAACACCACTGAACCGATTTAGATGAAATAAGTACCAAACATTTTTTATCTGGGGGAATGTTACATAGGCTATAAGAGAATGACCACGCCCCCTTCTTACGCCCGCTGTGGTAACAAAACTCATCTACGGTATGCCTTTGTAAGGCGATATGGGTATCAAAGGATTCAGCGTGTCATTGCGGCAAACATAGGCTATAATATAATCGGTCACGCCCACTTTCCGTGCCCACTAAACTAACAAAACGAAGCTACGGTACATATCGGTAAATCAGTATTAATATCAAATGATTCCGTGTTTCATTGATGTTAAGATGGGATATATAAGATTGACCACGCTCACCTTCTCGCCACGCTATAAGAATTCAGTTATAGTATTTGTTTGAAAGACGATATGGATATCAAACAATTTAGCGTTTCCTTACGGCAAGCATGGCTTTATGGGATTGGCCACGCCCCTATGTAAGCACCCACACTTATAAAATGACCAGTGGTTTAGAACGTTTATCTATATATATAAAAATTAATCTTGGTCCGTTCCGATGCTTAAAACTTGAAAACGACTGGACCAAATTGGATACTTCCTTCGGCGGGTTGTTCATAATTGCTACGCGAAGGTTTAGGAAAAGAGAAAAGACGGGAAAACAGGGCGTAGCACCACCAGCATACATTTTTAGACAATAACTTTGGAACCATAAGTCACACATCAATTAAATTAAGTACGAAGTTACTATTTAGTCATGTCCTTCGATAGAGGAAATGGGGCGGGTATCAAACGAGGCTGTACCGTCGTCTCATAGAAGTGTCATTCTACTGTTAAAACTTGATGAACGTTGGACAAGGGGCGTGGCACATTTGTTTGACCCAAACTATCCGCATGATTTTGGAACTGTTAGTCGCAAATCAATGAAATTTAGTACGAACCTATCATTTAGTCATATCTTTCGATAGATTTTTTATGACCCAATACTTTCGCAGTACTGTAGGACCACATAGATGCAACTTGGTACGAACTTTCGACTTAGTAGCACAATTCGGCTAGAAGAAAGTTGGACAAGGAGGCGTGGTACCGCCTCCATTTTTATATACATATGTAGATTGTTTGTCCTGACTGACTGATTGATTGATTTTTTTATCAACCCCCAGCCCAAACCACTGAAGCTACAAACATGAAATTTGAACTGTAGATAGATCTTGAAAAATTATGCGAAAGCCGGGCTAAAAAGTCTAAAAGGGCAAAACATGCGTTAAGGTGTTGTATGAAGAAACGTGATTTAATACATATTGATTTTAAACTTCCTGAAAATACTCTAAATCAAAATTTAACTGGGCCAACAATGGGTTAAGGTTTGTTTACGGGAAGACTCCGAAAAAACATGAACCGATACGTCTATTGACTTTATAAATTGTACAAATAATTTTAATTAAAAAAATTAGACTCGTCTTTCTCATTATTTTCAAAATCGAAATCTAACCGGATCAACGATGAGATAAAAACTTCAAGTAATCAAATCAAATTAAGATCAAATTCTTTTGAGCCTTTTGACTTCAAACTTCAAATGTAAAATAACTCGATACGTGTTTTTCATTTTTCCGAATATCAAAATCGGCCGGGGTCAACGACCGGTTAAATGTTTGTGTGGATAAAATGTGAAAAACATGAATTAATGGGCCGATTGCCTTCAAACTTGGTGGAAGTACTCTTAGTTAGGAATAATTTGACACGTGTTTTCACTTTTTTCACTTCGGGAATCGGGTAATAAAAACGTGTTTTTCATTTTTTTGAAAAACGGTTAAGAATTGTTTAGAGTAAATGTGAGAACATATGATTTAATGGGCCATTTGACTTGACAATGTTTGGAAACACTTGAAATCAAAGATAATAAGACACATGTTTTTTGGTTTTTTTTTTACCAAAATCTGACGGGGTCAATAATGGGTTAATAATTTGTATCGGGGGGAACAAGAGAACTTGCGTGCAATGCCGCAAAATTACGGCAATTGTCCTTATAGTGTTAATCACAAAATTTTCGAATTTGTTCTTCATAAAATCGAATACTAATCGATTAAGATTAGTACTCCAAACTGTGGCGCACACAGGATTAGATTTTGGGGTGGAGATTGATCAGTCCATAAGTTTTGAGCCCAATACCAGTTGAAACCATATTCGGCAACGTAAATGTTTGCAAGATAACATTTTTTGAATGGCTTTTAACCCCAAAACCCCCTTGCGTGCGCCATTGACTCCATGTATAATGAGTTCTCACTGTAGCACAAATGCAACTGCTCTACGTAGTGGGTTAAATGCATTGTTGTGCGGTTTTGCACGCATGCGTCCAAATGCTGCGATGTTGTTTTGCACTGCCCACCAACGAGCTGTGCGCTCTTTATCTTTTGTGTAATGATTTTGTTATTGTCGCTTTTCTTGAGGCATTTTTCTTTTGTCAAACAACACCAACAATGCCTGTATTAAATGGTGTTTTCTTTGGCGCGATCGCTTTCTACTGTGCACCGCTCTAACTACTTTGCATTTCTTTTACGTACTTTTGTATATTTCATTTAATATTTACATTCCCACTACTCGGATTCTTAAGCGTGTTTACTCTTCGCCACAAGTGCGTCCGGCTCTTATCGCCGCTCCTGTTGACATTTATCTTGCTGTGCATTTTGCTGCTATTTTATTTGATTTTGTGCTTTCCTGCCATTACTCGTCTCACTGCTAATTGTTCAATTTCAATAAATTTCATTTCTACTGATCTTTGGTGCTGAGCCCGTCGATAAGTGTGCGGTTCGTATGTGTGCACTTTGACAATTGTTGGCGTCACACACTGCGACAATGCGACGCATTATCAATTCCGGGAATTGTCTATTTTCGTTGTTTGCCTTTCCCAATCGAAATATTTCGCTATTTGATGAGAAAATTAAAGTGTGATGTTTTGCATTCGGAGTTCCTATCAGAAATTGCACACTGGCATTGGTTGTTGGCGTTTATGTTTCAATGTCAATTATTAACTCTTGAAAGCTGCAACTATAATGCAAAAGTTGGGTTTACATAAAACTTATATTGCACTCGTTCAGATGTTTAGATCACTAAATAAAAATACCAATGAAATCTGTAAAAATTGCATTAGAACAAAGTTTTTGACTTATTTTTGATACTAGATATTTTGATACTAGATATATATTATGCTATACACTATCGTTTTGTTTTTCTATTTCACTTAATAGTTTAAATTACATGGCTAATTTACTAACACCTCAGACTCGAGTATGTATAGCTGAATGTTTCACTTGTATTGCGCTTTTATTATTTTATTACTTCTTGTTTATGCCAGACAACTAATGATTCTGCTATTTGTCAATTTATCAATATGTTGACAGTTGTTGTCTGATCTGTGTATAATAATTAGCTTATTGTGTTGCAAACAAAATGGCAGCTTTCATAGGAGTTTAGTTGTGTAAATACTTATGTCTGTTGCTCTTATGAAATTGAATAATATTTATTTATTGTTGCATTGACAAAATTAGAGTTCATTAGCTCTATTGTATGAGTATGAGTATCGTATATGTATTACGAACCTGTTGCAAGAATGCAACACATACATAGATACATGTAGTACGTACAAATGAACTATTGTTTATTTATTTTTAAATATTTAGTTATTTATTTATTCATTATTTATTTATTTATTCACTTATTTATTTATTTAATTATTTTTTTATTTATTTATTTATTTATTTATTAATTATTTAATTAATTTATTTATTTAGTTATTAACAATAACATCGGCATTTACGAAAGGCTTACACTAGTCAGAATAAGTTCGCCTACAATGGGTACATAGTTTTTTCATATGAAAAATACATCGCTTAAAGTAATTTTTCAACAACAAAATATTTTTTATTTTTTCCATAAACTTAGTTCTTTTATTCTATTAAGATAATAATAACAAAAACTTGACCAAACTGTAAAAGAAGGGCCAAAAACAAAATGTGTTATGAATTCACATCAGAAAAAGTTTGCGTACAAGATAAGGTTATGTAGCAAAAATTTAATTGAAACTAAGTTTTGTCCAAAAATTAATAACTTTTTAGATATGCTTCTCTTATTGGAACTCCCTGCAGAAGTTTCAGCATAAATGTTATTAAATTATGTGTTTTTTCAGCTGTTCTTTTGTTATATCCTTGAATTGTTATATTTGTTTACTATATCTTTGAAGATGGAGTGTTGTTGGGCTCAGGGTTCAAGTCAACCCCTTATATAGTATATTTAATTAAATGCACGTTAGGTGACTAGGGAGGAACTTTTTCAACTTTTTTGAGCCAGTTAATATCAAAGATAGCTTCACATCGTATGCATTGCGCTTTAAGGTCATCTTAAAGTTGAAAAGAAATGTTGGAACCTGATCAACAATTTTGAAACGTTGGCTTGCATAAGCTTTTAGAATATGTACAACCCCTCGGAACCATTTCTGAATAAAAAAACACAGCTCTTTGATGAACTCTTTCACGAAAGCAGTTCTGTGCTCCTTGTTAGTAAGCTAAATAAGGGCTTCTTACATGCTATTATGTACAATATGTATGGAAATATGTTTTTTCATGACTTTTCTTATAAAGGCACTGCTACTGGGTTTAATAAAATATTTCTGTACATTTCTGAAGATATTGGATGCAACTAGCCTAAGATTATGATGCACTGATCGCAAAACAATCTAATCCTATTGCTTGGGTAGCTTCAGAAAATGGCCAGGTCGTAGCAAAGAAGCAAGAATATCTGGTTTTCTCGAAATTTAAGATGGCTTTTCGAAATGGCGAAATGCTCTTCGAAAAGTTTCTCTAATTTCACGAAATTTTTTGTCAATTTGGGAAAGATTTAGTAAGATTATCCTTTTATCCATTTTTATTTTTTTTCGCTTGGGTTCTATTGCTTTCTAAATAATTTCAAGCACATATACGTTTAAAAATAATTTACAAGTCCATTTGCTGCTTAATGGAATACAAATTTCCAAATAAAAATAAAAAGCATAACTGGAAATTCCCGTTATTAGTTTTGTACGCAAACTTATTCTGCACCGTTTTGTGAGTATATTGTCAAAAAATACGAATATATGGAAAATTATTGTTTTAATGCATCTAAAACACAACAAAAAGTGCAGTTAAGGCATATATGAATAATGTGGATAAGTTTTGGTAAACAGAGAACCCATTTTTGAAGTCAAAATTGATGATAACATAATTTTGACTTGCCTGTACGCAAACTTTTTCTGACTAGTGTATTTTGCATGCCACAAATTGATAGTAGAGTTAAAAGAAGTGATTGAAAAAAGAATGCTAAAATTGACCACTACTTAACAATTGATTTAAAGATATAGGCAACGAATTTTTTGGTGGAGTTGGGGAAGTTGTGGGTTGAAGGTAGCAAGTATCTTGGAAAACTTAAGTTTTTCGTACAAATACTGGGGCCTTTTGCAGTGGATGATCTTATGCAAAAATTTACAATATCTTGCTTTCATGTAGCTTTGTAAGGTGCAGCCCAGTAATTTTTTACTGTAGGTGAAGATGTGGTCGAACCTTTTGAGGCAGCTCTACTAATTTTGAAAGCAGCAACTGGCTGTTGGAAAGATATAGAGAGAGCGCATTGATTAGAGAAGATCAAATTGAAAATTGCATTTTAAGTCATTTTTGTTGTTTTGCTCACAATCAATCAAAGATAGTGCAATGCTATGCTAAAGAAGTAAAATAAAAAGTAAGTCACGTAAAGCAACTAAGTTAACTAACTCTAATATTCTATGGGCCTTGATTCCACATTACTTTCTTGAATTTTAATACAGTGCCAGTGTAAATGTTTCAAGTTCGATACTTTTAGCCAACGGTAACATAATCTACATTCAATCACAGCTGAATGAACGCTCATTAAAATCATGAATATTTTAGCATATTTTATTTATTTTTTATATTTCTATTTTATTTCTAAGCGTATTATAACATAAAACGTATATAAACATAAGAATATTTTAGCATAAGTAAGTATATATACTCTTTATAAATCTATAATTTGGCAAAAACCAGTTACTTCCTTGTTATTACTACAACACAATTCTTCACAATTTATTGTTAATTATTCAAATTAAATCAAACAATTTATTTTTTTTTATTTCTACTTGATCAAAAATACATACATACATACATATGTATGTTCTTACACACATCATGAAAAATTACTCTATGAAAACTCAAATTTTACTGTAGAAAAGCAAAAAACCAAAAATCGAGGCTAAACATAGTTCAATGCACTTAAATGCAGCAACAATCACAACAACAAACATTGTGTTGTATTGTAAGTATATATATAGGTAGCGTAAACGGCAATGGGCCAAAAAGCGAAAAGCAACAATAATTACAGTATTAAGCGCAACCGGCCAAAATACTAGTTAAAAGTGAAAAGCAGTCCGAACATTCAACAACAACAACAATAAATCATTAAATAATAGAGAAGCATTGTGGAATAAGAAAAAATCGAATAAACTTTCCGGTGCAGCAGAGAAGAAAATCACAACACGAATTAGTAAAAGAAAACCGATAGAGTGAAGAAAATAAAGGAATAATAAAAAAATGTTAACAGCAAGAAAATAAATAAAGAAACGAGTGAGACTTTTAAAATAAAGAAAATAACGAAGAATAGGAACCGAAGAGTAATAAAACTTAAAACTTTTTAAAAATGTATGCAATTGTTGAGGAGAAAAATTACTCATAATCGGTATTCAAAATGAGAAAAAACATTGTCACCTTAACTTTTGCTAACGTTATGAACAACGCTGCAAAAAATTGTAAATAGTCTGTAAGAATTGTATTCAAAGACTGAAATTAAATAAATAAATAAAGAAATCATCACAAAAACATCAAGCACAGGAATCCTCGAATTCTTTCAGGCTAACTTCTGGTCTAATTATAATTTCTTGGACTTGTATGTAGGAGGCTATGAATTGTGCCAAATTTATATAATGAGAAGCTCACTTACGACTACTAGGTTGGGTTAAGTTAGGTTAAGGTCACAGTGTCGACATGGGACCTGCCGAAAAGCACACACAAAAGCCACAAAATGGACCCTTTGGAGAATTCCACATAGAGCCAATTTCAATTGTGGATGAACTCCAGCAAGTCCTTAAGGTTGACTGAACTTAGGTCATTCATGTTGTCGAAGAAGGGAGAACCTAGGGATTTTCATCTTCGTCTAGAGAGAGCCGAGCAGTGGCAGAGAAGGTGAAGTGGTAGTTCCTTCCTCGTCTTTATTATTGGCAACTGCGGCAATAGTCTACAATTAGACATCTATCTACGACTAAAAAGTGTCTTGAGAACAGCCACTTAGGTCTTCATGGGACGAGATCCGACTGAAGCGACTCACACTGCTATTTGTGACTTCATTACATTGCCAAGACGAGTAAACCGCTGAGCATTTTACAAGGATTCTAGTGATCAACTTTAATCAGATGATTATGACGGTGAATAAATTCTCCGATCTGGAACCATTTAAAGTTCAAAATTTTTCAAAAATACTTTGGTCTCTGACCTAATGTGATTAGGAACTTTAATTTACCGTGCGACATTCATGAGTACTTTGCGGATTAATGTACAAAAAGTACCTAATAGTATCGATAGATTATCGATAGATTATCTCTTAAATACTTACAAGTTGCATCCGAAAAGTCCTTGAAAAATCCTTAAAAGATTTAGCTAATTTCTTAAAATTCTTTCCCTTCCCTCTCTTTCTTTCAATAATTTTTTCACCATTAATTATTCAACATTTTTAGGTAAAAACATCTCCACGGTATAAATTTCTTATCTTCAAACCTCTTAATTAAAATCATTTTTAAATCCTTACAACTACTCACCTCTCACAACAAAAGCATAACGGTAACCCTTACTAAATTAACACAAGACACACACTAAATTAACACAAAGAACACAAATCAACAAAAAAAAAACAAGGAAGTAAGGAAATTAACTGTGCGCTCACTTCACATTTTGTTTTTTACTTATGTACATACTGCTTTACAAAAAAGTTAAATTGGTTCAATTTGTTAAGAAAAAATATCAAATGCTGGCATTGCAGTTTGTTGCAAAATCCAGGTTTTGTTTTTTGTTTTTTTTATTTAATGAAATTTTTAATTGGCTTAAACAGTTTACTTTTACTTTTTGCTTATGTTGTCGTTTTTTATTTCATTGTAAAAGTGAACACACAGAACTGGCATAGAAATAAACAAAAATAATAGTGTTTTTAGTGGCTTAAAAGCAGTGCTGCAGTGGATACTTTTAACCCTTTCCGGAAATTTGGTCGATATATCGTACAATTAAAATAACATTTTTCTAGGAAATTTCATTTGACAGCGAGCGCACATTTCATGAAACGGTTTTTTCATATTTGTTTAGTAGGCTGTGCTTTATCACTCTGTTTAGAAAAATAAATCATAGTGGTGGTGGTTACACAGTATTTGTTTGTTTTGTAAAACGTTCTTTGTAAGAAGTTGAGCAAGCAACAAGTGACGAAGCTTCTGCAGGGAAAATTTCAGGTTTGTGTTATTTTTCGGTAACAAAAAATATAAACATTTAAAAGTTTAAAAATCAATTGATTTATAAAAGTTAATAAATTTAACATTTTTTTAGTTTAAACATTTTTCCCGAGTCTTTAAAAAAATTGTACGATATATCGTACAATGGCACTTAAATCAAATGTACGATATATCGTACAAATTTGAATTTGTACGATATATCGTACAAATGGAAAGCAAAGGTTGCAAGTTATGTTTGCATTTTTTTAAAGTTATAGGTTTGGTAACCGATTTTTTGCTTTTGTATGCCTGCCACGCCCATCTGTAAACCACGTGACTAATAAAATTCGACTATTCGGCAATTTTCGATTAAAAATAAGAATTACTAGACGATTTTGTGTTTTACTGGGCAGACACAGGTTATGTAAGGTTAGACATGCGTACCTGCCACTCCCACTACTATAAGAGGAATCGGCTATATTCAGTGCCTGTCTGTAAAACTGCATGAATTTGAATTTATTCTGTGTTTTATTGAGAGGAAAAAGGCTTTGCAACAACAACAATGGTTATATAAGGCCGAATAAATGTGAATCAATTGTTTATATATATAATTTATATAACTTTCGATCAAAATGAAATCACGTTTTGATTTTTTGTTGTTATAATTTATTTAAAAAACCGAAAAAAAAATTCATGAATTTTTACTCCTTTGCGGACCATTGTACGATATATCCACCAAATTTGATGAAGCTGTAATTCTCAAATAAAATTATTTTTTTTATATTTTTGGGTATTTTATTGCTAAAATGTTCAATAAGAGTCAATATTTTGAAGGAAAAATTTGTATCTCAAGAAATGTGGAAATTGACCGGAAAGGGTTAAGTTGTGGCTATTTTTTGAAAGAATTTTTTCTATAACGTTGTTTTTTTCTTTCTTTTGTTTTATTTTCTTGTTTTTCCTATGCAAACCTTTCACTTATTGATTTCATTCGATATTTTGAATTATTTAATACTGAATAAAAGTCACCATACTAAGTACTTTTAAGTATGTACTGAGAGTCAAAACTCTCGATACTGAGTACATTTGAGTACCGACAATCCAAAGTTTCAGGAATCGAGGGCTGCCTATACTTTCTCATAAAACATATTTCCGTTATAAATTTAATTGAAATTTCTTCAAGGCTCTTAAAAATCCATTATTTTTACAAAGACTCATTCTATTTCATTATATTTTTAGTAAATTTCTTTTTACAAAAAAAGAAACTGAAAATAAAGTGCAGTGGTGCAAGAAATTTCCGTTTGCGTGCGTTCGAGTTAATGAAATTAAAAAAAGTTAAGTGAAAAAATAATTATTAGGTAAATAGTCAACATGCAAGCTCAACGTTTGGACATTTTTTACATTATTTTTGCTGCCACCACATTTAACATTGAAACCAAAATAATTGCAATTAATGCAGCCGAGAAGTGGCCAATAGACCAGTTGAACTTGAGCTGTTTAGTAGTTTGGCATGCGCTGTGCAAAGTATCGAATGGCTCAAAGCCGGTTTGATTAACTTTGAATAAATCTGCTAACTAAAGTAGCTGCATGAATGAAGATTTTTTGTGTTGTTATTATTCCATATGTTTTTTCAATCAACATCTAAATTTCATTCTAGTTTACTTCAAGCATTCACATATTTTTGAAATAATACAATCTATTAAAATCTGCTATTAATGTGAATTAAAGTGATTTTTAAAGTTTTTATACTTCAATACCACACTCAAACTACAAAATATACAAATACCAATGAATCGGTTTGGGAAATCCGGCAACAACAAAGACCAGTGAATAACCAATGAATGTAGTATGTAATCTATGTAAATAATGGGTACCCAACAAAACAATTTAGTAAACCAAACTACAGCAATAATGATTTTGGTTGTATGGTTGCAGAAAACAACCTTTACTCTCAAAGTTCAGCTCTCAGCTTTATTTAAGCAGCGCTTTCGCAATTAATTTTGTGCTGTTGTTAAATTATAAATACTTAGACCTTCAGTTCTAAATTTTTATATAAAAAAGTCCGTTAACCACAGTTTTCTTTTTGTATTTTATATATTAATTTTATTAGTTTTCAAGTTGTTAAATAATAAGTGTTACAATTACTAAAAGCGATTGTTTTCGGCAGCCGCGAGTTTGTTTCCTTTATTTTCCATTCTTTGTCCATTTTGTCCATTCGTTACAAAAATAAACAATTGTTAAACGCTGGGACCAAAAGTATACTTTAATATCAAGTATTCAACTTCATTAGCAACCGCAAAAAGGAAGATAAAAATTATATATTTTGTAATTAAAAAATTGTCAGTACTGTGTCATACAGTTCGCATTTACAAGATTGTGAAATATTGTTTAAATATTGAGAATCATGACTTAGGCATAAAATAAGGCGCTAACTTAACTATTAAAGCCCAGACGATCAAAAACTGATGAACTATTTTTGCTGCTAATGCTGCTCTTCGCCGTTGATAGCAAGTTGCGTCGTTGTGGCTTTTCTCCGCCAACGTTTGATATATTCACTTTGCCGATGCGTTTCGACAGGGAGGACACTGTACTTTTCACAGTTCTAGTTGCGGTTGTTGTAGGGCCTGCGCCACCCAACCGCCGGTGCACTGGCAATTCTTGGCGGAACAGTATCTCATCGGACTTCATGCGTATTGTCTTCACTTTGACCGGACTGATGCGTTGTTGGTGTGCTCTGTGAATACTGCTAGCCGCCTTGACATTGTACGATTTTTTAGTGGTGTGCAGCAGTGTATCTGGAAGAGGAAAAAGTACTTCAATAAAAATTTTATTTTGGAAAATGCAATGCAATACAATTTTAACTATGCATTTAATTCATAAAAACGGATTCACAAGTTATTTAAATATATAAACTTATAATAAGTTAACAAGTCAATACCTAAAATACTGATGCTGAAAAATAAATGATGATGATGCTAAAATACTGATACTGAATAATAATAATAATTAGAACAAGAAAAACTTAAAAATAGTAGTGATAAAATAGATCAATTAAATTAAGAAACACTATAAAATAATAAAAATTAAAAATAACACATCCTTAAATCAATTTGTTTACACAAGTAAAATTTTAAAACTAAACATACTTAAACCCAATCGCGACTTAACGCTGCCCCCGTTTTCACCCTTGAAGTGACGCTGTCGAACAGGAGATTTGATGCGAGGTGACGGTGCAATTTCACGCACTTCTGCGGTGGTGGCAAATTTGACAATTTTTTCGTTGCCGCTGTTGGCCACTCCGGCCGGCTCGGTGTAGTCCATATCCACATCAGTGTCAGTGAGAGTATCATCGTCAAGTTCATCGTCGCTGTCATGGGTTTTCAATGGCACCTTCTTCACCAAGATGACCTTTTGCTTTTGAGGCTTGATATGCACAGAAGGCGTCGCCGTTTTAGCTTTGACAATACCAGAGCGATTCTATGTTTGTGAGAACGAAATCACAACAAAATTAAACAAACCATAGAACCAAGGGCTCTACTATGCGCTCACATTTTTCGTAGCGTTCTTCAATATTGGCTTGATTTGTTTCGCCATCCGCTGCTCATTCACTTCAACGTCAGTTTTACCGCCTAACCGCGCAAATATCGATGAAGTGCTACTGGTGCTACTCTTGCTGTAGCTATCAATGCCCGTAATGCGCACACACACGTTGGGCCCTACGCCATCATTGCTGTCGTCGGAGCGCGAACTGTCGTCACTTTGCGCCAAGTCGATTGAGTTTTTGGCCAACCGCTGAAACACTGGCGGACGACTTGTGTGCTCGCGATCCGAATACACTAATACAATTAAATTTAAACATTTTAATTGAGCGCAAATAAAAATTGGCAAAGCATGTCGTACATTTGGCTTGCTTGGCCAGTATCTGCTTGCTGCGCTCGGTAGTGCCAGAGGGCAATTTTATCTTGTATTTTCCCTCATGTTCAGGTAGTACACGACGCGGTTGCTTTGGCAATGGCGTTATGGCCGCGGAAGATTTGCTGCTGCTGCTATTAGAACCGCTGCTAATGCTGCTAGAACCTGTGGAAGCTGTAAACGAAGTAAACTGTTTAGTTGGGCAGCACAACAAATGCGAACAATCCCACAAATACCAACGTTTCAATTTAATTTTGTTGTTTAGCTTCTCGGGTAGGGACACTGGATTGGCGGCTATGGCTGCTATGGGCACACAGATTTCCGAACTAAGCACTTTCTCCCGAGCTGTTTGATCACTAACGCTTTTCGCGTGCCTAGCAAGTAGAATAAAAGCATTAGTAGATTCGGGCAAATAATAATTTAATGCAACCTCTAAACTAACCTTAAAATCGCTATAATATCGCCCATCAGTGATATGCCCATCTCACGCAAATATTCCTTATTCAAATCCAGCAACATATCAATCTGTATGCGATTTTCCACAAAGATGTGCGCGTAGGTGGCGGCCGCAGGCGATGGTATGCCGGAGGCATTGAAGAACTTCACCCATTGACCTGTAAACATGCAGGAAATGCGTACTTTAATTGCATGTGTCAACTACGCAAGTATATTACTTCGTATACTATAACATATAATATACAACGATTGCAATACAGGACTTATTGAATATTAACCACAATATTGGCCAATTGTCACAACTTGGAACTCTAATTTTGCCTTCGGTGGATTTCCACTTACCTGCCGTTGTCGTGGACATTCTTGCTGCAAAATTCTTGCGCACCGCTCCACTAACTCTAATTATATTCGGCCCTTATTTGTTAGTTTTTGTAACTATTCAAACTTTTCGTAGTGCAAAATGCTAAAAATAAAGCTGCTCCAGCTCCTCTATCATCTACCAGGCCGCCATTGAATTTCTACAACAGCTGAATGACAGTTGCAGCTGTCAACTGCTATGTTCGCCAGTACGATACGGTTGCTGCCACACTTCGACAAATTACAATCACACTAAAGAAGAACTGCCAGCACAGAACGTTTTTACTCCTACAAACTCATGCATCTACTTATATAATACAATTTCAAAGAACATTTCTTCTAACCAGAGAATAAATGGAATTTGTCTTATTTCCTAACAAGATTTGCTGTAGTATTTACATTTGTTTGGCTTCAAAAATCTTTCATACCTACGAGTTGTGGTGTCGGCCATATCCATCGGCAAGATGGCAGTTATCCTACATTCTTACTGGCAGCACTGGCTTGGCCTGCCTCTAGCTGTCAAAACCAAATAACAACAAACGTGTGTTTAACGATTTCCTTTCATTTTCCCACCAAATTATCACATAAAAATAGTACAAAGTACATACAATGTCTAATTTTGAATTGCTGAGCGAGCAGGGCCTACGGCTAGATGGCCGTCGACCCCATGAGTTGCGCTGCATCAAGTGTAAGCTGGGCGTCTTCGAGCAGCCGGATGGTAGCGCTTACTTGGAGCAGGGCAACACAAAAGTTCTAGCCGCCGTCTATGGGCCGCATCAGGCACAAAGCAATAAACTCGATCTAAACGAAGTGGTTATCAATTGTCAGTACAGCATGGCGACCTTTTCCACGGCGGAGCGTAAAAATCGGCCCCGTGGTGACAGAAAGTCGCAAGAGATCACTCTGTATCTGCGCCAAGCTTTACGTGCTGCTATCAAAACAGAACTGTATCCACGGTCACAAATCGATGTATATGTTGAGGTGCTACAAGCAGATGGTGCCAACTATGCGGTAGCTTTAAATGCAGCCACGCTGGCGCTAGTGGATGCGGGAATTTGCCTAAAGGAATATGTGGTGGCCTGCACAGCGTCGCTAAGCAAGAGCAATGTGCCACTGACAGATGTGTCGCATGTGGAGGAGGTGTCTGGCGGACCGACGTTAACTGTGGCCTCGTTGCCCACCTCGAATAAGATTGCGTTCATGGAGATGTCGCAACGTTTTCACTTAGACAATTTGCCAGCAGTAATGGAGCAGGCACTGAGTGGCTGCCGCGAGATACAGGCTATTATGGAGAAAGAAGTGCGGAAGCATCTAATGCAAATGGGATCGGCAGGCGATTGGAGTAACATTTCGAAATAAATTTAACGAGTTAGGATGCTAAAAAGGAAAGTTGGGTTTTGTAGGGTTTAAGTATTGAATAAAACTGCAAATGCAACAATAATGAGATTTATTACTTTCAATTCGACGTCGACGCAGTATTTACAGATTCAGCCTCAAAGTTGGCCACCATTTCGGACAATTTTATGCGTCGTTGTTCTGCAGCTACGCGTTGTATTAACCGACCCAGATGGGCACCGCCTTCTAGGAACTCTTCCAAATTGTGCACGGTGCCTTGACTGATTCGATGATCAGTAATGCGATCTTGCACAAAATTGTACGTGCGGATTTTCTCATTTCTATTTAAATTGCCCTGCTGTGCCTTGCGTGTCTGCTGTGTGCTGCTCTCGGTACGTTCCAACTGCCGCTGCAGCAACTTGGCCTGCAGTCGCTGTAGAGCGCGTTCGCGATTCTTCAACTGCGAACGTTCAGCCTGACATTCGACTGCTAGACCGGTAGGTAGATGCACTACACGCACCGCCGAATCAGTGGTATTCACATGTTGACCGCCCGCGCCGCTGGCTCGTTTCGTCTCAATCTTCAGATCTTTCTCCGCCAGCGTCACCTGTACATCGTCCGGTCGCGGTATCACAGTTATAGAAGCGGTGCTGGTATGAATACGTCCTGATTTCTCTGTGGCGGGCACACGCTGAACGCGATGCACACCAGCTTCGTAGCACAGCTGGTGATATGCTTCGCTGTTGTGCACAATAACGTTGCCGTGCCGTAGGCCCCCAATGTCGGTCTGATCCTGCTCGATGATTTCATACGACCAACCATTATAGTCGAAGTAACTGATGTACATATCAAATAGCTCCTTGGCAAAGAGCATAGCTTCTTGGCCGCCAGCACCGGCATTCACCTCGAATATCAATGAGTTGTAGTGCTCGTCAATGGTCAGTGTGAGCATTTGATTCACCAATTCGCCTTCGGTTTTGCGCAGCAAATCGTTGTAGACCTATGAAAGGCAATTTTAAACTTGTCGTTTAGAATTGGTATGCGAAAACACGCACCTTGTTCTCCTCCTTCAATAGTTGGCGCATTTCTTCATCCTTTTCATGTTCGATATCTTTCAGGCTGGGCAGATTTGTTTGCAGCGTACGCTGTTGCTCTAATAGCGATACAACGCCATCTAACTGGTGCATGCGTTCGACTGCCGCTGCCGTTGTGGCGCTGGCACGTAACTTATAAAATTCCTCCCGCATGGCTTCTAAAAAGTTTTTCATTTTCGGATTGTTCAGATCCAGCTGATCTTTGGTGCAGTGATGCGCGACAGACAACGAAACACAACGCAAATGTTGCGCATGGCACAATTTATGTATAGCAACATTATTTGTCAGTAATTTGCGCAAAAACATTTTTAAGCAATAAAATCACTCAACAAAATTATATTTTAACTAAAACTACGACAAGACAACGTGCCTCTGAACATAACTGATAATTTTGCAATAATAAAAATCAGCTGACGTTTACAGCTGTTGTTGGGAGTGGAGAAAGTGTTGCTGGCCAAAAAGCTGCAGCGGCACCAAATTTGGGCGTCAAGAAAGATCCTTGTCAAACCAAAATCTCCATTCCAGTTAGTTTTCATTTAAAAAATTCAAATAATAAATTAACATAATTCCGTTTCTGGTTAATAAAACTTTTTCTCCCAACATATTCGTTATAAAAACGTTATTTAAGTGATAAACTTGGATTGTTAAGTTTTTCCTATTTAATTTTGTTTATATTTGAATCTTAACCTTTCATTAATTTTACATAAAACTGATGAAAATAATCACTGTAAATCAAAATATCAAATGATGCTGTAAATGCACCCAATTTTGCAAATTGATGCGGCAACACTGTCGCTACGCGTCAGAGAGTGAAGTCACGTAAAAAACTGCAATGGGCGTTCTGAAAACATACACAAGAAAGTGCTTTAAACATTCACTCGAATAGAAAAAAGCAGATCAACTATAGCGTAAAAGTTGCACCGAAATTGTAATACAGCGCAACGTACAAAGGTGCGTACAGTGTGTGTAGTAAAAGTTTGTTATTAGTTAACCACCGTGGAAATTTCTCTACGCAATTATTTGGGTTGTTGCGGCGCTCAGTTCCTGGCCACCCGCCCACCACCCACTGCTGCAGCGAACGCAAGAAATTTTCAGAAATTCCTAAATTCGGGACGTGCAGATCGGCCCTTACGGCAAGCTGCATCAATTAAATTTAATTGAGATTAATTGAAACGGTCGAGCAGGCGAACGACCACCGGCTGGCAGCGCACTTTGGTTTTTCATGCAAGATATACTTTTTCACTTTTGTTGTTGTTTTTCAGCGTTTAAGATAGCTGCTGGCGGCAGAGGCACCGATAGTAGAGCGAAAAGAGTGCAAAGAGGCCGCGTCAAAGTGTATTTTTGATGTGATTAAACGAATACGGGCAAGTTTTTACTTAATTATTAAATAATTATTTCTATATTGACATATAGTTCATTTACAGCGTACAATACAATCACTTTGAAATAGCTTCGGGGAAGCAACAACAACTAACACAAAAGATGCCACCGCTAAAAACCTACTCGCCACACAACGAATTCAATGCGAATTGTCGCAATGGGAACTCGCCGGTCGCCGCCACTTCTGCCTCACCAAGCAACGGCGACAGCAACAACATGCCGAACAGCACCGGCGGCGATGCCTGCGGTAATGCGAGTGCGCCACGCTCCACCACCGCACTGCCCTCGTACTGTAACGCTCAGTATCCGTTCAAAGTGCTGGCCAATTTGAATCAACTGCGCGCACAGTCGCGTTTCTGCGATGTGGAAATCGTGGCCGGCGGCGCCACTTTCAATGCCCACCGCGCCGTACTGAGTGCTTCCAGTGCCTACTTTGAGGCCATGTTTCGTCCGGAGCTGGGGCTGAATGAGGTCAAGCAAAAGTCGGTAGTGCTGCACACAATTGACGGCGATATTCTGAGCATCCTGTTAGAGTTCATCTATACGGGACGCTGCGAGATCACGCAGGTGGGTGGCACACACCTAACTGCTTAAGAATGCACTTGCAGTTGTTTCGTGGCTACTGTCATGTTTTGAAAATACCTTTGTAACGGTTCTTTCAATCGTGTTGTTTGCATTACAGTCCAATGTGCAAGAGCTGCTAGCCGCCGCCGATATGTTGCAACTGCACGAAGTTGTGGATGGCTGTTGTGAGTTTTTATGTCGAGAGCTGCACGCCACCAATGCGCTCGGTATTCTACGCTTTGCTGAAGCGCACAATTGCGAATCGCTACGCAAGAGCGCACTGAATTTTGTCCATGGCAATTTTCCAGCGGTGAGTAGCTTTTCATGCACTTGTGCACTACTACTAAAATTGTCATAAAAGCTGAAGCGGTCGACCATATGCAAAACACAAAATATGCATTAAATCTGTAGAAAGAAACTTGTTGCGTTACATCGTAGCTTGAACTATAATATATATAAATTATATTAAATATTAGCAAAAAAAAAAAGTTAAAAATGACTAAATTTTGATCCTCGGGTTGCAATCATTCGTTTCCCGTTATATTGAGTGATTTTCATTCCTGTCCATAAATTTTTCTTGGCTGTGTGTAAGAATTAAGATTTAATTATGAAAGCAAAATCACAGGGTGTGGTGAAATACAGAGTTAGGTAGCGGTCGTTCATCGGTTTCCGTAGTGTAGTGGTTATCACGTGTGCTTCACACGCACAAGGTCGCCGGTTCGAACCCGGCCGGAAACATTCAGTCAATCAACTTTTTTTTTGTTGTCTTTATAAGTTATTCAAATTTTTCGTCGTTTACTTTTAAATTTACTATTAGGTATACATTAATTTCTGCTATATAAAATTATGTCTATTTTCAAAATTATTTCCCCTCTCACAGATCACATTAGAAGATGAGTTTCTTGATACGCCTCAGGCGCTGCTCGCCCAGCTGCTCACCTCTGAGATGCTGCGCGTCGACTCCGAATCACAAGTGTTCCAGGCTGCACTTCGCTGGATTAAGTATGATGTGACGCAGCGTCGTTGTTACGTCTTTGACATACTGTCGCACGTGCGGCTGGCGTTGGTGCCCGTGAAAGTGATCGACCAGGCACTGAAAGACTGCCGCGACATGTCCGTGAAAATAGCGCTGCGCTCCATATGTCGCGACATTGCCTCCAAGCGCGGCCAGTTGGTACCGTTACGCGTCTGTCCGCGCCAGCTAGCCAAGAAGAACATTTACATCATAGGGGGCTCGCGTCGCGAAACCCCACGTAACTGGAACCCCGCAGATTGCATCTTCGAGACGGTTGCCAAGTTCGACATCTTTCGGCGCGAGTGGTCTGAGACCGCACCCATGGAGATTGGCCGCATACTGCCCGGCGTGGCAGCCATGAATGGCAAGATCTACGTTATTGGTGGAGAACGTGGCTCACAGATATTGGCCAACGGCGAGGTGTACGATCCGCAGGCAGATGTGTGGGCGCCCATAGCACCAATGATTGTGCCACGCTGTGAGTTCGGCCTCTGCACCATGGGCGGCAATCTTTTGGCGGTGGGGGGCTGGATCGGAGACGATATTGGTGGTTCGATGGAGTGTTACGATCCGGAGAAGGACGTGTGGCAAAAGATCGGCAACCTACCAGAGCCACGCTTCAGCATGGGCGTGGTCAGCTTCGAGGGACTGATATACATAGTTGGCGGCTGCACAACGTCCAGCCGCCATTTGCCCGACTTGATCAGGTCGGTGACGACATTGACTTTTTTGTTTGCAGATATAACTATTTGGTTTTTTGCAGCTACAATCCGGTAACACAAGAATGGCAGCCATTGGCGCGCATGCAAACGGCACGTTGTCAAATGGGCGTGGCTATACTCGATCGTTACTTGTACGTGGTGGGCGGCAATAGCAGTGCGCAGGATGTGCTCAGCACAGTGGAACGCTACAGCTTCGATGAGAACAAGTGGGAGACGGTATGTGCGATGTCGGTGCCGCGCGCCATCCCCGCGGTGGCAGCGGCCGACGGATTGTTGTATGTGGCCGGCGGCGATCAGGTGGGAAAACTGCAGAATAGCGGTAATTCCTTGTGTCAGGTTGTAATTAAATTGTTGTTGTATTTGTAGCCTTGTGAGGAGAATTTCTATCGGGCACAAATCACCATTAGTGCTGTCGAGTGCTATGATCCACTGTCGGACACATGGAAGAATTGCCCCGATCTGCCGGTAGGTCGCTCGGAGGCAGGAGCTGTTGTTGTTTAACGCTTGTTTTCACCCGCATACCCATCAACCCAGATGATGCTAGCGTGCAGCTTTTTGCTGGCTGGCATACCTGTCGCCGTGCACGAGTGAGCCGGCGTATTACTGCTATTGTATTTTTGCACACTTAACTTATAGGTTGAGGTTCGGTTAGGCATATGTCTTAATTTTGTCTTTATGTTTGTATTATTGTAACTCGTTTTCATCTTTTATACCAACTAAATTAGGCGTATTTGTAAGGCAATTAACGTTGCATTCCCTAAATCAACTCAACCGGCTTTGCACTGTCCCACTGAGTGCTAAAAAAGGAAAAAGGCATTAAATATTAAAATTGTACGAAAATCTCGCAAACAAAATACTTATTTCCTGATTGGTTTCTCCAAAATCTTGCTTACATGTAGCTTTGGTAAATCTTAATTCAGTGGGTTTGTGTAAGGTGTGGTCTAGACATTACAAAAATATAATGTTTTAGGAAGACAGTGTATTTTTAGGTGTGTAATTTAAAGCTATAAATGAAATTAATTTGTGGCAAGTGCAGTGCGAATATTTTATTTTAAAAATCAAATTATTTTCATAATAAAATGTCTTCATGAATGGAAACATTACTTGAAGAAATAAAATTAAATATCGAATAATTGAAATGGAGCTAGAGTTAAACAATTTGACAAATGTGACAAAGAATAATGCAATATAAAAATTTAAGTTAAACGATACACAATAAATAAATTAAAATGTAGATACCAAACAACAATAACAACAACAACATTTTCAAAAAGTATCGACCAACAGAGTCGCTCATCATTACAAAATTACTGGCAACAGTCGCAATAGGATTACATGGCCACGACCCCTAACACATACACTAACAAATAGTTCAACTGTCTACTTAATATTCCGAAATATAGTCACATAATTAATCGCATGAAAATCACAAAAGCAACGTACTTGACTATATGTGTGTATTTGTTGTAGTAGTGCTAGTGATTCTTGTAATTTTAATAATAATTTTGGTAGCGCATTTTGAACACATTTGTAAAATATAAAAATATTATAATATTGTACATGAATGAAAAACAATAATAAAATAAAAAAAAAGCACAATGTTGAACAAATAAATAAAATTATATGCAAAATAATCACATTAAAACCAATAAGTATAATGTAATAAATAAATTGATAATTCGTTAATAAGTATTGAAGGTATTGAAAACATCATTGTTTAACAGAGATAGGGAAAATTGCCAAAAACAAAATATCATAAACTAGACTATCAAAATTCGCTGCGCAGCTTTTCTTAAACAAAAAAGTAGTAATGAAATGCAATTAGTTTGCTAAGAGAAAAACTATTGCTCGCACGTATTAAAAACGCAGAATGTTTACGTATTTATGTGTGCATGCGGATGTTTATCATTAGTTGTAAATTTCCAGACATCACCGGATATCACAATAAAAGCCTATTTATCTACATAATAAAATACGAATAAAACGTGCACGAACTGTCTGTGTGTAAAAATACAAAAACATCAAAAGTGGATTTTTATTATTATTATTTATTACATGAAATAATTCCTCTACTCTCCACCACTGCGGACTCGTAAGAAATATGATGCAATCTAAAATCTTAAAAATAAAAAATTCATTTTTTAAAGAAAAATCCAAAAATAATGTGGAAAAAAACGCAAAAGAAAGAACACTCCAGTCCGAAATGTTTCCGGCCGGGTTCGAACCGGCCACCTTGTGCGTGTGAAGCACACGTGATAACCACTACACTACGGAAACGATGACAACTGCTTCGCCAAATCTCTATAACAACACTGGCATTCATTTGACTCTGGTTATAAACATAATTTAGTTTAATGAGCTATTTTTGTCAATTTTCATTCCAGCAAATTTATAACTTCTAGTAAAAATATAAAGTTTTACAATGAAAAAAATTAAATAATGTTGAACATGCTCGATCCACGTTCCGCCTTAAATTCAATTGGAATGCGAAATTTATCCGCAATTGATCCAAGTGTTGACTCCAAAATAACCGAACACGCAAAAGCATTCTTCATATTCACGCAGTAGACATTTTCGTTAAAATAAATATTTCTCTCAGATATATTAAATTTCGGTTTATTTTTTATTTTTATGTGCGCAATCTCGCTCATATTACAAATGCATAAATACTACAGAATATTTTGTTCAACTGGAATTATTATTTTTTGTTGTCTAATGTTCGTGTACGTTTGACTGCCGGCTTCCCAGGCACAGTATCCGCCGTTTCAGCATTCAAGGATTCCTTGTCTTTCCTTACAGCTTTCTCCTTCACGGGCTTCTTGGCCACTGGTGCAGCAGCAAGCTGAACCGTCTCTTTGGCTGGAACAGAAGCGATATTTTCGGCAGTGCGCACATTGCGATGATGCACAGGCCTGACCACATCTGTAACGCTACCAGTTTCCTGAAATTTCTTTATTATCTTGCCAATTCCTTGCACAGTAGGTCGATTATGACGACCATAATCACCCCGTAATGCTCGAAAAGTGGCCACATTTGAACAACCACTTTTGTAGTAAGTTTTAACTATTTGTATGCGTTCTTCGGTTGTTAAACGATCCATACTCGTAAATGGCAAACCTTTCACTAAATAAATTACCCTTCAGATTACAGATATTTAACAGCTTTAACAGCCTTGCCAGACCAGCGCTTTTGAAACCACTAAATGGTTAACCCTGCATTTAACACGGAACATTGGGACAATTATTAACTTTTTTGTTATTTGTTTTTTTTTTGCTCATCAGTGCTTTTTGAGTGGAATAACGCTGGCTTTAGTGCTTTCTGAAAATGAAAAGTCGGCAACACTGGTCTTCTGTATGTTTATTTTCTTTGCGTATATTCACACAACCATTAACCCTTTCGACCCCGAATTTTACCCTGTGTCTAGATATTACTTTTTGGTATTTAAATTATGAAACACTTTCCTAAGAAGTGTGTACACCACATTTGAAGTCGCCACACCCTTTATTAGAGTTCTGGAGCTAATTTTCTTTTGAACAATTTTAGCTTAAAACGAGTTAAATAAATTTTGTATCAATATTTTTAAGTTACAGAAAAATTATTTAATATTTATGAAAAAGTACAAAATTATCACTTTTTGATTTTATTTAACCATTATTAAAGAAACAGGGTTTTGATCGAACGCGCCCAATCCGTAGACTTCACTTAGAACACAAACTTTCCCTGATATCGCTGCAAATTATTAGAAATTATTTTGGGGATAACAGTTAAATTTTTATAATTTGCTTTGAATTCACTTCTAAAAATATTAATTTGTTGGGACCTACTTAAATTAAGCCCATGAATCAGTCGTAACTTTTGCTATAAGATGAAAAATAGGTGAAATTGCTCTCAGGCAACTTTGGGGTCAAAAGGGTTAAAGAAGCAAACTGAATTTGAAATGCAAGTTATTCATTGCAAAGGCAACCTGGAATGCAAAATATATCCGCAATTGATCCAAGTGTTGACTTCAAAATGACCGAACACACAAAAGCATCCTTAATATTCACGCAGTAGACCTTTTCGATGGAATAAATATTTCGCTCAGATATATTTTATTTCGGTTTATTTTCGAATGCGCGCAATCTTGCTCAAATTACAAATGCATAAATATTACAGAATATTTTGTTCAACTGGAATTATTATTTTTTGTTGTCTAATGTTCGCGATCAAATGATAGCTTGAAAGCGAAAAAAAGCAATAAACTACACACAAGAATGAAGTACATAAAACAGCAACAAATTATTGTGTTGAAAATGAATTTTCGCAAATAGCTTTTAACCGTTTTGCAAATATCATTTGAGGACAAATGGAATGATGATTTATATAAATACAAAATAAAAAAAGGAAACTGCAGTATGCGCTCTACAATTTAAGAAACAGCGTTGTGGGACAGTGGTCGCTGCCCAGCACCTGCGCTCGTATACAGTTGTCCACTACGCGCTTGTTGAAGCGCTCCGACACTATGAAATAGTCCAGCCGCCAGCCCACGTTGCGTGCTCGCGCATTGCCCATATACGTCCAGAAGGTGTAAGCGCCTGTGCGCTGCGGATACAACTGTCGGAACGTGTCGACATAACCCAACGCCAGCAGCGCCGACATCTGATCGCGTTCTTCCTTGGTGAAGCCGGCATTGCGTGTGTTCGTCTTCGGATTGGCCAAATCGATCTCTTGATGCGAGACGTTCATGTCGCCACAAATGACCACCGGCTTGCGTGCATCCAGCTTTTGTACATACGCTTGGAAAAGCTGTTCCCAACGCATACGAGGCTCCAAGTTTACTAGCTTGCGACCCGAATTCGGCACGTAGACATTGATCAAAAAGAACTTCTCATATTCGGCGGTAATAATGCGACCAACTTCATCGAACTCGGCATTGCCAATGCCGTACTCGACATGTATGGGCATGATTTTTGAGTAGATGGCCACTCCCGCATAGCCACCGGGCATACACAGCCAGTATGGATGATAGCCGGGAATGCGCGCTGCCTCGTCGGGCAGTTGATCAGTGGTGCATTTGATCTCCTGTTTGAAGAGAAGGTAAAATTTAGAATAAAGTGTTTATGTTGGAAATTACATTTAACTGACCTGCATACAGAAAATGTCCGGCTCCTCGTATTCCAAAAATCGCAACCCATCTTTCTTCAGCCACGCGCGCAAGCCCGACACATTCCAACTTGAGATTTTCAAATTGAAAAACGTTTCCCCGTCAGCAGACGGTGCCAACGCAAACGCCGACTTGTCGTATTTAGTTGCGGTGGCGTTAAGCGGCGTAGCCGGTTTTTTGGCTTTTGTCGCTGGAAAACACAAGAGGAAAATGTCCATTAAACTTGCGCAGCAACTGGTGAACTTGGACGTACGTTTAGAGCCATCCACTTCATCGGCGTCGTCCTCGTCAGCAGCAACGACGGTCGCGGCAGCACGTTTGCGGCCGCGTGGCTTTTCCTCGGCGACAATTTGGTCCTCAGCTAGAAATGGTAGAACATATGCAAATTTAACATTACAGTCATTTGTTTATATTCAAACTAAATTGGCACTTTTTCCATGTTTGCGATACATTATTTTTGGAACACTAGTGAATTTTGTATTGTCATTAAATTATAGTTATACAAATTTCAAAATATACTTATAAATACATATTTATAAAGACAGTCGGACGGACAGGATATGCTATGACCACACATACATAGTTCCCACTCTGTTGCATAATGTAATAATCACTTTGCTACTTTTAGTTGCTTACCTGCATCATCCTCCACGACAATATCCTGTACAGCTTTACCACCCTTTTTGGCTTTTGTAGCCTTGGCCTTCTTTTCAACAGCTGGTTTGGTTGGCTTAGAGGCTGTTTCTTTTTTGACTCTTTCTAAAATTACAACGGATTATGGAAATATTTTAAATTGATAAGTTTCATCAATAAGTTTTGTATGTCTTTACTAAAATCGAAAATTACTTTTTGGTACAGTTACAGCTGCCTCCACATTTTCCAGCTCTACTTTTGTATCCTCAGCCATTTCTTTCACCGCTTTACGTTTGACTGCCGGCTTCCCAGGCACAGTATCCGCCGTTTCAACCTTCAAGGATTCCTTGTCTTTCCTTACAGCCTTCTCCTTCAGGGGCTTCTTGGCCACTGGTGCAGCAGCAAGCTCAACTGTCTCTTCAGCTGGAGCTGCCTTCTTTGCAGAACGTTTCTTAGCTGGAGCTGCTAAAGTTAAATACAATTTTAAAAAATTTCAACATGTTAGGAGGAAAAACTTTCTTTACCTTTTTCTACTTGAACAGTATCAACGCTATTGTCTGTGGCAGTTTCCGGTATGGTTGGTGTCGGTTCTTTCTTGTTACGACCTATTAAAAAGTAAAAAAAAAATCATTTTTAGAAATTTAATTTTTAAATATTATATAATACAGAAACTTAATTTTGAAATATTATATAATAGAAACAGAAAACACACCTTTGGCTGCTGCAACTTTTGGCGTTTTCTTGGCTTTTTTTGGCGTCGCTACATTCACGCCATTGGTGTCCACACTTTGCTCAGTGGCTGCGATTAAATCATCGCTGGTTTCCAATTTCTTTGCCGCTTTCCTGCCCTTCGTTACCGCCTTTGCCGTTTTATCCTTACTCTCAAGTGGCGCCTCTTGCTGCTCTTCAGCAGCTAGCGTTGTAATCACTTTGGGCGTCTTTTTAGTACGCCCTTTGGCCGTCAACTTTTTTGCTTGCTCTTCCTCCTCAGGCTGATCATCTTTTATATCATCTAGCACCTTTTTGCGACCGCGCGATGTTACCTTTGGACTAGTCTTTAGCTCAACTGGCTTCGCAACTAGCTCGTCTGCCGTCACAACCACCTCTGCGACCTTCTTGGCACCACGTCCACGTCCCTTGCTAGATGGCTTCTTCACTTCGTCGCCATTTAAAAATCCATTCGCAGAGGACGCGATCTTCAGTTGATCCGCGTCATTTTCCAGCAGTTGCTGCGGTGCCGACACTGCCTTGGAAGCTGCTACAGCTTTGACTACGCGCGGCATATTTTGCACACTTTTCACAAACGAATGCGGCGAAACGAAAATCACTTTGTCACAATTTTCCTTGTAAATGTGGTGCGTTTTGTCCGCAAAATTTACAGCCTGTTGTTTAGTTGATGAGTTTATCTCTACTTTCTGAAACTTCACGTCTTTTTCGTATGCTTTTTGCCAAATTATTCCTTTGTTGTGCGGCGCCTGCCAAAAAGGTAGGAAAATGCCGCACAACCGGCGCGAAAATTGCAACGGGGCTGCCAGATTCATTGCGAGTGTGTGCGAAATCGACGCATTCGAAATTGGTATGGTAGCATCATTTGAAGATTGTTCAATGCGTTACAATGAAGATCTGGCTTTTATTTGTTGCTAATTTGACATGATTTTAATGTGATACTTTTAATATGAGGAGCGCTAACTCCTTTAGCAAAGAGTTGCAAACAACATGTTAAATTATTATTAATATTATTATTAAAAATAATTCTTCAACGTTAATTTAGCATTTTGCTTAATATTTATCATTGATTACTATTTGCTGCTTACTAAGTTAATTTGCAATTATATCCGTCCCAGTTATATGGAATTAATATCGTGAATCAATTATGTGAATACATTGTTGGCAACTACTTTAATGTGCTTTTAATTCATTCTAATTACCCTGTACTCATTTCAAACGACAGCTGCAACTTCGAAGCGGCAACGACGATGCATTTGAGGTTAGGTTACCGAAAGAGTAAACTGAATCTCGAAGACAATTCGTTCTCGCTGAAAAGCATCCATACATAAACGAATTAATCAACGTTTGATAACACTCGAAAATGGCAAATTTTAGTTTTGGCGCATTTGCTCAAGAGCTGAAGCAAGTGCAGGAGGAGGGACTCTCATTCGAGGACAAAACATTGACGTGGGATACGGCCGATGATGGTAAGAAGCAGGAAAACATTTGAAGAAAAAGAAGTAAGCCTTACACTTGCCTGCAGTTAAGGACATTGTCGCTGCATTGGACAACACCAAAGTCGTGCACTATCTCAAATTGGGCGGCAATACGCTGGGCATTGATGCCGCCGCAGCCATTGGCAAAGCGCTGGAGAAGCACCCGGAATATCGCAAGGCGCTCTGGTACAACATGTTCTCGCGTCGGTTAAAAACAGAGACGCCGCTCTCTCTGAAGCATCTGGGCAACGGGCTGATGGTAGCGAAAGCGCAGCTAACAGTGCTAGATTTGAGTGACAATGCCTTGGGCCCGAATGGCATGGTGGGTCTAGAAGACTTGCTGCGTTCCCCGGTCTGCTTTACGCTACAGGAGCTGCGGCTCAACAATTGCGGACTGGGTATTGGTGGCGGTCAAATGCTGTCGAAGGCCATGCTCGACTGCCATCGCAACAGTGTGGCCGCTGGCACCCCGCTCAAGTTGAAAATTTTCATAACAGGCCGCAATCGCTTGGAGAACGATGGCGCTAAGGCCATATCGAAAATATTCAGCACATTGAAGACACTAGAGGAGATAGTTATGCCCCAGAATTCCATCTATCATGATGGCATAGCGGCGCTGGCCGCTGGATTTAAGGAAAACCCCAATTTGCGCATACTGAATCTTAACGATAATACAGTGACTGAGAAGGGTGCAGCCTCACTGGCGGAGGCCTTTGCCTATACACCAAAGTAAAACTTTTTTGATAACGTTTTGACTAGTTATACCATAAGATTTTTTAAAGTTTACAAGATATCAATTTTGGCGATTGCATGCTAAAGACAAATGGTGCCTATCACTTTGCCGAAGCGCTGGAGGACAATCATTTCCAGCTGGAAGTGGTAGATTTAGGATTCAACGAAATTGGGCCAGACGGAGGGTTGGTACTGGTGGCGGCACTGCAGAACAAACCAAATATGAAGAAGCTTAATTTGGATGGCAATCAGGTTAGTTTACGGAATTTTGTAGTTGCATTAGGGGTCATGCTTCGCTCTCCTCTTTGTTGAGGTGCTTTTCGATTGAAATTGTTTGCTATTACAGTTCGGCTATGAGGGGCGCGAACGCATAAAAGAGGCCATGGAGGCTGCTGCGAATCCAGACGCGCTCGAGAGTCTTGAAGAGGATCAGTCTGGCTGCGAGGACGAAGAAGATGACGAAGTCGACGAGGATGATGAAGATGAGGTTTTTATCAGCTCTTTTTATAAAAAAAATATTAAGTTTAAGCTTAAACGTGTAATACAGGCTGATTACTTGCAGGATACTACCGAAGAGGTCGATGAGGATGATGAATATCAAGACGAATACGCCGACGAAGATGCGGCCGACGAGTCCGCGTACACCACGTCGCCAGCATTTACCACAAAAGTAAAGACAAAGAACAAGCTAAATTTATTAGCTTAATATAATTATAGATTATTAAAAGTATAATTTTATTCTTGCAGATGTTAAACGCCAACGAGTCTTTCAGTTCGAATAAAAATGTAAGCTTTGCACAAGGCGATGCGCCCATTAAACCACAAACTGCAGAGAGTTTTTGTCTGAGTCAGCAGCCTTGCACACTGCAAATGTTTGAAGCGTTACCGGACCAAGATAAATTGGAGGCATTTAAAAGTATCATTAATGTGCGTCGATTTTAAAGATTTATTATTTAATTTTGTTATGGAAATGAGTGCTACAATATTATACTTCTGCTTACAGCAATTCACTGACGACAATCGCCTGCTGTTGCTCATATTCACCACACTCAAGTGCGCGCATCTGGCGCAGTCCTCGCCGGCTGCGCTCGAGCTGGCTGTGGCGCTTTATAAGGAAACAGTGGACTACGCACTGCAGACAAAGCAGGAGCGTCGGGTACTTAACTATCTGCTAAAACAATTGGGCCTGTTACGCAGTGAGGAAAAATTCAAGTCCGCCTACAATTTAAAAAGCTGCCGCTATGCGCTGCGTGAGGCGTTGAACAAGGAACAAATTAGCAGCGAACACATGAAAAACGCATTCAACGTTTTTTTGGAGCAGCTGGATGGTTAAGACGAGCGCCACTTTTTTCAGATTTTTGCAAGCATTATTATTGTAAAGCAAATTATTCCATTAAATTTGCGTTGACAAAATAATTTTAAAGTGTTTTTCAATATTGTTAAATTTTATAATGTAATTTTAAGCTCAAATTATTTAATTTTTTGGCTTGTTTATTGGTTAATTTCGGTCTATTATTTTTCCTTTTAGTTTTTGTTTATTTGTAGCATTAATTTTGTATGGCTTTGTTTTTGATTTTATAAATTGTTCTTTAATTCTTGTTGTATTGTAATAATTTGTTTGAAACATATTTTGAGTTTTCGAAAATGAGTTTTGAGCAAATTTTTCTATGCAAATGTAATTTGCTGTTGTTTATTCTGCCGCCAAAGATGCATTGGTTGTAAAACATAAATAATTAGTGAATCAAGTGAAGTTATACAAACGACAAGCCCACAGACCGATATTAATGTTTTCGAAAAATTAAGGAAAAATGCTTTTTTTTTTTTGCTATTTGAAAACACTTTTATTTCATTTAGTAATTTTATTAAATATTAAAATGCTTCAATTATAGCATAGAATGATAATACATTTAATTGTAATCTTATGTGGTACATACATATTTCCTCTTATCCCCTCTTGTACGTGCTTCCTTACTCACATTGATTTCTGCCTTCGCTGTACATAAATGTGTCAAAACTGTTTTCTACCAATTTCAATAAATCGTATTTGGTTGCTTTCAAATAATTCTCGGCTCTCTGTTTTGCGTAATAAAAGCTGATTTCAAATTTTTACTGACACATTTAATGGAAAATATTTAGGTATGCTTATTTTTAATGTTTGGTGTCAGTTAAAAAAAAACAAAAAATCACTGAAGCCTTGTACTCATAATTAAATTGTTGATTTGAAAATTCGATTCAACAGATAACAAATTGAGTGCCCGACTGGAACGAAAAGAAGTTGAGAATTTCTTGCTTTGTATGCAGCAGCCACACAAATTGGAACTACATAGAAATATTACACAACTTGGCGAATATGAGAGCCATCGATTCGCACAAGTCTGAGAAATGTGTGACTGACTTATGAGAGACGAGGGGAGAAGAACTGCTTACAGTCAAAGTAATAAAGTAACATTAAAATTATGCACACAGACGCGCTCGCACGCATACGATACTCATTGAGGGTATTTTCAGTTTTAGTTGTGTTAGGACAATCACTTTTATTTTCTCAGCCATGTTTTGCCTACTTTTTTGAGAGAATTTTGACAAATACAAAAATTCTAAAAATTAAAATTAAGAACATTTACAACTTGTTTTTCTTTTACGAAGATGTTGAGGCAAACACAAACAGCTAATCACAATTAATCAAAGGATTTTGTATGCGCTGATCCGGCTCCTGTTTTCTATTGGTACAACGTCCCTGGATCGCAAAGTAGGTATTCACTAATGTGGTCTGAACGGCCGCCTCATTGCCAAATCAACTTCGTTTGCAGTTGTGCTCAATAATACCCATTCGCAAATTACAATTCAACTTTGGCCGAAGTTGTAATACATAAGTAAACCCCCCCCACCCCTAAAATGTTTAAGGGTTCGAAGTAGTAAAGCAACAACTTTTCATTTGTTGACAATTTTCTAAAAATTAGTGTAATCATTTGAACAAAAAGTGAACTAAGAACAACGGCTGCTGAATGACATTGATTGGTTTTGCTTAGTTTGTTGTCGTTGATTCGAGTTGAGAGCAACCGTTATTATTTATATCCATATATATATATATAATAATTAAAATATTGACACTTAAATACGTACAGAAAATTGTAGTGAAATAATAAAAATTAGCATGAAACGGGAAACCGGACAGCAAAAGCCTGTGACATTGCGTTAGGCTGCAGGTAAAAATACAATCACTCGATTCACACAAACATAAAACCCTTAGCAAATGTTGTTTTTGATGGTGGTGCTATAAGGTTGAAGACAGCGTGAAATGCAGCAATGGAGTGGGCATGGAAAGAGTTAACCATTGAAGGGGATACAAACGCGCCGTGACGCCTCTTTTTCGCTTTCTCACTTACTCCGCCAATCTTTCTATTTGTATGCTAAATGCCTAAACGAAGTCTGAGTCATCATCATCATCGCTGCTCGACAATTGCCGCTTCTTCTTTTTCTGAAATATATAATTCAATTTCATAAAGAGTATCGATTACACGTTTTTTGCAAATTGCCCACCTTCTTGTCGCCCTCACTTCCGCTGGAGATCGCCTTTTTGCGGGGGCGTTTCGCTGCTTGCTTCTTTTTAACAGGCGTGTTATCAGAGTCGCTGATTAACAAAACATCGCCACCACCGCCGCCATTGCCGTAATCACTGTCATCTTCCGCATCAGAAAGTTTGTCCATGTGGTGCGAATCCTCTAAGACAGCAGTGTTATCCCTCAACTCCACCTCGCCATCGCTGCTATCTTCATCCGAGGCTAGGAGCCCTGAGTAATTTACCTTTTTGGCAGTGGCACGTCGACCGGGGCGATCAGTGCGCGGCGCAACCTCTACAGACAATTCTACATCGCTGCCCGACATCATATCGGCTTCTTCATCTGATGATGTGCGTTTCTTCTTGCGCTAAAAAATTTATGAAAATTGGGTAAATAAAAACAATCATTCTACATAAAACACATAACCACTAAATACAAATTATGATAAAATATTCGAGTGAAAATTATATTAAAAATAGTGAAATCATAAAATCCGCAATTCAACTCAAAACACAATTAATGTTCTTCTCTCACCCCTTTGCCAAACGTCAGCTTTGTTTGCTTCATGCCATCGCCCGCCTCTTTGGGCTTGCGTCCACGTTTCTTCTCCGTGGGAGTTGCCTTGGGCTTTGTCTTCGGTGAACCCTTTGGCCCTTTGGCACCGCCTTCGACCATAGCATCGAATTCGTCTATCTCCTCTTCTTTCACACCGTCTCCTTTCGCTTTTTTGTCGACCTTTTCTTTCTTGACTTTCTTTTCTTTGGAGGCGGCCGCAACGGCAGTGGATATCCTTTTCATGATATCCTCAGTAACCTATAAGATTACAAAAGGTGTATCTTACAAATAAAATAACAAAATATGAATAGCGGCAGACTATATTACCTTAAACTCGATCTTCACACCCTTCGGATCGGGGAAGATGTCCTCATTGCCAGCCTTTGCTGCACGCTTCTTCAGCACACCGCTCAGGGCCTTAGCCTTGGCGGTCATCGCCTTGGCATGCTTCTTGCTGATGCCCAGTTCTTCAAGGCGCTCCTTTTCGTCCAACTCATTCATCTTCTTCTCCAACTCGTCCAAATCGTCCAACCACAGCATCTGTATGGTTTTCGCCTTGAGCGCCGCTAACTCGGACAGTTTCTGATCGCGCTGCTTTAGCAGCTCGTTCTTCTTCTCCTCGGTCAACATCCACATAGACATGCCCAGCAGATAGTCGAAACGCTTCACGTCGGTCAATTTGCGGAACATCTTCTCTGAGTCAACGGGTTTCTTCTCCTTCTTAACCATCGATGTGCCGGCAAGCTCAGCACCTTCATCCAGCTCTTCATCGTCCTCATCGGGATCTTCATCATCCTCCATTTGTATGCGTCGCTGCCATTCCTTCACCGGATCCGGCCGATAACCGCGCTTAATCAGCTCGTCGATCATCGCTTTGCGCTTTTTGTTCTCAACCACTAGCGTACGTTCACACTTTTCTAATATGAAACGTGCCTGGTCAGTAAGACGATCTGCCTGGGCCGTTAGCATGCCCACCAGATATTCCTTGCGCTTCTGATAGTACTCCATGCGGACCGGATAAAACTCCTTAAGTATGTCCAGCGAGGTGGGGAAACGACGCAGACAGTTGTTCTGATCGAAAGAGTGCATCTGATTAGTGGACATTGAACTGGTCAACTTGAAGACGCGATGGAAGCCACCTTCCTCGGCTTGCAATCGTTCGAATTCGCCAGGCGCCAGAGTGACGACAAACCGCACAGTCGTGTCGGTGTGATATTCGCGGAAATCCGCAACAATAGGCTTGGTCTTGTCGCCGTTTGAGTAGGCGTCGAGCACAGACTCCTTGTAGTTCTGTGTCCAAGTGCCAATAGGCAGCTCGCTGATCTCGATCTTGTTGCCCTGCACGATTTGAATGTTGCCTGAACTGATGTAACGGCCATCGGATATGTATTCAATGGTGCCTTTGAAGTTTCTATACCTGCGAAAGAGGTCAAAGCACTTATTTCTTTTCTTCTTACATGATTTTTAATTAACAATTGCCATTCAAAATCTCCCCCATTGCCAACACACCCATTTTATCGCTCAAAACTCACCACGGATGCATGGGGAGCGGCTCTTCGCCGGCGAGCATGCGTCGTATGTTCTGTATGAGTTCGCGCGGATTGTGGTTGTAGATCTTGGTAGACCAGCCGGTGCCAATGCCGTCGGCACCATTAACCAGTACCATCGGAATGATGGGAATGTACCATTGTGGTTCTATGCGCTGACCATCGTCCATCTCGTACTGTAGCAACGGATCATCAGCCGGGTGAAAAATTAGCCGCGCCAGTGGTGACAATAACGTGAAGATATAACGAGCGCTAGCAGCATCCTTGCCACCTTGCAAACGCGTACCGAACTGACCGCGTGGCTCCAACAGATTTAGATTATTCGACCCAACAAAGTTCTGAGCCAAGTTGACAATGGTCATTTGCAACGATACCTCGCCATGATGGTAGGCTGACATCTCGGCTACGGAGCCAGACAACTGGGCAACCTTCACCTCGCGTTTGTCGTTGCGCTTAAAGCAGGTGAACATCACCTTGCGTTGGCCTGGCTTGAAACCATCCATCAAGCAAGGTATGGAACGCACATTGTCCGCATTGGAGAACAACACCAACTCGAGATTAACGAAATCAGCGAATGTGATATGTTTAGTGCCCTTTGTGTAAAGATAGCGTTCGGGCAGACCAAGCTGTTTCCGCCGCTTCACCTCGTCCATGTGCGAGGTAAGCCATTCTTTACGAGCGTCAATATGCTTGCGCGAGAAAGCCATGACAATGCTGTCATCGTCAGTGGAACCATCGTATTTGAAGACAATGCGGTGACGCTCCATGTCCTGGAAGTATTCCTTGGCTTCCTTGGAGGTAGAGGTACCCAAACCTAACAAACGTTGCGCACGTTAATACATTTTCATGTGTCATAAATAACTTCTATCGGACAAGCATATAAATGAAAATCAAGCTTTACGCAGTTACCTTTGTAGTATTTGATGGCGTAGGTGTTATGATTGGGTGTGTCGTTCTTCCACTCCTCGAATTCAGGCATCGAATAAAACGAGAGCACCTCATTTCTTTTGGTTGCCTTGACGATGGGCGTAATAAACTCCTCTAGGAATGGTAGTCGCAAAAGCTCCGGCCAGTTAGTGTGAACAAAATTGATCAATAGACCCTTGATATGGGAGCCGTCTTGATCCTGATCGGTCATGATCATTACTTTTCCGTATCGCAAGGTCTTTAGGTCTTCCATCGTTGTGTACTTCTTTTTGTACTGAAGTCCAATAATCTTAACGAGATTGTTGATTTCGGCATTTTCAGCTAATTGCTTAAATGTTGCCTCACGGACGTTCAGCAATTTACCGCGCAGCGGAAACACACCATACAAATCACGTCCTATGACGCCCAATCCAGATACGGCCAACGATTTGGCAGAGTCTCCCTCGGTGAGAATCAGTGTACATTGGTAGGAATTAGCCTTACCCGCTTCGTTAGCGTCTTCCAGCTTCGGTACACCCTTAACCCTGGACGACTTCTTGCCACCAGTCTTGGCGATGTCATTGGCCGCCTTGAACTTGGCCCACGACAACACAGCCTCCACAATGCCTGACTTCGCAATGTTGGCAATAAATTTATCGGACATCACACACTTAGACCCGAAGCTCTTGGCCTGCAGTGTCATGTTCTCCTTGGTTTGCGAGTCGAAGGTGGGGTTTTCAATGAGGCAATTAACAAAGATCCATATGTGATTACGCACTTGGAATGGTTTAATGTTGACTCCACCTGCAATTGAAACATATTAGAATTGTTGCGGCATGAAAAATCTATTTTTGTTTACCTTTATTCTTTTTCTTCACGACTTCGATCAGTTGTTTGATGATGTTGTCCGTTACGTGGTCAACATGCCGACCCCCCTTGGTGGTTGCAATCGAATTCACAAACGACACTTGCTGAAAACCGCGCTCCGAAAGACAACAAGCCACCTCCCAACGTTCGCCGCACTGCTCGTAGCAAATCTTGATGGGTTGGCCCGTATCCTCGTCCTGCTTCACATGCAAGTCAATATAATCTTTAAAATTCCGCACCGCCAGCTTTTTGCCATTCAAAGATACGGAGACACCCTTGGTGGAGGCGGCCACATCGAAAGCACGACGAGACATCAACGCCACAATATCCTCGTCAAGGCGATCCATTTTGAACTTGGACAGATCAGGGCAGAAAGTGATTTTCGTAAAGTCGGTACCGTGAAAGTCTTTGATCTATTAAAAGAAAAAACATATTTTAAAAGTTCAAATCAAACAGAAGCGACATTCTATCACCTTTGGATCAGAAGTCTTGGTCATGTTTGCGCCCCAGGTCTGCTTGAAACTGCGTTTGTACTCCTTGGTGGCTGTCTCTACAATGAAGCTGCTGGAGAAAATGTTGCACAGCTTTGCGCCATACCCGTTGCGGCCACCGGTCACCTTCTTCTCGTCGTCATTGTAGTTGGACGAGGTTAAGAGATGGCCGAATATCATTGTCGGAACGTACATCTTCTGTTCCTTATGCATGGTCACCGGAATGCCTTGGCCGTTGTTCCAAATCGAGATGATATTCTTCTCGGCGTCAATGTCGATTTTAATGTTGGTCATGGATTTGTCGCGCTGCTTGTTGTCGGCGGCATTTACCAGAATCTCGTCAAAGATCTTGTACAGGCCGGGCACAAAGCTGATCTCGCGCTGCACCATGCGATTATTCTCCTCGTTGTACACCCACATCAGCTCCTTGGTGCGTTCCACGGAGCCAATGTACGTATCGGGCCGGAGCAGAATATGCTCTAGTTGCGACTTTTTCTGGTATATTTTCTCGATGGACATGGGACCAGTTTGGGCGGCGCCGCCCATGGCCGCACTGCCGTTCTGCATGTTGGCGAGCTAAATGATTGAGAATTAAAAATTTAATTACTGGACAGTTAAGACAACAAATTTAGAAAGAACTAAATAAAAAAAGAAGCATCTAAAACTTGAAACGTTATAATCCTTTCGTTATAAAATAACAAAAGAAAATTAATTGAAATTATTGCTATAATTAAGAAATAAAACAATAAATTATTAAATAGAATAATTATAAATCATTAAATGGACATTAATTTTTATTAATGTGAGAAGATCCTTTCCTGAAATTATTTACTCTACACGTTTCGCATATTTGATTTGATTTGTTTTTCTACTGTGCGGTGTGCGCGCAATTTGTTTTTGGCGCGCTATGCGCCTATTCTAAATTTCTCTCTACCGCGCGCCACTGTAAACGTTTCATTCAAGTGCCAAATTGTTGTGTACCGCCAAAGACACTGTGATGAATGAAGCGACCGAGCGGGAGAAAGAGATTAACACCAGGGAAGCAGTAGAGAGCGCAAACAAAAATAATGAAGCCAAATTTGTGGATAAGACATTTGCATGTGAAAAAAACTGAATTTTTACTTCAAATCACATTTTGGACAGGAAAAAAATAAATTACAGCGGCCTGAGTCTATCACACTATAAAGGTTTCATTCCATCTCTTCGCTAAGAAATGTTTGCGATTTCTTTTATAATTACCTATTCTACTAAGAAAAAATATCACCTTTTTTCATATATTTACTTTTTACATATTTAAAATTTGAAATCTTTATGGCAGATACACTTCACACTTTAAATTTAAAGAGCAACCAATTCATACTTGAACCACGGCTAAAGGTTAGGGAGAAGTTTACTCAGTGGACTGTATCGCCAAGTACACTATTTATATATATTTACAGTAACTAATACTAGAAATTTGAATACAATATGTAAACAATACGCGCCACTTTATAATGTAACTAATACTGTTCTTATTACACTTTCCTTGTGTACAGGAATTCCAATATTGACTCCATGCACACCCTGTACTCTGTATAAAAAATCGAGGATGGCAATACAGCAGCAAAGAGAGATAAGAGAGAGCACACCATGCTAAACTGCTCTCTGCCGCACTCAGCCAAAGCAGCCGCAATGAAAATTGCAACAATCACTTCGATTTTCTTTTGAGATTTTCATTAAAATGCAATTTAACATTTCGTCAAACAAATCCAAGTGACATTTTCAGTTGTAGAAGTAACAAAATATTGCAATGACACGCTCGCAAACACCGCTCTAGCGATGCTTTACCCTGCTGCTGGTTTACATGTGTGCGCCATTTTTAATTCGGCCAAGCGGCCGCTACCACTTTGCAAATTAGCTAAATTCCCCGGTTCCACTTTTCTTACCAACAAAAACACATTTCTTGGCTGAAATATTCCGTATTTCCAAACATTTTCTTACCTCGCTACAATAAAATCTGTTTTTCTTGCACAAAAATGCGATACTTTCGCAGAAATTAAGTGATCCAACGAAACGGACGCGGCCGAGCAAAAACTTCACCTTTCTGCGAGTATTTTCTACTTTTTTCGTTCGGTATTGTTGCTGCTGTCAGAAAATGACGCCCCGCCAACTGTGTTTTCACCCAAGAACAATTATTCTTTTTCCAGTGGTATTTTCCAAGGTATATGACAGCGGAACGAAATAATTTTGTCTTTCAATCTTACAACCAACTCTACGCTTTGCCGACACCGACTTTGCTTTCCGCCGTTGGAAATTGAAATGAATGGAGAGAACGTTTTGAGGAAAATGCAAAGAATTGCTACCGCGTTCTTTTCTCAGGGATGATATTTGAGGCTACCATTTTTGTACCAAAATACAATTTATCAAATCTGCCAACAAAGAACATTTTAGTGGGTCCCATATATTTTATTTTACCACAATGAAAATAAGTTTGGTTTAGTAATCAAATTATAAAATCATATATGAAATAGAAAACTGCATTTTTAGCCACAGAAATGAAAATTATAAAACAAGACCAATTTTCTTTGTTTGCCAAAAAAGTACAAAATGTAATGTGGTTGGGCAAATTGTACTAACAATATCTCCACTGGTTTATTTTCTGTAACACGACAGTGCTGACAAACTCGAAAGATGTAACATTTACATGGTGCTGCCAAGTGTGAGACGGTAAAAAAATACGATGTGTTTTATTATAAACTTTTAAATATCGTTTAAGAATATGTCAGACAGCTATGATATCAATTATTGGAGTTGTCTTGTAAAATATTTGAATATGAATACAAATAGGTTTGAACTTCTTACAACACACCACGTGGACCCCTTTTCTGAGTCAAGTTATTAAGTTAACCCTTTACGGCACCATGTGACATATCTGTAACAAACCACTAAAATAACAATAAAATGCAATGTTAACAAGTAATCTCTGTTTTTGTTCTTTTTTTATCTCTTATATACGGTAGTGCATGTAATATAAAAATATTACATAGAAACCGTTAAGTTGAAATGTAAAATTTTTCATTTAGTGTTCAGAAATCGTGAGTGTTATCACAGTGCATTGTCGTGAAGCTTGAATTTAAAAAAAAAATATTTCAAAGTGATTTTTCATTACTATTTTTGTGCGAAACAACATAAATAATGTGCTCGAATTCATAAAAAACATTTGATAGTTTTTTTGAAATCAAGAAATTACTGTTTGTAACATTTCTGTCAGATTGTGGAACAAAGGTAACTTTTGCTGTGTTCCGCGCAATGTGACATTTCTGTTACAAACCGTTATATTGATCAGAAAAATTAAAAATGAATACAAAACAGATGAATGCAGTTGAAGGAATGTCTTATTAAATTTCTTCGTGGTGATTTTTTTATGGTTTATAGTTATCGCAATGGCTTACCGCAACAGAAAAATTGATGAAGTAATTGAAGCAGTTCGAAGATGAGGACGATAATGATGCACTGGAAACCCTTGATTTGGGAACTGGAAACGAAAATGATTTGGTTGAGGATATGGAGTTCTCCTTACATGATGAGGAAGATGGCGTAAATATTGAGAATATTATCGACGACTTGGAAAGCGACGAAAACATCCCTTCAACTTCACAGACTAAGAAAGGGCGATACTCAAGATCTATCAGCAAGCCAACCATTTTATGGAAGAAGCAAAATCTTCAATTAAGTGAAGAAACCCTTCGTTAAACGCTCCATGATTCCTTGGACCCTGAGATTTTGAACTTACAGACACCCTTTCAATTTTTACTACAAGTGTTTCCAGAAAAGTTGATGGAGCACATTACAGAACAAACTAGTTTATATGTAGTTCAAAAGGAACCTGAAAACGAATTCAATTTATTGGAATAACATTTGTGATGTCCCTGGTGCATCTTCCAAATGTAAAAAAGCATTGGAATAACTCGATTGGTACTCACTTAGTACAAGAAACTATGCCAATTCAATCATTTTGCCGACAATTCGAAAATGCTTCCTTGCGATCATCCTGATGCAGACAGGCTTCACAAAATTCGGCCAATAATAAATAAGCTGCATGAATCTTGTGGGCGTATAGCATTAGAAACGACTTGTGTGTAGATGAACAAATTTGTTCTACCAAGGCAAGGCATCACCTAAAAAGGTATAACCCCAAAAAGCCGAAGAAATGGGGGTTCAAAATAGTCGTTCTTTGCAGGGTCTGAAAATAACAGGGAGCCTTTAAACCCCGATCTAGGTGCTTCATCCAACGTTGTACTCGTTATAACTCAATGTGACATAAATGTCACAAACCGCTTTTTGTTCCACTTATCCACTTTATAATAAACATTTTGAAAACTCGTGGAACAAATGTTTTTTATTCACAAAAAGCTTTCAATCCAGCCAGGTTTCATTAAGTTTGGTGATCTTGAGCCGTACAGGGTTAAAAAACATCTTAGAAACATGATGAAACGCAACAATCTAAAACTGAGCGAGCCAACTTAAAATTCCCAAACAGGAATCATAAATGCATCGTGTTTATAAAATACAGTATTTATTGTTGATTTTGTTTTGCTTATTTGTGAATATGTTTAGCACCAACGGTACTTGAAAGTTATTTTTTTCCAAATTCATACATTTTCAATACCCATTGTCCGTAAAGAAACTGCCCTCCAACTCAAACTCGTCCCTTTCGGCTTATACCTCTTCAGTGAACTCCTTGAAAAATTTGCCATTAGCGTTCTCATTCCACGTGCCGTTTGGCGGTCCGGGTGACTCGTAATTGCCTACATTGCACAGTGGCATCGGCGTGAAATGTGTGTACGTGCACTTGGTGTACTCATACGGCTGACGCAGCGCCTCAGCGCTTGGCTTAAGTCCGTACCGCTCCTCAAAAAAGTCAAACACTTGTTTCTTTTGTGTAAAGTTATTGAAATCTAACCGTAGTTTTCGTTTAATGTGACTGCTCCACATGAAGGTGAGGTGATGGTGAAAGCACTGAAAGTATATGTTGTCTCCGGCGCGTGCGGCAATATCCAGCCATTGCTGTACACAGTCCATAGAGGTGGCAGTCTGGTGTTGGTAAGCCGGATTAAAAAGCGTTGGATTTGATAGCAAACCGCGCGCTGCCATCACACCGTCCGCCTGCGTCTGGGCGTACAACTCACATGCATCCTGCCAGCTGCGCACATTGCCATTTACAATAAGTGGCACCTGCAACGCCTGCTTCACTGCCGCCATGGCGGGTATGTTAAGTGGATCCGAAGTGCGTTGCCACATAGTTCGCCCGTGTAACGTCACAAACGTGGCCCCGCACTTCTCCAGCTGTCTGGCCAACTCCACCGTGGCACGCACCGATTCGTCGCCGCTGCCGCACAGCAGCCGAATCTTTAGCGACACGCTGAAGGGCTGCGGCAGTAGACGGCGCGTTGTCTGCACTATATCACGCACCAGTTCCGGTTGTCTCAGCAGCCCACAGCCGTAGCCTTTGGCTATGGCCCATGACTGCGGGCAACCGCAATTAAGATCCACACCGTCTACGTAGGGATAGATGAGCTGCGCGGCGGTGGCGAATTCCAGTGCATCGCGTGCTGCAAATTGTGCTATGACTGGCACATCCGAGGCGCAAGTGGTGAACTCGTTTTCGCGCGCCTTCTGGCTGTTATTGAAGGAGTCTGCTATAATCATGGGCGTGAAGCAGAGTTTAACGCCATGCTGGCGCAGCAGTCGTCGAAACTCCAACTTGCTGTAACGCACCATTGGCGCGCCGACACATAGAAAGCCATGCCGCGTACTACGCTCCTCAGCGAACACAGCGAGTATGTCCTGGTGTTGGCGTGGATTCGGCTTCTCGGTGCCCACATCCGCTTCCAATTGCATTTCGCAGTTTGGTGTGCACTGTTTGGCTGCATGCAGCTGAATTTCCTGGTACTTCGTGGTTTTTGTTTACTTGTTGCCTACTCTCTTCACGTGTTTTGGTACTAATCACATAGCGCTGCATTTTGTGACATTGTAGAGATGCCCTTAAGCGTACTATTTGAAGCAGAACAACTTACCGAATATAATTAAACATTTTGCATTATCACAAACATGCTGAGCGACCATTCACATAATAAGTTTAATGTAGAGAATAGAATAGAATTGGTAAGGGGTATATTGCACTGAGACCAGGATTGATCTATTGTGCCCCCTACAGTTGTTAGAGTACATCCCCTAGACCTACCGCCCTAATGAAACTTAGTAACTCGCGGGGGTCTAGGTGCTTGACGTCCTCTTCTGCAAGCCAAAACCGGCCCAGGTAACGTAACCTGCTGCGACAAGCCGCATTACAGTGCAATATAATGTGTTCGGGAGTCTCCTCTGCTGTTTCGCAGAGTCTACAGACGCTTACCTGTTCTATCCCGATTGTATGCATGTGTTTCCTCAATCTGCAGTGCCCAGTTAGAAGACCTGTGGCCTGTCTAAGCTGGTTCTTCCTTAGTTTGAGGCATTCTTCACTCCATTTGGGGTTATAATCTTTGATGAAGATTTTCGATTGCCTGAGACCGGAGGCGCTAGCCCAGTATTCTGTTTTCCTGGTCCTTTCCTCAAGTCTCAGTGACTCCGTTATGGCGCTTTTGCCCAGCCCAATGAAGGGTTCAGGACCCAGGGGGCGTGGCTGCCGCGGTTCTAGCGAGGCTGTCCGCTTCCTCGTTTCCTTCGATACCTCTGTGTCCTGGAACCCAGAGGATCTTCACCTGGTTACATCTGCCCAGTGCATTCAATGCCTCAATGCATTCCAGCACTAACCCTGAGGTTATCTCATATGAGATTAGTGCTTTGATGGCTGCTTGGCTGTAGGAGCAGATGACGATGTCCTGCCCCCTGTACTCACGTTCGAGATTAAATTGCACACAGAGCCTGATAGCATACAGTTCCGCCTGGAATATGCTGGGTGTTTTCCCCATGGGCTCGTAGTGCTTGAGGCGAGGTCCAAACACCCCCGCCCCTGTTCCCTCGTGAGTTTTCGAGCCGTCTGTAAACCACTTAATTGTGTGTGGTCTAAAATGTATCTGGTGGTCTTCCCAGGCCCAGTCTGCTTTATTGCTCATATAAACTCCGAAGTATTTTTCGTAGTTATATGTTCTTGTTATTGTATCCATCGGATACAAAACATAAGGGTTACTAGTGGATAACACATCTAAGTCTCTGTGCCTGAGGATGTGATCCCCCCCTTTACTAGTTCTGGCCAGTCCAAGGATAGTACGCTTGGCCGCCATCTCAATTGCTACGTGCAATGGCGATATGTTAAGTATCACCTCCAGTGCCACCGTGGGACAGGTTCTCATAGCACCTGTAATGCACGTGCACGCAAGTCGCTGGACCTTGTCGAGTCTTTTCCTCACTGTCGTAAGTGTGGCTCTCGGGGCCCATGCCACTGCTGCATATGTGAGTATTGGCCTCACAATCATGGTATACATCCATTTCAGTATGCTCGGGTTACATCCCCAAGTTTTGCCTGCCAAGGATCTGCATACCATGACCGCCTTTGTTGCTTTACTGATAACTGCCTCCGCATGCTTGTTCCAGAGTAACTTCGAATCTAGTGTTACACCTAGGTACTTCACCTCTGGTTTATAAGCTATGCTCTTTCCGAGCAAGCGTATTGTTCGCATGTGTGGCAGCTTTCTTTTCCATGTAAAAGGTACTATGGTGGTTTTGTCCGGGTTTATTCGCAGGTCTACTCGGGCACACCATTCTTGGGTTATTCTTAAGCCTCTCTGGATTATGTCACAGAGAGTGTCTTCAAACCTTCCCCTAGCGATAATGACAATGTCGTCGGCATAACCTTGACACGTTATGCCATTGCTTGTCAGTAATTCAAGGAGCTCATCCACTACCAGACTCCACAGCAGCGGTGAAAGTACCCCGCCCTGTGGACATCCTCTTTTCGTTAGCACGCTCCTGGTGGTGGTGCCCACCTTCGTAATGGCCGATCTGGTAGAGAGCATGGCTCTTATCCAGCGGCTAATCGAGGCTTCTACTCCTCTCCTGTTGAGCGCTCTTTCTATCGCCTCATGCGAGGTGTTATCGAAGGCTCCTTCGATATCCAGAAAAGCGCACAGGGTAATCTCCTTGCTTTTAAGAGCTTCTTGTATTGAACTCGTGAGCTGAAATAGGGCAGTCTCTGTCGATCTGCCTGCCCTATACGCATGTTGTTTTGCGTGCAGAGGTGGTTTAATGTAAGCGAAAATACTTTAAAACCCCAACTGGAAGATTTCAAGCTGTGCTTTTGTGGGTCGTCGGCATTTGACGAAAATTTCAGTCCTCGAACTGTATCGAATGCAACCCTGCAGGCAGCGTAGCATTGATGACCAATGGTGCTTTGCAGAGGTGACAGCGCAATCAGAGCGCAAGAAATAAAGGTACAATAAGAAATCAAGAAAACAGTCAACAACAATAGGTCCAATTATTAATTAATTGAATATTACGCGATATAAAGTGTGCAACAGTGACTAATAGCAAGCGGTTAGTGACGTTATTGCAGCGAATTTTCGGCTGTGACGCGATGAAAAAGTGAGTAACAGTTCACCTCTGACCACCCAAAAAGCGAGTTCGAAGCAGCACAAAGAAAAGGCAGGTGAAGCGTAGGCAGCAAAGTTGGGAACAATGCACTTCTCCATACCGGACACGCAGGAGCTGTACGCAGAGTTGACTGGTACCACCTACACAGGCTACAACATCTACATTAATGGCAGCTACCACTGTTGCTTACGGTACAAGCAGTTGCACGCATTGCACGAGCAGCTGCGTCGCTGCTGTGTGGAGCTGAATGTTCAGTTGCCGGCTGCTTTTCCTCCCAAACGACTACTTCCACTCACCAACGGGCAGCTGGAGACGCGACGTGCTGCGTTGGAGCACTACCTGCAGCTGGTTGGGCAGGATGCGGTCATTTCGAAGCTGGAGCACTTTCAGAACTTTCTGCTAAACGCACAACAAGAAACAGCGCTGGCGGAGGGTATGCTAGACGACTATGGCTGCGACCTGAAGCGCACCTCGCTGTTGGAGGTGTGGCTGTCGAATGGGAAAAAGTTGCAGGTCAACTGCCAGATTGGCGACAATGCAACAGCGCTTCTTCGCCAAGTGTGTGACTGTCTGCAGCTGCCCACGCACATGGCACCCTACTTTTGCCTGTATTTGGCTCGACGGCCGGACGGCAGCAAACATGCGTTAGAGCTGTTGCGCCGTCTGATGGATTTCGAGTCGCCGTACTTGTCGCGGCTGCAGCTGTCGCTGGAGGCGCCTTGTGAGCTGTTGCTGCGCAAGAGCTATTGGAATCCTGCATACGATGCTGCATTACTGCAGGACAAGGTTGCGCTTAATCTGCTCTTCATGCAAACGGTGGCCGATGTGGAGCGCGAATGGCTAATAGCACCGCCAGATGTGCGGCAAAAACTACGCAGTTTGCAGGAACACAACATGCGACGCGAGTATCTGGAGATGGCGCGCCAGCTGCCGTTGTACGGCTGCCTGCAGTTTAGTGCGGCGCTTGTTGACTACCCAGACGCGCAAACCACAGCGCTTATTTCCATCGGCAACAAGGAACTCAGCATGCGTACTGTCAAGGGTGCTAAAATCTACGAGACGAAATTCCGCGTGACGCGCATGCGCTGTTGGCGCGTCACAGCCATACACAATGCGTCTGAGACGACAGCGTCCAGCAGTGGTGCATCCGAGAAGATTAGCAGCGGTAACGCGCCCACCAACTTGCAGCTATCCTTCGAGTATCTGATGTCGAAGCAGTCACTTCGTTGGATTACCATCACCAGTGCGCAGGCCATGCTCATGTCCGTCTGTCTGCAGTCCATGGTGGATGAGCTACTCAATTGCAAGGACTCGGCCAATGGGCTGAGCGCGCGCTTGAACGACTCGTCCGCTAGCAACTGCTACGTCGGTCAGCTGCCTTCTCCGTTGGCGTATGTGTCGCGTAGTGGACGGATCTCGCACTGCAGCACACTCTCCTCGTCCGCCTCCACGCCGTCGCTCAGCAACGAGCAAACGTCCATGTCCACGCACACAACGGCGACTACGAGCTCCTCGTCGTCGTCGTCGCCGACAGCCCCGGTGAAATTCCTGGCGCAGCGCACGCGTACCAAGTCCAATCCGAAGATCGCCAACTGTAGCTCGTACGCGGCGGTATTCTTTCGCAACGCCGAGGAGTCGGTACATAACGAAGCCTTCGAGGGCATAGGCGATGATGATCTCTAAACGGCAGTGCTGGCGGTGGAGAAGCAAAGTCGCCCGCACGTGCTGAGAACTGTTGGTGGAGCAAGTTTGATGGCAACAAACAGATCTTAAAATATTTCTATATAGACTCTAAATAATGGCAGCCACATATCCTCGAAATACCCTACACACCCGTTGTTAAAATTAACAGTGCGGAACAAGCTTTTGTTCTACGGTCAAATGTCGACCTTTACTAATATTCGAATGGCACTTGCTCGTTGGTTTATGACGATGATAATTTCTGCACAGTAAAAGATGCATTTAAAAACTTTGGTGCATTAAAAAACTGTTTTATATGTTTTCGAATTTGTATGCAATTTTTAATTTTATTTTAAAAAGTTTATGTATGCTTTTAATAATCTTGTCAAAAATTGCCAAATTACTACATTAGTTGTAACTCATGAAGACGAATTTCGAAAAGTTTTCTATGTAAAATTTTGTAAATTTTGTTTTAGCGTAAAAAGTGGTTGAAAATTTTAAGGACTTGCAGTTTTATACGATTTTACCAGAAATATCTACATATGTGCTACCCACTATTGTAGCGGTACTAAGACAAAAGTGCATTTTTAGACTAAAAATAAAATAAAAAAATGTCGAAAAAATTAACGCTAGAACTCTATAACTTTGTTATAACCTCTTTATTGGTTTGTTTTTATTAGTTTCTCCATAAAGTTGCTCAAAAGACACAATTTTCATATTAACTGATTACTACAATTCGTTTGTTTGAATAATATACGAAATATATAAATATTGAAATAATATTAGAAAATCTTTTGTATATGCATTTAACTTTATAAATATTATATACTAATGAAAAACATATTTACTACTCCGATGGAATATGTGTTATGTCATTCATTTTTATATACACATACAAAATATACTAAAAATATTAAAAAAATTCCAAATTGCAATTATATTTTCTTTGAGTAAAAGCACCTTACTTGAAATGAAATCGTAACGAAACATTTCTATGCAATTCATAATTGCTTAACGTTAATTTCAGTGTTACGGATTTTGTTTCTTTTCGAATTTAGTTATACTTTGAGAGATCATCCACTTGGTGTAGTTAAACCAAGAAAGAAGTGTGTGCGGTGCATTATTGCCCCATAACTTAATCGAATCTAAGACCAAGGAAAATATTGATAAAAAATCCAAATGAATTTTTAATGACTTTAAATATTGAATACATATAAATGAAACGAAATAAAAAAACTAAAACACATATATTATGAAACCTTTTTTTTTAATTTTTTCAGTTTCAGAATCTACGCAGCTCGCTTCAAACTAAAGACTTCTGAAGTTATATGTTGCTAAACTGTTTAATTATAATATCGTTACCTATTTAGCTATGTTTCATAATTTCCGAAATTATTAAATATTTTTCACTGCTACTCTTTTCTAATTGGATTGTGAAAACCTGCTGCAAAAAGCAACTCTGCATTGCACCCAAACTGCGATTCCGCTTTTCGTTATCACTATTTTCTCGCCTTTCCATTGCTGCATTCAAGTGAAAATACATAATAATAGAAATACTTTGGAAACCTGGAAAAGATACGGGCAAGATATAGAAATAGAGGCAACAATTCCCAGAAACTGTAAAATATAATTTATTTAAACAAAGTTTGCAAGTAGCCAGTTGTGGTTTGCTTTCGCATATACTTTCGGTTCTTGGCACGTTCCACACAGTATCCACAAATATAATCCACATACTAGTGCGCTTACGCTGCCACTGCTGCCATCACGCTCGCACTTTAGCGTTTGATAGTTGAATTGAGATTAGCAGCCAGCAAGCACAGCAGCTACGAAAACGATACAGTGGAGCAGGGAAAGACGAAAAAACGCAATAAAGCCAGAGAGCAAAGCATAGTCGTGGAAATTTTACAATAAACAAAGCGACGAGCGAATTCGGACGGACAACGTTTTGGCTTTGGTGGCATTAATTAAAAAAGGGGGATAAAAGCTGAAAGGAAATCAGCGAAAGGCAAACAGAAAAAGCAAAACGGAGTGAAAAAAGCAAAAGATTCGTTGGCAGCAAGGAAGGAGGGCGCAAGCGGAAATTCGCGGAAAACAGTTTAACTGCAATTTAAACATTTATTAAATAAAGAAAACTAATAACATACAACTAAAATAAAACACAATAGCACCAATGGATCGCAATAACGGGTGAGTGGGGATTGATGATTGAATTACTGCAGCGCCGACTCGGCAGCCGCACTCCCAGTCCGAATGCAATGATTGGGCCGTTGGGTCTCATGTAATTTCCACTTGCTGTAAATGTAAAAGTTTTTTCTTTGCGACACGTTTTGGCAAGAAAATTGCAGAGCAGACGGAATGTGCGAAAATGGTGCCAAGGCCTTTAGGGCTCCCCTGAAAATCGGTGCTAGAGTGCAAAGGCAGTGCACTGTTAAAGGTTGTCAAAGGGTGTGCGGGGCGCAGGGGCGAAGGCTGGGATGATTGCAGCAGTAAAGGTGAAAGCATCTAGCAGAGGCACTGGTGCGACATAAATACCTGCTGCACTTGTAAAGTGTGTGATTTTGTGGTTGTCGGGTCGAGAGAAGGGCTGTGGGTTGTGTGGGGCGTGGGTCAGATGGGAGGAAGATCGAAGAGGGTCGAGGCTGTGTGCCACAGTTGCCTGTAATTTTTTTGGTGAAAATTCGATAATTTCCAAATCGCATCAAAGCCACTCGAAGCGGATATGGTAGCGGCGCATTCGCCTTTTGTCGCTTCTACAGCACTTCAATGTAAATAACAATGAATGCTGCCTCTTTTTTTATTGTGTAAAGGGTTTTGTCAAATTGTTATTTATTTATGTGTAGTATTTGTGCTCTGTTTTTTTACATTGTCAACATTGGCTGCTGTGTGAAGCTTGTAAATTTTTGTTGATTAAAAAAACAACAACAAAAACAGATGTTGTTACATTAGTTCTAGTTAAATTTATTTTATTAATATTTAATTTTTATTTTATAAAATATTTGGTCTATTTTTGTGCAAAGCAAACATAATACAGATTTAAACAATTTAACAAGATAAATTCTTTAAATCCATATCATGTTTGCTTTGCATCTCTTAATTGGCTTGAAAAAAAAACAAAAACAAATTTTATAGTTATGAACGTTACCATCATAGTTTAAACTTTGGCGTCATAACTCAGCTGATTTGAAGGTTACACTGAGCCGCCCGGGCTAGCGGCCAGACTATACTGATAACTTTCTTATTATCTACTTTCCATTCCACCCTTTATGGCTAATGTCTAGCTTTTGACTTGTACAAATTCTTTACCTGCCGACGAGCAAACAAACTAGCCCTTTCATCAAGGTCGACGAAATCTGAGATAAGAAAACTTGTATCGTTTTGTATTTCACAAACAATCGCAAAAAACCACCAACAAGCGATGAATCACTTTTAGCGTTTTCGGTGAATTTTCGGTGTTGCTAATAAATAGCTCTAAGCCCACTGTTAAGGTTTATTGCACCTATTGTCTTGTTGTTAGTAAAAATATTTATAAAAATTTTTAGTTACGAATATTTTTTCATCAAAGCTTTCACTAATACTTATGTTCCTACTTGATTTATTTGCAGCTCAAATCGCTTCACATCCATACGACGCGGCGGCCAACAGCCGCAACACCAATCAGCATCAGCGTCGTCCTCATCGTCATCACTATCCTCAACATCGAATAATAATCAACAACATATGGACAATCATCATCGCCAAAATTCCTCCACGTCCACATTGACGTCTGCCTCACAATATTCAACGTCCAATATGACATCGGCGTATGCGTCTTCGCAAGCGTCGACAATGTCCCGCGATGCGTTAACACAACATGACGAACTGATTCGATACATCAGGGAAGCATGGACTAAAGTAAGTGGCTGGCATGCCCGAGCCGATTATGCCAATGGGCGTTGCAAAAACAAAATGCGAAAAGCAGGGTAATATTTCTATGAGAGATGTGTAGAACTTTATGTGGAGTTAGCAAGAAGTCTGCTGAATGTATAAAAATGTATAAAGAAGAAATATGAAGGAAGTGGAACGGAAACCAAATACAATGGAGAAGCAGTTTTGAAGGTGAATGTAGTGTAGGCCAGATGATTCTCAAAAGATTTTTAAAAATGTTTTCGGAAGTAGTGTAACTTTAGGTGTAGCTAGAGAAGTGTAAAGTGTGAGCCATCATCGGCTGATGGTTTTTAAAAGTAAACGAACCGAATAATTTTTATTTTATCCATCGAGGATTTGCGAAACCAGTGAACATGACAACAGTTGTTCACTTTTGGTATTCACGTGTTGAATTCGAACGCAATGGGTAGCAGTTTTACGCAATAAAATACTTTTATTAGGTTTTATTAAAGTTTATCATTATGTAAACAAACAAATGCACCGCACATATGTATGTGTACAGTGGCGCACAAACAACCCCCTCCCCCAAACACAAAAATTGCTGGTACAAAATATGGTTTCGAATGGTATTCGGCTCCAAAATTGTACGCAAAACCCCCCAAAATGAAATCCTGTGTGCGCCACTGTATGTGTGTCAGTTTACATACCTCAAAGCATTCCATTATGTACGGTGGTATCTCATCTCCGAAGTCGAATTGTCCAAAGTGGTAGGATGAGTTTTGATGCAGCGCGTCCGCACTGCTGCTGGCCATGTTTGCGCGTTGAGCAGTAGAACTCATTGAGCTGCACCGCGACATCTGACGTGAGCTACAGCGCGACAGTTGACGTGAGCTGCCACGCGACGGCTGACGTAAGCTGCAACGCGACGGCTCACGCGAACTGTGGTGCAACGAGCTCTGCGATGCACTGCGCGAAAGTTGTTGCAATGGACTTGGCGGCAGCTGTGATGACATGTCGCTGCGTGATACGTTTCGTGAGAGTAGTGATGACGATTTGCTTGTCGTGCTAGTTCGACGCGATGCGCGTGTTGACGGTTGTCGCGACGTTTTTCTAGGTTTCCGTCTTTTCGATTTCCTCCTCGATGGCGGTTGTAATGCGCTGCTGCCTGGCGTGCGCGACGTTTTTCTACGCGGCATTTTTTAGGAATTACTTTCTCATATGTTTCCGTTTCTATTTTGTTTTTTGTTTTTATATTCCGTTGAAATTTTGTTATGTTTTTTGTTGCAGGATTTTTAGGGAATTTTGATGCGTTCGGCGTTAAATTTGGTGAAATTTTAGCAGCTTTGAAACGGTTGCTCTGCTAAGAAATTGCACTAACAAAATATATTGCGGTAGCCTGGGGAAAGTGCGAAAAAGGCAAACAAATTTGTGTACGAGATAGAAATTATTTGACTATTAAATTGTTTGAGACAGCTGGGGCCGGCTGAAGGAATTTTCAAGGATTTAAATTTGTCGGGGGTGAATAAGTGCCAACTAAAATTTAAAACTAGAGTTCAAAATTTTTGTATAAAAAAAAATTACCAACTCATTTAAAGAATAGTAAAAATTGGAAAATTAAACTTTTTATAATAATGAAAATTTTTTTTAAATAAAACATTTTGAAAATTTTACAATTGATTGACAAAATCTCATAACAATTTATATTTTTCGATATTATAAGTCGTTTTTTTCCTGTTCACTACGCTTGGAAGCATAGAGCCCCAATAGGGCTGATGCCTTTTGTTGGTTCGATATAGAATAGAGTTGATGGAGTTTGTTGCACTGTGACCAGAAGTGATCTACTGTGCCTCCTACAAGTTGTTAGAGAACATCCCCTAGACCCAACGACCCAATGATGGTCCGTCATAAGTCCTGTGACAGACATTTATTAATTTTAAACTACACATTAAAATATCGAAATAATTCGAAATCAATTAATTATTATTTTATTATTATTATTGTTCCTCAGGTTAATGAACAGGGCACCCCTGTCATCTATCGCAACGAATCTGATCATCAGTTGAAAAATTTTAAGCCATTCAACTTGGAGGAGTACTGGGACCAGCGACACTTTCAGAATATTCACGTCTCGCATGGACAACAATAGAAGCAACAAAACAAAGACAAAATGTACACAGATGTTTTGTTTTGTTTAGATTTTGTGTGAAGGAAATTACGATAATAATAATAATAATGATACACCCATTATATACGCCACATACAGGGTGGTGCGCTCCAGCATGCTTGGCCGCTAAGCTGCGGCTGTGCGCCGCAAATCGGCAAACCAATTGACAACATTTTGTTATATGCTAAAATGACATCCGACAAGACGGCGAACGGTGTTCATTGTGTGATTCGAGCAATCACAGCTTGAAGTGGCTGAGCATGCTGAGTGCCATCGCGCTGTATAGCATCGACAGTTATATAAAAAAATATAATAAAAAAAAACCCAATGGAAGAAAATTGACGCCGCTAAATTGCAAGCAACACTTTGGAAAATTCGTTATAGTTATACACAACACAAACAACTTGTATGCAAAGGAAAAAAAAATTAAACAAATGCAAAAGTAGAATAGCGAAAGCACTCTAACAATTATGTGCATGTAAAACAGCTAAGTGAAAGCAAATTTATGAATAAAAAAGTCAACAAAGAATATGCAGACGTCCAACGTGCGACACCTGGTCAGAAGCAAACTTGATTAAATGCATAATTTTCACTATAAAATTACAGAAAACAACAAACTGGTAGGCAGACGCGAAAAACAAACGATTTGGTGTCAGGCACACAAGCTGGTTTGATTGGGTTTTGTATGAAAAGACAAGATTTAAAATCAAGCGGTAAAATGTTTTTATTTGTTAAAATTTAAATATTAGTTTTTTGTTTTCATATTTGATTTTGGTTATTTATTATTCTTTTTAAAATTGTAATTTATTTGTTGCCAAAACTTTTTTGTTTTTATTTTTGTTTCAGACTTGAACCAATCATGTGTTGAGTACTGTACATATGTAGTCATGTGCGATTCAAAGGGCATATAAATCGCATCTTAGTTCGTTAACGATAAGTGCGAATTTCGTTGCTTTGTTTCTGTGTGCTATGAGCTGTGTAGTTTTGTAGAAAGCGCAAAAAATGCTGACTTTATTTCGGCTTATAAACAACTTGACGCAGTGGCGCACATTATGAGGGTTTTGGAGGTTCAAAACCCCCAAATATCTGTTTGTTAAAATATGGTAGGCGGCAAAAATAGTTTCAAAGTGCATTGAACTTATAAGTTGTGCACGAAACATCTCCGAAAATGAATTTCCGTGTGTACTGCTGCTGCTCAGCCTTCACGAGTTCCAAGCCAACCTAGAGGTAGGTTGAGTTTTAATCCTTTCGCTACTGCAACGCCACGGCGTCTCACGGCATGTTCATTTGACCATAAAACTCGTAATTTGTATTGTAAACTCAACTAAAAAGGGGCTCCAAAAAGTCGAATATTGAGTTTGTGCAAACGCTTAGCAAAAGTAGCGCTTTGAATGTTAAAAACCATCAACTCCAAATGCAAACTTCTAAAATTAACAACAAAGAAGGAAACTCAAATTGAAGCCCCACTGGAAAGTTCCATTTCACTGATAGCTTATTTTGAATTCAAACTCTGAAAAATTGTTTAATTGAAAACTTATAAAACAGAAGTTTAGTAATTCGTGCACATTTTTGAGTTCTAAGATTTTTTTCAGTTGTTTAAACCTCTGAATATGTTGGAGATTTTAACTACTTTAAATTAATTACCAAATTATTTTAATTTTTATGTTTCTAATAATATTTTTTTGAAGGCTATGTATGTATATGTTTTATTTCGTCTATTTATAATTTTTTTAAAGCCCTGTATATGTCAAAACCTCAAAATTTTATATTTTAATTATTTCAAATTATTATTTTTATATACTTGGTCTTGGATATGAAAGAATCACTTTGCAAGATTTTAATTACTCCAAATTAATTATCAAATTTTTATTTTTCTGTTTCTAATATTTTTAAAAGCTCTGAATATTTAAGAATCAATTCAAAAGATTTTAACTAATAATTGATTACCAAATTATTTGTATTTTTCTGTTTCAATATTTTTTAAAGTTTTGAATATGATGGAACCACTCAAAATTAATCAAAAATCTCTTTGCTCCAAATTATTGTTGACTTTTGTAAGGCAATGAAAAATTATGACAGTTTCCAGCTCTGTTAATTTTCCGAAAATAAAAAATCTACTTCTTACTTGATTTATATGATTTTCTTTCTTCTTAACTTTTTATGACTTAATACTTTTTTTCCAAATAATTGGAAATCTTTATGGAAAAATTAATTATGTAACAATAATCAGGCTTTTCAGCGCCTTCTGTTGGTTTTGTATTTTTATGATATTTTATAAGTCTAAATTTATGTTTCGAAGCCTACAAGCTACATATTAAATTATCAACACTTTGCTTCTAAAAGATTAGTTATGAAGTAACAAAAAATTCAAAATGAATTCCGCAAGCTTTCGGTAAGTCCACGAAGATTTTGGATTAGAAAAAATCCTTAAGCTGCTTCAATACTAATAAAAAAATCCGAATTTCGTAAATCAAATCTTTTCCAGTTAGAAAAGTCTAAAAAAGATATTTGTCTTCATGTCTTTCATTAAAAAATTGCCCCAAAAAATTGAAAACTCTGTTTATATTAAATTTAAAATTAATTTTTCTACAGTAATATTACCGCAGAATATAAAAAAACATTCAACAGCGAACACATACACAGAAAATAATGAAAAACTATTTAAATTTGAAGGAATTTTTTTGCTTCACTTGTATTTTATATAAAAAAATTACTGGCTTTATGCGTGCTTGGCACCTGGTAGGCGTGATAAGCTTTTTACATTCAAAGAAGTAAAGCAAAGACAAACAAAAAATCACATTGCTACAACAACAGTGTTTCCAATTACATTTATTAAAAACAAGTATTCAAATTCAAAGAGAAAAATACTAAAATTCTAATAAAAATAAACACCAACAACAATAGCAACAACTTTGCGCAGCAAACTTTAGTAAAACAAAAAAAATAAATAAATATTTAACTACATAAGTAATAAAAAATAAGTAAAAAATTTGAAGTTTTTTCGCAAAACATAAAAATGCAGTTGAGAATGTAGAATTATTACACAGAAATACTAAGAAATTTAGAAAAAAAAATTCATTGAAAAATTGCTAACCTGAGAAAAAAGAAACACGAAAATGAAGCTCGTTGAGTAATATTACGCTAATGAATAAAATTTAATGAGATATTAATAAAAACATGGAAATTAGTAGTGAACAATTTTTTTGAATAAAAACTTGCTGGAACAATGGGAACTTTTTATACTAAGTAAAACAAAAGAAACATGAAATCATGAGAAATTTTCGTTCTTGCTAAAAATTCAAAACCAAAATACTGCAACTCTCATTTGCTTCCTCCATCTGCAGTGCTCCCTTCCTAGCAAACCTCACTCCCCTACTTTCAATCAAGCAATTTTCCAAGCAGATGTTTGTTTTTAATATGTTTTTGGTTTTTTGTTTAATTTTTCCTTTTATTTTCATGTAAAATAAAAATACGGTCATACTTCCATCCAATGGCTTTACATTTTCCGTAGTGAAATTAGCAAAGCCCAATTTTTTTTCTCCGTAAAAAAATCGAACTACAACACCTCATTGTAGCAAGTTGTTGTTGCTGCCTTAGACCATCTTGCGCAGCAGTTTGTTGATTTTGTCTTCGCGGTTGCCAAAGTCACCGCCCTCAACATAGTGGTTGGCCTTCTTGCGCCAGCCGCCGGTTGGGGTGTTCAGCTTGAAGGGCCACAGGAAGTTGGATGCATACTTGAAGTTGGGTCCCACAGTGAAGATCTCGTGCACCATATCCTCCACGCACTGAATGCCATGCGCCTTGCGCATTTTACGCTCAATCACGAAGTTGTCGGTGATGGGCACACGCTGGCGTTGGTGCTTCACAAAGCCGCGCTTGTAGATCAGTCCGCGCACCGACTTCAGGTTGGGGTAGCCCCAAGTGATGTAGGGCTCAGCAATGCGCAGCATGTTGATGGTGGCCTTGTTCAGCTTGATGAACACACCGTTGTTGATCTGACGCAGACGGAACAGCTGCAACACTTTGCGCACCTTGGGCGCCACTTTGTTGATACTGAACAAGAACAGAATGCCAAATTAGATTTAGCTATGCATAAGTAGTGATGCTACATACCCGCGAATACGGATCACAAATGCCAGCTTTGCCTCACCGGGCACGTAGTATTGGCCGCGCGCCTTGGCCAGGCGGCGCATCTTGATTTCACGGCGCTCGGCCTTAATGTACTCATTCTGGTATTTCTCGGCACGCACTAGATTCTCATGCTTGCGCAGGGCAACGACGGCGGAACGCTTCAACTTGCGTTTGGTTAGCGCAGCACGCTTGCTGATTGTTTTCTTGCTGATCTTCAGCTTTGACTCGGGCACGGCCGGCAGCTTCTTGGCTGGCTTGGCTTTCGCGTCGGTTTTCTTGGCGGCCGTTGTGGCAGTCATCTGCAAGTGCAACAATAATACGGCAACATTTTACATATGATTCCATGGCGTTGCGGTTGGTTTAAATGCGAAAAATTTGAAAAAATATTGCTAACCTTAACTTGTCACTTAGCACGTTGAAAGAGAAAAGGAAAAGGCGAGAGGAAGTTGATGGCCATGTTGGATGCGGTTGAAAACGGTGAACAAAAGTGGAGGCGACCATGTTGGCAGCACTGCATAAAGTGACAGCAAGACAAATGGGGAGACGAGAATATGACAGCAAACTCAAGAAAGCATTGTTAATTGAATATAAATGACGGCAAATTTAAATGATGGGAATAATTGCAATTATTGAATAATGGGATTAATTTAGTTATAGTTGAAAACATGAAATAATGACTGTATGCAATTGTTGAGTGGTTAATGCTGTTTGGTTTGGTTATCCGGTTGGTGTCTCAGCTAATCGGTTGAAATTTGACAGCAGTTTACGGTTCGTCAAGTGGCAGTTGACAATTGCTTATTGTGATAGTTGGGAAACAGCTGTTCGCTAGTTTTTGAAGCCAAAATTTCGCGCCTTCGCTTTCATTTCGAGGGATCATTTATTTTGGAAAGTATTTTGCTGCAGGAGTTGAACATTTGAAATTTATTGCTGTAAGTAAGAAACATGCCTCTTCAATGTGCCACCAGTCCGGTGTATCGCACCAGTGCGCAGCAAAAGTTACAGAGCAAGCAGGCAGCCAAACTGTATCGCTTTGGCTCACCGAAGCTGCGAGATCAATTGCGTGAGGTATGTAGCGATTTGCAAAAAAAAAATATTGATTTTCAAAAAAAAGTAAACCATTTGCGTTTTTGCAGAAGTGCCGCATGCGGGTGCGTGAGGCACGCAAAGCCAGCTTTAGCGGCAGACGACTGCTGGCCACGGTGGACGAGAACGTATGTGCCGAAATGCTGCATATTTCAATTTCATATTGTTAAATAATTTTTGTCTAGTTTGACTTTGATGAAGTGTTGCGCCAAGAGTTGGCTAGCCTGGAGAATGATATACGTCTGCAGGAAGAAATCTACAAAGAGCTGCGCGATGAACTCAACGACTGGTTTGCGGAGCAGCTGGAAGCGGAAGAGTCCTATTTGATAAGTACTGCCGAAAGTGAGAACAACAACGACGCCATGTGTCCTATTTGCCAGAAGCACACGCTCGTCATAAGGCAGCCAGCAAAGCAGCAGCTTTATAGAGACTACAGCTGCCAGTGTGGTGCCAGGTGTGTACAGCGTGAATCGGTGGGGTTCCATAACCAACTTTCAATCGCAATACACTTGAATATATTTGCAGAATATTTGATATTTGATATTGATTTGATGTATATTAATCCTTTAAATTTTATATATATTTTCTTAGCTTCTTGTTTCCCGCCGACATGGCACAGTTACGTGCAACTCTGCGCGTCAAGTTGGACTTGCATGAGCAACAGTGTCAGCAGCCGTTGAATTTTTTCTTGGAGCCACAGCTGGATGCAGCTGAGACGGCTGGCAATCGGCTGAATGCCATGTGCGAGCATTGTGATTATTTTTGCTGTTTCTAAATTGTTTGTATGTTTTTTGTTGTTGTTATACACTAAGCAATAGTTGTTAAGTTATTGTCCAACTGTTTTGCCTGTTGAGGAATAGCAACAAATGAAATCTCTGAAATTCTATGTAGGTTTTTATATGTTTTGCTTTACATTGACTACTTTACTTTAAGTTGACTAATTTGCTGGTGTCATTGAATAGAATTCCTATATTTATTATTTAAGCGTATTTAAAACGGACCTCATATTCTATTTAATAAAAAACATATTGTAAAATGATATAAATACACGTTCAGATGAAATATTTTGTTAATTAAATATTTTAAATTAAATATTTTGTCAATGGTGGAGTATTTGCAATTGTAAGGAAAGATATAGGACTCAATGATGATAATAGGTTACTGCAATTCGATTTTTTTGAAATATTTTTGGTTATATAAATTTTCCAAAGGTGTTAAAAGCAGATCTAAAAGTTCTTCATTGGAAAAGACTTCAGCAGTTTGGAGTTCTGAATTTTTTTTGTCATAGTTTGACTTGGAGTTTTACATACCTCCATGTCATGTTGTCAATTGTTTACTCCATGTCGACAACCGCTTGTTTGTTAACTGACTTTGTGCTGTTCACTTTGATGCTTGCAAACCGCAGCACAACTTTTCGTGCACATGTTAAAGTGTCTATTTAGTTTTATGTACACTATTTCGCATTTGTTTGTTTGTTCATATGTTCATATGTGTGCACGTATATAAATGTAGTGTTTGTGTGTGTGTATTTGCTATACCGGAAAATCAAAACCACTTTCCAAATATTTGTTGCAAAAACATGCATGCGTTCGGTTAGTTAGAATTTTGCTAATGGTTCTTGTTGTTGTTGCTTTGGTGATGGCATATCCATTTTGGTCCATATGTGTACAAGTTTGTTGGAACTGGGACTGTGTAGATATGTGTTTGTATGCGTTGGCAATTTATGGCCAGTTACCAGCGTTGTCGGTCACTGGCTGACTGACTGACTGCGCGTCGCATTGCGTTGCGTGTGAAACCCCAAATGATCAATGAAATTGTTTACAATGTGTAAACATTGACACACAGCTAAAGTTTAGTTGGCAGCGCTACGGCATTAATTGTGGGTAATATTAGTGCTTAGTATGGAATAATTTATTTAACACTAGAAAGTCCGGAAGTTTTCCATACCTACAAAGACTAAATATTATATTCGCTGATATATCGAAAAGTACACATCGAATTTGACTAATTAATTGTAAGAACACTAACTGTAAAACTAATTGTAGAACTTGATACAAATATAAAAGTCGTCAAAGCAAAAGTTGATAGATATACTAAAACAAAATACAGATATTTAAAATGAAAACCTGTCAAAATGACCGCAATGGTCTCTCTAGTGTTAACGGGCAATAAGTAAGTAAAGAAAGATGAGGAATGGATTTAATTTTTTTGAGATCAATTAAACTTTTTGTAACAATAATGTTCTGCACAACTGCGGTCCGCCTAGCAGAGACAACACGACAACACTGAACGGACATTTGTCGGCAGCAGCAGCATTGCATAGTTTAAGGAGGCATTCGAATTATCGCAGAGAGGGTTTGAGGCAATGCTGGAATGTTCGAGAACGAGTTGTGTTTTGGGCAGACAAGTATAAAAGGCGGCCGAAATTGCTGTTGCCAGTCAGTTTTGCTTTTGACAAGCAACGTTGTAACACGTATAAGAAAAGTAAAGTGAATGTAAAGTGACTTTGGAAGAATGTAAATAAGGTGACTGCGGTAGTGAACTGCGTTAAAGTTTTTTTTAGCACAATCTAGCGATACGAAGTACGCCTGCTATGGTCAGAAAAACTAATTTTCGAATTCTAATAATATAAACTTAAGTGTCGCATATAAGCTTTACATCACCTTAGGCACATTAACGGATTGACGGCTAAGCTTTTTAGCTCCTTAGCGGACCTGGAGAAGATCTTTCAAGCAATACTAACAAATTTATCATAGCCAGCAAGTGGCTCCCATCTACGGAATTGTATAGGTGAAGTACCTACGACACTTTGTTTTTTGAGAGAAGTGTCGCGGGCTATCGTTTCCTCAAAGAAGTCTAGTTACCTGGTTTTCTGAGAGAGTGTTGGTTTTTCGCTTTTCTCAAACAGTTTTGTGATTTCGGATTTCCTAGAAAAGTCGAGTGGCTTTGGGGTTTACTTAGAAGTCTCGTAGTTCTCGGGTTATTTCGAAAAGTTTCCTATTTCTTGGCTTTATGTTTTTTTTATGTGTAGCCTCGTGGTTCTCAAGTAACATCTTATTTGATTCGAGCTCTGGAAGGAGTTTTGATAACATTATCTTTGCTGTTAGAAACCTTTTAGCGAGACAATAATTCAAAAAAAATTATATATATATATATATATATATATATATATATATTATCTAGTTTTCCGGTTTTCTGAGAGAGTTTTGGGTTTTTCGGTTTTTTCAAAAAGTTTTGTGATTTCGGATTTCATTCCGCAAGTGGCTCCCATCTAAAGAAGTGTGTAGACGAAGTTCTTATAATACTTCGAGATACTTTCAGAGATCCTTTGAGAGAAGTTTAGCCGGTTTTTGTTTCCGCAAAGAAGTCTCCTTTTCCGCTTTTCTGAGAGAGTTTTGGGTTTTTCAGTTTTCTCAAAGAGTTTTGTGATTTTGGATTTCTTAAAGAAGTCGCTTGGCTTTGCGGTTTATTTAGTTGAGTGTGGTGGTTTTTTATTTTCTTAAAGAAGCCTCGTGGTTCTTGGGTTATTTGTTAGGTCTCCTGTTTCTTGGCTTTAGGTTTAGTTGGTGTATAACGTCGTGGTTCTCAACTAACTTATGGAAGAATCGAGGTGCCTGTGGTTAAGAAGCATTCTCAGAGAGGTCTCCTAGTTTTTGGTTTGGTCACGTGGTAGCACAATGGACAGCATGGCCTAAGTGATGCCCCAGACCCGGCCACTTAAGCTAATGCTTTGGACTTTCCAATTGTATTATGATGAGTATGAAAGATGAAAAAGTTAGGTTAGGTTAGGGTGGCAGCTAGAAGAGCTTAGAAGAACTTAGGCCATAATACGGCCCGTTGTGGTACCACGTGAAGCACGTGGCCGCCCTTCGGCTTACACACCCCCCCGGGTGACAGGCAGGAGCCATCCCGATTCCGTAATGAATCGGGCGATGCGGCCGATGCTGGGTCCTGTAAGTTCGGCCAGACCGCTGAAGACTGGCGCTCCCAGCACCCGGAGTCGTCTCCTCGCTAGTGCTGGGTAGTGGCACATCAGGTGCTCGACGCTGTCTTCCTCGCCCGCATCGTCGTAGCTGCGGCAATGGTCGTTGAAGGGGAGACCGAGTCTCCTGGCGTGTTCGCCGTTCGTCCAGTGTCCGTCAGCACAGACACTGTGGAGTAGATGGAATTCGGCTTTAGTCGCAGCAATTCGCGTGTTCTGCCATGGTTAAGCGACGGCCAGGTTTCTCTGGAGATCCTGCAGAGGCTCTCCTCCGCCCAGAGTCGATTAGCCAGGCGGAGATACGCCTGCCTGACCACCAATTTGACGGTCGCAAGGGGGATGCTATATTGCGTAGTGGGTGCTGGAAGTAGAGTGCCTTTTCTGGCCAACTCGTCCGCCACGCAGTTCATGAAAAAGTTAGTTTCTAGATTATTTGAAAAATTAATAAATTTTCAATTGTAACAAAAAATTTTATTGTTTTCAAAATATGAGATAAAAGATAAACCATTGGCATTGGAACTTTGAGTCTAAGACTACCAGATACGATTAAGAATTGAAAAGTTATGGGTTGTAATTATATTGGAATTTTTCTGTGAAGCTAATAAGAAACCTAACCTAACCTAACCTAACCTAATCTAATCCTAATCCTAATCTAATCTAATCTAATCTAATCTAATCTAATCTAATCTAATCTAATCTCATCTAATCTAATCTAATCTAATCTAATCTAATCTAATCTAATCTAATCTAATCTAATCTAATCTAATCTAATCTAATCTAATCTAATCTAATCTAATCTAATCTAATCTAATCTAATCTAATCTAATCTAATCTAATCTAATCTAATCTAATCTAATCTAATCTAATCTAATCTAATCTAATCTAATCTAATCTAATCTAATCTAATCTAATCTAATCTAATCTAATCTAATCTAATCTAATCTAATCTAATCTAATCTAATCTAATCTAATCTAATCTAATCTAATCTAATCTAATCTAATCTAATCTAATCTAATCTAATCTAATCTAATCTAATCTAATCTAATCTAATCTAATCTAATCTAATCTAATCTAATCTAATCTAATCTAATCTAATCTAATCTAATCTAATCTAATCTAATCTAATCTAATCTAATCTAATCTAATCTAATCTAATCTAATCTAATCTAATCTAATCTAATCTAATCTAATCTAATCTAATCTAATCTAATCTAATCTAATCTAATCTAATCTAATCTAATCTAATCTAATCTAATCTAATCTAATCTAATCTAATCTAATCTAATCTAATCTAATCTAATCTAATCTAATCTAATCTAATCTAATCTAATCTAATCTAATCTAATCTAATCTAATCTAATCTAATCTAATCTAATCTAATCTAATCTAATCTAATCTAATCTAATCTAATCTAATCTAATCTAATCTAATCTAATCTAATCTAATCTAATCTAATCTAATCTAATCTAATCTAATCTAATCTAATCTAATCTAATCGAATCTAATCTAATCTAATCTAATCGAATCGAATCGAATCGAATCGAATCGAATCGAATCGAATCGAATCGAGTCGGGTCGAATCTAATCTAATCTAATCAAATCTAATCTAATCTAATCTAACCTTACTTATGTAGTCAGCTAGTAATTTTAGTTGAAAATCTAATGTGAAATATCTTGAAAATACTTTTTGATGTGTGAATTTTTCGTGTAGAGTAGAGTGTTATAGAATAAGAAGAAGAAGAATAAACAAGGATGGATGTGGCATATGCGGAATTAAGCGAACGAAGGCTGTTGCATCATAGATTTATATATTTGTATATATCTGGCACTTCTTTAAATTACTGCTTACTCGAAACCCTCTGGCACTCAATGTTGTTGGAGTCTTTGTTGTAGATGAACAGATAAATGTTTAAATGTTGCTTTTAATATATCGAAGTGCGGGAGGCAAGTTTCTATATCGAAGACATTGAATGAATTTAAAATGTGACAGTGAAACTTACTTGGAGCACAAATACAAACTTTACATTGATTATATTTTCACATTTTCGGTTCCCTGATATTGAAATATTTTTTAAAAATATTTTGAAAATCTTAAAATATTTTCGAATTCTTAAAATATTTTTAAAACCACAATTTTTTAAATGGCTTTTCCAACACATTAGTGCCAATTGATCATTGTAGTTTTATGGCAGCTTTATCGCAGAAACATCACACATAAATGTGCACATTTCATGTCATCCTCGACATTTTTGATGACTTTAGCCAAAATTTAGTGGCTCTGCTCTTCAACGAATTGTTTCCAAATATCATTTAAAAAAAGAACAGATTTTTACAATTTCAACTACATTCTTGCATGAACGAGCAACTGTACAGTTCTGCAAATATCACAAACCGAGCAAAATCCAAACACTAAACTGGAACGAAAGCAGATCGGGCAGCGTTAAATTGGGCATTGTTGTTTTTGCATTTATTTTGTAAACAAATGAAGCACTTTGCCATGGCAAAACTAAGAAGAAAACCTAAACATGGAGGAGCACAACGAGAGGGGCGCCAAAAGAGCGCAGGAAGACCGGCCGCTGGCCGACTGGGTGCTGCGGATATCACACGTTGATCAGCGCTGTCATCATTCCCATCGTCATCATCGGCATTATCGGCAACTTTGCTTCATCATGATGTCATTTCGCAAGAAGAAAACCGTGCAGCAGCCACTTGCAGTTGCCAGCCGTCTCTTTGGCGCTCTTCGTTCTGGCGCTGCTCCACGTTGCGTCATGCCTGCGCCGCCTGCATATAACTTTCGGGAATACTTCGATGCTATACATTTGGGAAATATCGACGAGCAGCTGCCGTGGCCGCGGAAAATCGGCGGCTCAGATGTGTTGCGCCAGTCAACGCACACAGAACGACGATCGGCAATTGACGGCGCTACTGGAATCGGGCGTACTGGAGCATTTTTTCGTGCAAAAATCGTGTCGGTCGGTCATTCAATTGTAGGCATATAAAAATATATATTAATATAGGCGCGAACATGTATTGAAATGTTGTTTGTGGCATTTGCTTGAAGCTCATTTTCGGCTTGTCGCCGGTCACTTGGCTCTTGTTTGAGTTGCTGTGTGTGTGTGTGTGTTGTGTTGAGCGGAAATGTAAACAAATTGTGACACAGAATTATTCATATTAATAGCGAGCGAAAGTGAAAAAAATAAAATTGCTGTGAACATGGGTGTCAGCATGCGTTGCGATGTGGTCGAGCAACAGCCGGAAAATCTAAACACGGACATTTGCACCATCAGCGCAGTCAAATGGCGGCTGAGTGTTGGCTTGGCCATTGGATTGCTGGGCGTGGGCATTTATCTGTTGCAGAAATGGAAATATCGGTAAATAAATTCTATGATAAATACATTTTTGTAAAGATTGAAGTTGGATACGACAATTTAATTAATTGATTAATAAATTGTCCAACAGAACCTTACATTTTGTTTAAAAAAAGATTTAATCAAGTTTTTAGTTAATTTCTATTCAAAATAATCAGCACATAGAGACATATTGAAGTCTTTATTAGCTGGTGTGCCGTCAATTTTATTCTGCCACATATGCTGAACGATGATTGTTTATGAAATTTCGTATTTTTGAAATCGAAATTTGTCATGTTTAGATTGATTTTGGCGCCATGTTTAGGAAATAAATTGTTTGGTGTAGGATTAAGGAATTAATGAGAAATAATAAGAATTTATTATACAACAAAAAGGTGTATAATTTTCTCTTTTCAATGTTGGGTGTTTAAGTTTAAACATTTGCTCAGTGAATTTCTTAGAAATGATATCAACAGAAGACTTCCAAGAGACTTAACCATAAATAATATATCTACATGAATTTACAAAACTTCTATCCTGTAGTGGGCAAAGATTTCTGTGTATAATTTCAAATAAATACTTTGCAGCAAATATTTGGGATTCGTTTAGATTTGAGCTTTTAATTAACCACATTAATCGGTTGCTGAATCGCAAATAAAATAAAATAAAATAAAATAAAATTAAATAAAATAAAATAAAAAAAATTAAATAAAATAAAATGTAATATAATAGAATAAAATAAAATAAAATAAAATAAATAAGGTACATCAAATACTGTAAAATCTACAACGAAATCTAATCTATAAAATAGCTTAAGTAAACAAACTAGTTAGCTTAAGACCATAGATGTCATAGCTATAATTTTACATATTGTTTTAAAAAAAGATAATTTTTCTAACAATAACAATTCTAAATAAAAAAAAATAAAATAAAATAAAAAAATAAAAAAATAGAATACAACAAAATAAAATAAAATAAACTTAAATATAATATAATAAAAAAAAATAAAATAATATAAAATAGAATGGAATAGAATAGAATGGAATAGAATAAAATAAAATAAAATAAAATAAAATAAACTAAAAAAAATAAAATAAAATAAAATAAAATAAAATAAAATAAAATAAAATAAAATAAAATAAAATACAATACAATAAAATAAAATAAAATAAAATAAATTAAAATAAAATAAAATAAAATAAAATAAAATAAAATAAAATAAAATAAATAAAAATAAAATAAAATAAAATAATATAAAATAAAATAATATAAAATAGAATAGAATAGAATAGAATAGAATAGAATAGAATAGAATAGAATAGAATAGAATAGAATAGAATAGAATGGAATAGCATAGAATAAAATAAAATAAAATAAAATAAAATAAAATAAAATAAAATAAAATAAAATAAAATAAAATAAGATAAAACAAAACAAAATAAAATAAAAGAAATTAAAATAAAATAAAATAAATTAAATTACAGGCCATAGAGGTCCTGCTATGAGGTTTTTCCTCCTATCCTTTGTTGGAACATCCTAGCAAGCGCAGCACTCGACAAATATACGAAAATAATAAAAAATTCGTAGTTCGAGTTTCATCAAATGGACTTTAGTTAAGATTACTTCAGTTCTTTGAGTAATAAATAAGATATTTTATATAATATTTTAATGAAGAATTAGCTACTAATCTGTGACCAATGCAACTGCCAAAGTGTTTCTCCTCAAAACCGTCAGTTAAAGCCTCAACATAACCTCAACTTTTGTCCTACATGTTCATATTTGATGTGATGTGAGGGAGGTGATGTATATATTTAGCATTGAATTGAAATAAATTTTGCTGGCAATGAGCGAAATGTACATTTGAATTTCAGTTATTGTATAAATACACAAAACTAAAAATATTTGCGCTAAATTCCTGTTGGAATTGCACACATTTCCAGCATAATTGTATAAACTACCACAAAACTCGACTACGGCCACTCATTGCCACATTGAAGAGTAAACATTTAAATGGACATATTGTGAAATGCGAGAGTGAGCAACGCAAATGCCAACTCACATTAAGGGAGGAGAGGAAAATGCAAAGATTGCTAAGCAATTCGACGAACATTTTCTTGACTATTTCAAATATAATGCAGATGAAATTTCGCATGAACAAAAAATAAATAAAGAAAACCAAAATTGAGCACACCGGCAGGCAAACAGACAGACACATAAATATGCAAAGTACCCGGCAATGTCAGGCAAAATCGAATTTAAACAAAAGTTTTGCCTAAATTTAGCAAGAGTGATTAATTTATGAACAAAAGAAAAACGCAATGAAAAAACGAAAACAAATGCAAACAAAACAGAAAATGTGGATATACAAAATGAGAGAAATACAAACAAAAATTAAAATTCTGCCGGCAAAAATTGTTTGGATTAAAAAACATTTTCGCAATCAGATTGCAGTGCGCTTCGATGGCTACAACAGGCAGCACAAATTCTAATGTACACACACGCACACATACGTTTTTATATACACACATATACATGTGTATGTGTGTATAACACATACATGCGCATTTTTGTCCAAATAAACCAAAACTCGTGAGTTATAAATTTGTTTATAACACTTTTCATGGCATAAATTGCATGAGCATTGAATATAAATTTGTATGTATGTATGTATAAATGAAACATATCTGTTTATGTGTACGTATGCGGGCATGCGTGTTGCAATTTTCATTTACTTGGTTTAATTTTTTAATCTTTATTGCGATTATTGTTAAATTTCTGCGAAGCGAAAGTATCACATTTATGGAATTTCCCATAGCGGCAAATGCAAACGCACACAAATGTCTGGTTTACTGTTTGTTTCTGCGTTGTGTCTATATGCATGTTTGTGTGTCTGTTTGAGCGCGCAATGACTCGAAGGCAGACATATGGGCCGGCAGACAATCAGTCAGCCAGCCAGCCAGCCACCATCAGTTGAAAGACACGAAAACTGCGCGCGCCTCGTCTGTATCCACACACACACACACACACACACACATACACACACATTGTTAACAAATGGCAATCCTAAGATGATTATCAAAAGGCGTACACAACAACAACAACGATCACTGTGACAATAAACAGTGGCAAAAAGCAATGACAACAACAACAATAAAAAAAATAAACAAACAACAAAAATAGTATCGAAACAGTGGCAAAGATAGTCATCAGTGTCTTTGGCGCATTCGAATGATTCAATGTTCAATGTTGCCACCGATGATGTTAATGCTGTGTGTTGTTGTTGTTGTTGATGATGCTGTTGATAATGATGATGACAAAGTGGCAAATAGATAAATGGACAAGCACATGTGCGCTCCTTCCTCGAATGTAAAGTAACAACACATGTTGCCTGCTTAAGTTGACGTTTCGCAAAAATAAAAACAAACAAAAAAAGCCAGAAAAACCATGTTGCAGCGACTTAGAATTACATATTTTACAAGTATTTGCTTTTAAAAGTATTTTAAATGTATGATGTGATTTCAGAAAAGTTGCAAAAGCTTAAAGCGCATAACTAATGTCTTCAAGAATGCCTTGAAAATTTACAACAATTCATTTACAAAAGTTTTTAATAATTTGTTGGCTATGATTATTGTATTCTTAGTTTATTTGTATAAATATTTAATATTAAAAAAAAAAAATTTAAATTGAAAATTACTATTTGCACTTTAATGGATCAACAATTTCTTTCCTCTCATTTGAGAGCTGACAATAAAACTGTTACTTGTACTTAAACGAATCATAAGTTGCCTGAACTGAACTTCTTACTAAACTTGGCGCAGTTAAGTGCGATAGAGTTGACTAATCAGGGTTTTGTTAATTCTGATATCGATTTTGCCTTCAGTTGTTTTTAAACATTGTTCCGAAAATTCACTTTGAAACGAATCTGTACTGATCGAAATATTTTAGTGGCCAAAAACTCCAATTGAGACGCACGAAAGTCTGGAAAGCCTTTTCCAGATAATTGGAAACATTATAAAATTCAAATATATCTAATCAGCCCATCTGGTGGACTATTGGTTGTATTTTTTTGAAATGAGGAAGAAAAATAAGGTTGACAAAAATTGCTGAAATCACATTTGGTGCTTCTAAGAGTTTAATGGATTTAGATCAGATTTCGTAGTGAGAGAATTTTAATGAAAAATCTACTCTCAGCTTGTTTCTCTCTTCTTTTACTCTACCTAACCTAACCTAACCCAACAAGTAAGAGCCTAATCAAAAAACTAACACAATATCAAAAATGCAATTTGTAAGATTTCATTCTATATATACATATTTCATCCTATATCTATGTATGTGAATGCATTAAAATGTTTATAAATCAGCGGCTGACGTTTAGAAAATTCTCCAAATTAATGAATTAGTTACTACCCATATGCATCGATCTACATGTGCTTGTAAAGCATTCCACATTTTTTCTTCAAATTTATTAATATCATTTGATTTATAAAAATGAGCACAATATTGTTTCAATTACAAAGCACTTATGTTCAAATGCAGTAAAATGTATAAAAAGAAAAATAGGTTAAGCAATTTCAATGTTAGACGCTCAACAATTAATGAACATTTAAAAAAAAACGCTCATCAAAACAGATATAAAGAGTAGCGCTGCATGTGCCCCTATAATAAGAATAAGAATAACAACAATAACCACAAAAACAACAACAATACACAATGAATAACAAATAATGGCTTGTTAGCTGCACTGATTTATAGGAGCTCACGTGATCTTTTCACTGCCGCTCTCTTATTTTAACTTATTTGCTGTTGCATTGATTTGGCACAAATTCTCTGACGGCTGCGCAGTGACTCGGGCAGTGCTCACGTTTATTATTTGCTCTAAGAGTGTTTTGGCTATTTAGTTGCTAGTCATTTTGGCACATTTTTCAAGCATCTATCATTTTAGCATTCAAAGCCCAAAAAAAAGGGATATTTGAAAGAAGGAAAATTAAGAGTGAAAGATAGTGCTCCATGTTTTTTGCTTATAAAAAAATTGAAAGAGAAAAAGTAATCTCTACATATTTTTGGTTTTTTACTCTATTTCAACAACACTGCTGGTTGATGAAATAAAGAAAACCGAACTGATTGAATGAAATGCTTGAAATCAAATATTCAGCAAAAACTGACTAACTGCCTATTTGTTTTCTATAATTGTAATTGATGTATTTAGGAGCCAACCTTCACCCATCCTTAACCCCTTTTGGGCCAAATACATACAAGTGAATCATGTGTGAAGTCATTAATTTTCGGTGAATTTTTGAGACTAAAGAATAGATGCGAAAGAAGGTGAATGACGATAAAATTCTTTAAAAATTTTATGTATTTCTGTTCTTGTGAAAAGTAAAATGTGAGCAATGCAGCAATGTGACGCAAAGAAAAGCAGCACAATTAAGCTTTGCAGTTATGGCCGTTAAAATTTAATTTCTAAATTCCTTAGGTGCTGAGTTTTTCTGCGTCTTTGCAATACCCATCGACATTGAACCACAATGCAAACATATTTTTTTTACTGATCTCGGACTACGCTGAAACGCTCTTTGCTATGAAATAAATTGCATGGAAAATCTTGTATTAATCGATTCAATTAAAGGGAAGGTTGTAGACAAAAGAAATGGAAAACTATAGAAATTGAATAATTATAAAAATGTATAAGCTATGTGCTTTGAATGCTTCGAAATTACTTGAATATACAAATACTGAGAGCTAAAGCAGTCGCACTTTTTGAAACTTAATACAATATTGCGCGGAAATTTGTTCAAATAACTCAAAGATTATCTCTTCGATTATCTATTTTGAACTTGCAGGACCAAGATAGAATACAATTTAGATGTTTGAATCTACAGACTGACATCCAAAACATTTATGTTTTCCTTACCTGACATGGTTTGGTCCTGAAACTTATAAATACAAAATTTTGTTAAAAGGAGACAATTTTCTTTTTTCGTTTGATACACATATCTTCATCATTGCACAACCGCAAATATTAAAAAAAAAATATTTAAAATGTTCATGTCCTTAAAATTTTAAAGTCCTTTAAAAAGGACTTTGAGTCTGAAAATGAAAAACTGACTATGCCAGGTTACTATACATGCGGTTTATATCAACATTTGGATGGATCTTGACAAAAATGTTTTTTTTTTGTCGGACGGAGTAAAAATTTAAAGTTGGTATTTTCACTCAGTGCCTTATAATTTTGTAATTTTTCTTTCGATTCTATCGACGTTAGGCCTAATATTTGCACAAGTAGTATATCTTTCATATAAGAATCTGAAACCAGAGGAGATAATTTATTTTATCTATAAAGAAATCATTTGAAAATTTAAAATTTTTGAAAATGTTCGAAAAATTCACTATTTTTCAACTTTCACCAGCAGTAATTTCACCAAATCGTATCTGATTTGGACATTTTATATATCGCTGGAACGGCTAAAGTATTATCTTTTAAACGATGGACCATTTGTGTTAGTCAGATGATGAGTCGTTTACGAGATATTTGCTTATAAGTGAAACAACAGGGGGAAAACTGGTTTTTCGACGATTTTTAAAAAGCGCTTCTTAAAAAAAAGTTTTTGGTTTTCAGTTTTGTGTTCAGCGGCTCAAAGTTAGTTTAGAAAACACTTTTAATTTTAGGTGCACTTTTCGTGTCGAATAGTGTAATCAACAGTGGCGGCTTAAGGTGCTCGGGGGCCCGGGGCGGCGACGGCTGAGGGGGCCCCCAAAAAACGGTGCAGACTAAGGTTGCGTACAAAACTAATAACGAGAATTTCCGGTTATGCTTTTTACTTTTTTTTTGAAAATTTGTATTCCATTAAACCGTAAACGGAAATTATTTTGAAACGTATATGTGCTTGAAATCGTATAGAAAGCAATAGAATCCCAGAGAAAAAATGAAAAATGGATAAAAGGATAATCTTACTAAATCTTTCCAAAATTGATAAAAACTTTCGTAAAATTAGGAAAACTTTTGGGAGAGCAAATTCGTAATTTCAAAAATCTCTAAAAAAACGGAAAATCTTGCTTCGTTACTACGATCTGGCTATTTTGTAAACTACTCAAACAGGAGGATTACTCGACAAAAAATAAAAGTGTTTTTAGACTAACTTTGGCCGCTGAACACGAAACTGAAAATACCAAATTTTTTTAAGAAGCGTTTTCCAAATATCTTCGAAAAAGGAGTTTATTTTCCTGTTTTTTCAGTTATGAGCACATATCTCCTAAAAGAATTATTCCTTTTACACGAGCTGTCCGTCGTTCAGAAGATTATACCTTAGCCTTTTTCGTGATATACCTATAGATTGTACGGCAGCCGCCGTAGCTCAGCTGGCTAGTGCGTTGGGCCGTGAGTCAAATCCGACGCTCGAACCCAGGTTCAATACTCCGTCGCGCTAACACCGAAAAAAAATAAAAACAACAATTTTTCTTTCGGCGGCTGACCTCTCAGCAAGAAATGGCAAACCTCTGAGAGTAAAATTGTCTATGAAAATGCTACCAACTCGCCGTTCGGAATCGGCATAAAACTGTAGGTCGCCTCCAACCTTGTAAAAAATTCACACGCACAACATGGACGGTTGCGGGTTGCTAGGCCTTAGTCGCGGTATCGGGCTGTCGTGCCAGTCAATTATTATTATTATTATTATTATTATTATTATTATTATAGATTGTCCAAATCAGATGAGATTTGGGGAAGTAACTGACAATGAAAGTTGTAACAAAGTGAATTTTTCGACCAATTTAAAAAATCATAAATTTTCGAATATTTTTTTATAGAAAAAATAAATTGCCTCCTCTGGTTTCAAAAACTAAAATGAAATATAGACTATTTTAGCAAATATTAAGCCTTACATCAATAGAATTGAAAGAAAAATGACAAAGTTATGATGCACTGAGAAAACACCAACTTTACATTTATTACACCGTGCGAAACAATTTTTTTATTTGGCCGACACCCATCCAAATTTTGATATAGACGTGAAACTAGAGATCATTTATTTTTACATTTTCTGATTCAAAGTCCTTTTTAAAGGACTTTAAAATTTCAAGGACACACACATTTAAAATATTTTTTTAAATATATGCAGTAGTGCAATGATGAAGATTTGGGTATCAAATAAAAGAGGAAATTGTCTCCTAAATTTTCTATTTTGAACTTTCAGGACCAAAATATGTCAGGCATTGAAAACATATGAACATGTTTTGGATTTCAGTCTGTAGATTCATACATACCTACTATACATCAAAATTTTATTCTATTTCAAAGTTATAGTCTAGAAAACACTTTTATTTTTGACTTTTACAAAGTTTAATGAGGTTAAGTAATTGTGTAATTTACACTAGTTTACAAGCAAACCCTAAGATTGCGATATTTAATTTTTAACTTAGAATTTTGTGTTTGCATATTTTGCACAAAATTTTAAGTTAAAAATTAAATATTGAAATCTTTGAGGGACAATTTTTTGAAAATTTGCAATTACAATTGTTATTTAGAAAGGATGTTTTCTTGCTTTTATTGAACTGAATTTGTTATTGTTATTTCGAAGTCAATTGTCGATACTGTGTGTCTTTCAATTGATAAAAGTGACAAACAACTTAGTCTTTCATCAACCATTGTGGAGCGCAAATAGTTTTTTACAAGTTTCAGTTTTGAAAAACTTGACATTTTTATATACAAGCTTCTCTCGGGGGCCACCTGGAGCCCGGGGCGGTCCGCCCCTCCGCCCACCCGTTAAACCGCTACTGGTAATCAACGCTAGATATCATCCAATCATAAAATTTTACTATACCAATGATCAGTGGTGCACACAGAATTTCATTTGGGAGGGGAGAGGGGATACTGTACATAACTTTTAACCCACCTTTTAAGCCGATTATTAAAAATCTCAGTTATCAGCCAAAATTTCGGCAACAAACAGATAAGTATTTGAACCCCAAAAACACCTTGTCTACGCCAGTGCTTGTAATAGGAATATATTTGCTGTTAAACCTTTTGTGGAATTTATAAAAAAATACTGCAAAAGCTGGGATAATTTTAAGGAGACAAAATCCATCCCTAATTTCAATACCAACACACATCAAGGACCTAAAATCATTAAAGAACTTGTGAAATATACATTAACACTAGAAAGACCATTGCGGTCATTTTGACGGTTTTTCATTTTTTAATGTTTGTGTTTTCTTTAGTATTTCTAACAACTTTTACTTTGATGCTTTTATTTTTTTTATCGGGTTCTAAAATTAGTTTTACAATTAGGGTTCCACAATTACAATTAGCCAAATCTGATGGGTACTTTTCAAGATATGAGCGAATATTATATGGAAAACATGTCTTTCTAGTGTTAAGGACCTAAAGTTGGAAGTTTGCTTAATTTTACAATAATTGAATTTAAAGAAATGAATACAACTCAGAAAACCAGCTACCAACATATCCCAAAAGTTCATGACATCAGAAATTAACGAGCCTTTTAATTCGGATTTTTGATTTTATCAATGAATCTTCCACTTGTTGTAATGTTCTCGGCACTTGTGTGCATTTAAATCTAATCTACCACATGTCGGCAGCAATGAAATGTGCTTTCAATGCCTCAAAAAGACACACTCGGATTATTTTCTCTATCTAATGAATCGCACTCGAATCAATGATCAATGAACAAGTAACCACTTCCGTTGCGTATTAAAATCTAAATTGGTATCCAAAGAAAATTGGCTTTGCTTTTTCACTATTGCCGACATTTGCCCCACACGTGGCCATGCGGCAAATTTTCATAAAAGCACAACTAATGATTTTATTGATTTTTACGTAAAAACATATGTATAAACAGATTTGTTCTCTTTAACTTTTGTGCCCTGCAATGCGTGGCTCTTCGCTTTTCTTACTCCCTCTCTTTCTCTCTTACTGCCTCTAAGTTTTCTGACTTGCTCGGTCGGCCGCCCGCATGGCTCATTATCGATTACACTGACTGTGGTTGCGGCGCAGTCCGTGAAGTGCCACTTCACTACTTGAAAATTTCGGGCAATTGTTCGAGTGAGCCTGCCGCCCCAATCCAATTGTCTCAATTGCTGGCTGTACGCTAATCAATGGCAATGTGCCTGCAACAAGCTACTCACATCTTAGGCACAGCAGAGCACATCTCGGCGCTGGCAGTGAGCAGTCGGCGTGTGTGGAACCGTTTTGCGGCGGCCACTTGAGGCAATGTAAATGCGCTTAATTAAGCATTAAATATGAGTGCAAACACTAATAAACAAATGAACATGCATAGCGGCAAATTGTTGTGTGCCCGCACGCTTGTTCATTCCATCTGTTTGTCTGTCCGACTGTCTTTCTGTCTGTCTATTTGTTTGTTTTTGAGGGCGCGCGTCATTTTGTTTATTTTTATCTGCTACGCATTGTTTGTGTGTATTGTGGTGTCATGCTTTTCGCTTAGTTTGTTTTGTTGCGCTAATTGTTGTTGTTTTTGATGTTGGTGCTGTTGTTGTCGTTGCTCCTTTTTATAGCCACTTAACTGTGAAAAGAAGAACTGGAGTGGCACATATCAAACTCATTCATTCATTCATTCACTTAGTTCTTCAACTCGCTGCTGGGTGTGCGGGTTTTTTTTTCTGGCTCCTTGTCGTCTTGTTTGTTGCCTTTTTTTGTTGTTTGCTTTTATTTTTTGTTTATTATTGTTGTTGTTCGTCTTGATTGCAATTATGTGAATGAGCAGAGTACAGCGATAGAGACAGTGAACGGCTGGACATGTGACAATGCATGCACAAAATATTCAGCCTGAAAGTAGGCTAAAAGAAAGTGGTAGTACTAACTGTTATTAACCCTAAAGTGTGTGGTTAAAAAAGAACACTCTTACTCATGTGGTGGGGTACCCCGGTACAAATTGTATGAAAATGTCTCACATTTTGTTCGCACTGTTAGACATTTTGCCATTTTTGCAAAGCTGTCCTTCGACAGGTTCAACAAATTTTTACGTTTTATAGGTTTCGATAACGATGCTAGCCGACCTTTACGAGCCCAAACAAATAAAACGGCTGCCATTTTTTGTTGATAAAATTGTTCTATTACAAATTATTTGCTTTAGAAAGTTTTACTTACAAGAAATATCTAAGAAATCCATGCAACTCCATAAAAAATGTGTTGGGTTACCCGGGTGCCCCAGCAACTAAATGGAATCAAACATTCGAAAATAAAGACATACAGTCGTGTCAGGCTATAGTGAACCCCCTATATAGTGAACACCTCGATATAGTGAACACCCAAACTTTGACATCGAGCCTCTAAATATAACAAAAAATTCAAGCCAAAAACAAATGTATTTTGAGCAAATAAACGAGTTTTTGACCAAAAATTTTAACCTCGATATAGTGAACAACCTCAATACTGTGAACAGGCCTTGCAATAATTAGTTCACTATATCCAGACACGACTGTAATACCATTTTGGGAGTTGTCATGAATTTTCACCTTTCTAGGTTATCCGCAAATATATAAAATTTCAGTATCAAAGTGGGCTGGGGTACCCCAGCACACACACATAAGGGTTAAGCCCATATTATGAATATTCTTTTAACATTGCTTTCTGCTGGTCTGAACGATTTCCGATTCACCCGAAATCCTTCAGACCAATTTGCCTTACTTCATTTGTACTGAAAACTCTAGAGAAAGTTGTGGACAACTATGTAAGGACGACAGTCCTATTAGACAGTCCTCTTCACACTTGTCAGCACGCATATCGGGCAGGACGCTCCACCGAAACTGCTCTATACCAGCTGACAAGTGAGATACAGGAAAGTCTAGAAGAGAAGGAAATGGCTCTATGTGCCTTTCTGGATATAGAGGGGGCTTTCGATAACACCTCTCATGAAGTTATAGACATTTCTCTAACCAGAAGGGGCCTGACAAACCCTCTAAGAGGTTGGATACACAGTATGCTCGCTACTAGGTTGGTGGAGATACAGACTAGTACGGGCGGCCTAGTAATAGCTAACACAACCAGGGGCTGTCCACAAGGAGGAGTACTATCCCCTCTTCTGTGGAGCCTCGTGGTTGATGACCTGTTACAGGAGCTGACTAACGCTGGCCTAACGGTCCAGGGTTATGCGGATGATATTGTAATCCTGTGCAGGGGGAAATTTGAAGATACCCTGCGGGATAGGATAACCTTAGGACTAAGGTTAACCAAGAAATGGTGCACAAAGGTGGGGCTGAACATAAACCCAGCGAAGACCACCATAGTACCATTTACTAGAAGATATAAACTTGACGCTCTTAGACCAATCCGTCTGGATGGGATAGAGCTTGAATTCCAGAAGGAGGTGAAATATCTAGGAGTTATACTAGATCACAAACTACTCTGGAAAGGACATTTGGAGGAGACGATAAGGAAGGCCACCAGGGTCTTCATGATCTGTAGGTCCATAGCAGGTAAAAGTTGGGGCTGCACTCCGACTATACTGAGATGGATCTACACGGCGATCGTGAGACCTATGATAACGTATGGTTCAGCTGTCTGGGTAAACAAGACCAGCCAACTAACCACTATCAAGGCGCTCAGCAAGCTACAAAGACTGGCATGCGTATGCATAACAGGGGCTATGAGAACGTGTCCAACAGCATCCATAGAGGTTCTCCTTGAACTAACACCTCTTCACTTACACATACAGACCCAGGCGAAGAGGGCTCTTCTACGGATGACTGACATAAATATCGGGAATGTGGGCTTTCTGAGCCGTAAGAGGATTGATACTCTTATTAATCAGTATCCTGACATTGCAATACCGAGGGACACAATCTCACTGAAATTCAGTTTTGTTAAAAGATTTAAAACTGAACTTAGTAACAAAAGGAACTGGGTAGGTATATCGGAAACGTATCTGATAGACCAGCATATGATATCCTGGTACACAGATGGCTCCTTAACGGAGGAGGGTACCGGGATAGGAGTATACGGCCCGAGGATAAGATACTCGGAACCTACGGGAAAACACACCACTATCTTCCAGGCGGAAATATACGCCATTGAAAGGTGTGCATACTTCAATCTGGCGAGGGGATACCGGAACCGTAAGATTGCTATCCTCTCCGACAGCCAAGCGGCAATCAAGGCTCTTAGATCCTACCAGGTGTCCTCGAAACTGGTTGTGGAGTGCCTTCAGAAGCTCAACGAACTTGACCGTTACAACCAGGTCTGGGTACTTTGGGTTCCGGGCCACGCTGGCATTGAGGGAAACGAACGGGCCGACGAACTGGCAAGGAGGGGAGCTTCCACACCTTTTGTCGGCCCTGAACCCTTTTGTGGTTTGGGAAAAGGAGCTTCTTCTATCCTAACGAGAAAGGACGAGATAACCAGAAGGACTCAATACTGGGAAAACCTACCAGGTCTGGAGCATTCCAAGATGGTTATCGGGTCCTACAATAGGAAAAGATTCGAGGATTGCATGACCCTATCAAAGAATAATCTAAGGATTATCACGGGAATGCTAACAGGGCACTGCAGATTGAATTATCATCTGGCCAAACTAGGAATCCGTGAAAACGGGTATTGCAGGTTCTGCTTGCAGGAAAACGAGACTGCATTACATATACTAGGAGAGGGCCCTGTACTCATGCATAAAAGAAAGAAATACCTGGGGGCCCATCTTATACCAGGTACGGACTGGGTATCCAGAGATGTAGGAAGTATACTAAAATTCCTCCTGGATACCGGACTCACTGACAGTCTGTGAAGTCCAAGTAGGGGGCACAATAGATCTACAGGTCGCAGGGCATCATCCCCATCAATAATAATAATAATAACATTGCTTTCAGCCAACTTTTGCTGTGTTGACGATGTTTTAGACAATAAACACTTATTTGTAGAAATTGAAAATAAACATTTAACATATACCATTTGTCTGCTCTTCAAATAGCGCGCATCCTTTTTCTTACGTGTTGGCACTCCAAACAATATGCAATGAATTTCGTTTCGGTTGATTTCGTTCTTTGAAGAATTTCAAATTGAAGTTGAAATATTTTTCACATTTCATTACGCAATCAAATCGAGTGTAAGCAGTAATCTTAATAACAACAAAAATTATATAAAAAGAAATATAAACGTATAACAACTACAACAACAACAACAAAGCCACATGTATTGGCATTGCAGACGAATTACAATTTTTTCCCTCCAAACTTTTAACCAAATTTAAGGTCGCCTAAAAAATATGAAACGCTTAATGCGTTACGGGCGGAAAATGAATGATGGCACCGGTGGCAACGTCCAGCGCAATAATAATACAACAACAACGCTGAGATCAACAACTTTGTTATGGCGCTACAGCATTGGTGCAGCTGAAATGAAAAGGCATATAAAAAAATAAAAAAGAATAAATAAAAAATAAAATCATAAAAAGTAGTAAAACAACGACTAACGAACAGCAATGCCAATACATGAGCGCAAAAATCACTTGAGAAAAAAAAATGTTAAATGTGCTGTAAAAATATTGCATACATGACGGCGCATTCGCTTGATTTTTTTTTACAGACTGTTTGAGAAGAGGCGAAGGCGTATATGTGTGGGTGTGCGAAAAATGTGTGGTTTTGCGACAGAAAACTGTAATAAATGGTTCGTAGTCGCTACTGGTTGCTGTAGTTGTTGTTATTGTAATGTTTTTCAAAATTCATAAAGAATGGGTTTCATAAATTCTGCACCGATAGTTTTTTTTTAGGGAGATAGTTAGACAAAGTAAAAGCCAACTATGCAACTGGTTGGTTGTGCACTAATACTCTCAAAAAACACACAAAAACTTCATTACTTTCGGAATGGTTTATGATTTGTTTATGGAAGGAATATCATTCAGTCAAGAATATAAATACTTATATGTAGGTGTGACTATTTAGATTATTAACTATTTAGATTATGCATTTGACTTTATAATTACATGAGGTATCATTCCTTAAAAAGTTTTCAAAGGCAAATTTTCCTTATTGGGGGTTGGTCATTGGCTGTTGAGATTTAAGGTAAATGCGCCTAATTCCGTGCTAGCCCCTAATTCTGTTAGTAGATTAAATCAGGGACGGATCTCTTGAATTATCCGAATATACTAAAATTAGGAGTTCCTTTTCTCAACTATGTAAGCTGTGCATTTGTCTTTATGCATAAATAAAAAAGGACTAAGAGAGCTTCAGTCAGAATGAGAAAAGGGAATTTTTCGATTATTGATTTCATATACTAAACCTGGAAGTCGAGTTCTTCTTAACCGTTTAAATTGTATATCCACCTTTATATATTATTGTAAAAGACTTTTTTGAAGGCAATATTTGTATTATTAGAGGTTTGTCATTGCGGATTGACAGTAGAGTCTTTTGTTTAGAGTCATTCGAATCAAAGATGGATGATTGAATGAGCTGATGAACTAACACTTTTGTGGATGGAATAAGTTCACAGAATCATCGGATTTGTGATTTTATATACTAAAATTCTAAAATCGAGCTGTTAAGGGAGCTTTTATAGGCAATATTTGTATTATTAGAGTCTTGTCATTGCTTGTGAACACTGGAAACGTTTGTTTAGAGTCGGTTGAATCAGGGACAGAACTTTTAAATTAGTTTATTGAAAAATAGTTTTCTTTGTTTTTAGAATGAGCTCTGAGAAACCTCTAATTTGTGCTTTCATAAACAAAAAGACGATGGTTTTTAAGTATTTTTTTAAGTATTAAAGTTGTGTATTCGACTTTATAAATACATGAATGAAAAGGACTTTGGAAGTTTTTTCTTAAGGAAGGAAAAAGGACTTAGGGTCGCTCATAGGGAAAATTTAATATTTATTTATTATTAAAGGTTTGCCATATCGTCATTGATTCATTTAAACTAGGAAGTTTTAAATTAGCTGATGAAAGAAATTATTATCTTTGTTGATGGAATGCACAGTGATTCGACTCCATACAACCGCGGGACAAAATTAGAAGGAGTGGTCCGTTCTTCATAAAATTTGGTATACTAGTTAATCATGGTCTGCTGAATTGAAATCTCCATTTGGTTTTTCTTAAACTGTCGTAGTTCGGCAATGCCTGAGGCTTAATTTTGCAAATTTCGTCATTTTTGGAAAGCTGTAGCACCAAATGTGTTGGCTAGATTTTTCAGATTTTACATTTAATCGGTAACGTGAGCATTGATTATTCCAAAGAGTAACAGAAATTGTCTTCGGACCCTCTGGTTTTGTAATAAATAATTATAATTTAATTATAATTAATAATAATTGACTGGCACGACAGCCCGCTTACGCGAGACTAAGGCCTAGCTTCCGGCAACTACCCGTGTTGTGCGTGTGAATTTGTACACGGGTTGGAGGGACCTACAGTTTTATGCCGGTTCCGAACGGCAGGTTGGGAGCTTTTTCATAAGCAATTTTTACTCTCAGAGGTTTGCCATTTCCAGCTGAGAGGACAGCCACCGAAAGAGAAAACGAGTTTTCCCGTTATTTTTTTTAGGTGCTATTACAGGCAGTATTTGAACCTGAGGTTGCTGCCTGCGACTCGCGGTCCAACGCACTAACCAACTGAGCCACGGCGGCTGCCGGTTTTGTAATAAAAACGATAATAATAGATGTATGTTTTGCATTTTTGCAGATTTTATCATTTTTCGTGCTAATTGCATACTTTTAGGCATAAATAAAATAAATTTTGTCGAAAAATATGTGTTTAGACCACTTTTCAAATTGAATTATTTTCTGAGATCGGAAGATATCGGAGGATATAATTACATTATCCGATAAAGAAAGAATGCTTCTTAAAATTAAAAAAAATCCAGGAACATACTTTCACATACTTTTTAGATATTTTCGTCTAAGTTTTGCCAATTTTCAGATTTTTAACTTAGAAAAATATTTTGAATTTAAAGTAAAGTAAAAGCCTACGCTTTGCAAATTTTGGGAAAACATTAAAAGCGAAAATTACCACATCATTTCTTATTTTATATTGAAAGTTTAAGCAACTTCGTGTCAGCCAATTATTTTTAAAATTGTTTGTACTCAATAGACTAAAAAACAGAAAATATGAGTTTCAATTTTTTTGTGAAAAAAATTTAAACTTTGAGCCGCTTTTGTACAGACACTAATTGATTTATTGCAAACATTTTTTGGGGTTTTCTTAGTTGGAGTTTTTTCTTTCAAATGACATCAGAATCGTTAAATTCTGAGACCATAAATTTTTTGAATTTTGTCTATGGAACGAATCACTGTGGAATGGTTTGAATGTAACTTTTATGTACAAAAATTAACTAGACTTGTATTTTGTTTGATTCCTATAATTTTGTTGTTGTAGCGTAGCTATGCTCTGATTGATAATGAAAATGATCCTAAGTTCATGCTAAATATTTCTATATAATAAATCCGCTTATTTGAGCCAACTTAGGTGTATTTGTAAATAAATTTTGATGGCATACTTTTAGGATAATTTTAAACAAAATTTCATAATTTCTCAGATACTATAAAATGTTTTAATATGGTTTCAACTAAACATAATATTTCTTAGAAGTCTGATAAGAATTTAAACATAATTTACAGTGCAGTAAAAGTACTCAATCAGTTTTAACCTAAACAGAAAATTATTGTAATTATTGCAATTGTTTTTTACAGATTGCTTTCTCATATTTTCAATTTTCCCATTTCCAGAACTTGAACTAGAACTTAAGTTTGTTGAGATAATCACTTTCTGCGTTAAATCTGACAACTGTTTGCCTTTGAGCTCTAACAGGGAGTTTCATCCTTTTTTCTTTTACACTCTTTCCTTCCTATTGCTTTCGAGCTCTGATCAGACGCAGACGTGTTACTGTTTTCTCCTTAAATCCAAATAAAAACTTATTTAACTCCAAAAACAACATTGAATAATAAAAATGTCTTTTTAATATTTCTCACCTCTGTACTCACTTTTTTCAGCAGAAGCCACAAGACTTTGTTAACTTTCCATAATTTGCGCGCTGCGGTCGCGCTGCTGTTGCTGGTCATCAATACGCTGGAACTGGCACGCGCTTTATTACCTAATCGACAAAAGGACGAACAGGCAGCAGCATTGCTCGAAACCGATCATGTGGCGGTTTTCATTGGTGCGGGTTTGTTGTGGAATGCGTTGGCGGCATTGTTATTGACGTTTGTGCTGATGTGGTATCATCGCACGGTGGAGCTGAAGAAGGCAGTTGGTAAGCAAAAGCAAACAAAAAATTTACACAAATGAAGTATGTAAACATTAGAAACAATATTGCGTCAAATATTTTTTAGTTAATAATTTTTATTGAAATAATTGTAGCGTTAATGCTGCTGATGTCAACAAAATTTTTTTGTAGCACGCTTTTAGGATTATGATAAGAAAAATGTATAGAGAGTGATTACAGTTTTCAAATGTTTAAGGATTTCTTTAAATCTTTGTTATAAAGTAGATTTTTTGATGCAATTTTTTTACTTTCTTTTAACTCCTTTATACTTGATAGATTTTTTTTCTATCATATCAATTCCTATCATCTCATTTTTATTCAGCCTATCTCTATGTCAGCGTCATTGTGGCTGCCTTAATGTTTCTGATGCGAATTTACGAGTTGGCGGAGGTGGTTTACTATGAGAATGTCTACGAATTGGAGCCATTTGTGCAGGGCTCAACGGCTTTTTGTTTTTTGAGTCTGAGCGTATTGGATGGTTTTACCATTTACAAAGAGGTACAAACCAAATTGGAAGTTGAACAAACGAACTGTAAAATATTCTGAAATTTTTCTTTTCAACAGCGTTATCGTCCCGATTACTTGGAAGACTATGAAAAAATCGGCTACAAACACACACTGGCCACGTTTTATTCGAAGGCAGTGTTCTGGTGGCTCACGCCATTGCTCTGGTTTGGCTATAAGGAGCCTTTAGAACTGGAAGATTTGGGACAAATGCGATTGGAAGATAGCGCACGTGCGCATTACGATCAGTTTTTGTTAATCTATAAAACTGCTAAGGTGGTAAGTGCGTAAAGAAAGGTGTGAAGGTTTTTAACTGGAACTGATTGGCTTGAATATAGAAATTTTGCTAAATGCCCAATTACTAAAATAATTTAATAATTAATGGAAATAAAATATGATTAATTACACGAATTAATTATTAAATTAACAAAATTATTGATTAATTCATTAAATTATTTTAATTAATTAATTAAATAATAAATAATAATAAATAGTATTATAACCAAAATTAAGTTCAATTAAAAGTGAATGAAAATTAAAAAATTAATAATTAATAATAAAGAGCAACTTTAAATAATTTAATTAATTAATAAATTAATGAATAAATAAATAAATTAATTAATTAATTAAATTAATTAATTTAAGTTGCTATATATGTATTATTAATTATTTATTTGTGAATTTTAATTGAAATTTACTTAATTTTAATATAACTCAAAATTTACCTTCAACCCCACGGAATCCATTAATTTGTACCTCAAACAATTTCAACTAAAAAACGAAAAATCATTGCGTCTGCTCGACTTCACTCAATTCATGTTCACGCTTCTGTTATTGTAATTACTTGATGAAATTCTGTAGAAAAACGACGATCGACCGCCATCGCTGTGGCTGTGCTATTTGAAGAGCAGCTGGCGCATGTTTACACTGGGCGGCGTACTGAAATTGTGCGGTGATTTATTTGCATTAATTGGACCACTTGCCATACAACACATCGTGCAATACATTGAGAGCATGTACGCGGCAGCTTATGCCACTTGGCCACAAACGAACAGCAACAACAACAACAACAACAACAGTGGCAGCACCTACTACCACAACCATAGTGGCGGCAGCAACGTTGACGGCACTGTCGGCATTGACAATAATAACAATTCATCAATTACCCGCTGGGCTATTCAAAATCTCTATGACAACAGCAACAACAACAATAACTATAACAATAACAACTACAACCGAACAGGCAGGAACAGCTCGAGCTCGAGCTCTATCGGTTTCAATGGCGCCAATCACATTGGCTTACTGGCAGCAGCAGCAACAAATTGGATTTCAAATGTTGCTAGCAGTAGTTGGCTGCGCACTGCTGACACCTTCAACATCGGCGACGGCAACAACAAAAATCAAATTGCAGCGGCATCAGCAAATGGCATCGATTACAATGGTACCGAAGTGAAAATTTACTACGCCAGCTGGTTAGATTTAGTGTCGAACGGTTGGGCCATTGCATGGATTGTGCTGCTGGCGGCGCTGGCGCAGGGCGCACTCTCGCAGGCCTCCACACACATACTGAACATGACTGGCATACGGATAAAGACATCGCTGCAGGGTTTAATCTATCGCAAAACATTGCTGCTCAATTCGAGCGTCGGACAAGCTGGGGACAATACCGCCGACGACCGCGCAGCCGAAGGCAGAGCGGGCCGGATGGGCGGCAAAGGTGTTGCTGGGAAAAATGATGAAGCTGGCGAACGTTTAAATGAAAATAACGCAAGTGAAGAGAAAACAGCACAACAGACACCACAGCAACCGGAAAAACGAAAAAAGGATCAGCAGAAAAATGCTAGCGGTGAGTGAGTGTTGAGTAATTGTTGACAGTTGTACTAATAAGACTGGCGTTTGTAGTTTTGCATGCAAATTCATTGAAAGTACACACATTTGGGAAAGTGATACTGTTGACAAAGAGATTTATAAGGTTTAGAGCATTGTTGTTGTATGTGTAAATTTGAAGAAATTTGTTTACATAAAATAGTTTGTATCAGATTTATGAGGAGCCTAGAAATATGCTATCATTTAACAATGCTTTGCAGTAGATATTTGATAGCAAGTAATAACGTTTAGCATACTTTTAGGCTTAGTTTGCCTAAACAGAAATTTTTGTGTATAAAAATGTAGAATTTGTTTTTACAAATAAGAATTTTTTTAAAGTTTGGGGCATTATTGTTGTATGTCTAAATTTGAAGAAATTTTTCACAGAAAATAATTTTTATGAGATTGATGAGGAACCTCGAAGTATGTTAAGAATACTTTGCAGCAGATATTTGAAAGCAAATAATAACGTTTAGCATACTTTTAGGCTTAGCTCGCCTAAACAAATTTTTTTGTGTAAATATGTATACTACTTTTATAAAAAGTAGTTCTTAATAGGACCCTAAAAGTATGCTATTGTCTAAAAGTGCTTTGACAGAAAATAATCACGTTTAGCATATTTTTCGGCTTATTTTGTCTAAACAGAGAAATTTTATATAGTAAATGTATTTAAAAATGTTATCTCTATTTTCTAAAAACCAATTTATAAATTAGAGTATTCAGTTTTATTATTTCATAAGTTAATTAATTATTTAATAAAAAAATAAAACTAAATTTTTTTAAAACAAATTTATTTAAATCAAAATTAAAATAATATTTAACAATGTTAAATACCAAATTTGTGGTAAAAATAGATTTGTTTTATGTTCGTAAATAGTTATTTATTTTGGAACCTGTTTTGTTTTTTGTTCTTTTGTTAATTTTGAATTTGGTTGAACAAATTTTAAAAACACAAAAAATAACTATTGTTCGTTTTTATCTATTTGTTGCAATATTTGTAAAGAACCTGTTTAAAATTCATTTGCCTTTAAATAGTTTTAGCATTGCGATGGATTTGTGTAAAGATTTGTTTTATTTTATTTGAAAATTTTTTGTTTTAATATTTTTACAATTAGATCTTTGTAGGTCAAAAGAAAAATTTAATTAATTATAATATTTATTTATATTAGTTTCTTATTCGTTTTTCTAGATTTTAGATATTATTGTTTATGGATTTTTCAAAGTAATTTTTGTTAAACATTTTTTTATTTATTTTTAAATTCTTGTTTATTTATTTTGAAATTTTTATTTATTAATTTTTATTTAAGTTTCATTATTTTTTTATTTAATATATTTAATTTTATTTTAGTTTTGTTTACTTAATTTTGAATTTTTATTTATTAATTTTTATTCAAGTTTCAATATGTTTTTATCTAATATAAAATATTTTATTTTAATAATTGTAGTTTTTTAATTTTATTTTTATTTATTTATTTTAGTTTTTGTTGAATTCTAAATCTTTATTTATTACTTTTTATTTAAGTTTCAATATGTGTTTTTAATGCATAATATTTTATTTGAATAATTCTTTTTTTTGAATTTTTATTAAATTTAAAAAATTTTTTATTTAACACATTTTATTTTAAAAATTCTAATTTGTTATTTGACCATTATATTTGTTTTGCTTTAATTGTTATAATTTTGTTTTTATTGCTCTTTTACTTTTATATGTAAGTATATAACATTTATTCTTACTTTACAGCATTGACTGATGTGGGCGCCATTACGAATCTCATGTCCGAGGATGCTTTAAATGTGATGTCTTTCTTCTGGATTGTGCACTACGTGTGGTCCATTCCATTGAAGGTAAGTCACTTGAATATAGACATACACATACATATGTATGTATGTATATGCGTTGCACGGCATACATACATACAAGTGAATATTTATATATGTAAACCTGATTTTAGTCGGCAGGAATCCAACAGGCGAGTTCCACCTTCGTCAGAAAACAAAAGAAAAAAATTTAAATCTGTAGCCGATAATGAATTAATCTTTATTGCAACTGCAAGAAAATTTATTTCATTTCACTGCGTGCGTATTTTATTTCAATGCATATGTAAGCTGCTTCCATGCTTCGCCCCAGTAGCGCAGTGATTTATTCACGTACATTACTTGCGTGTGCAAGTATGGGTGTGTGTGTGTGTGTGCACTGATATGTGTGCCTTTCTTCCTATATGTGTGAGTTACACAGTCTCTGGGGCAGTGGAGCACTTGATGTGGGCTTGAGTGAATTGCACATCAACATGTTTGTTTTTGTACCGAAATGTATACTTTTTATTGTGCAACGAAATCCAAATTAATGAATTCTTCTTGCTGGTTAAAGATTTACATTTATTGTTATTGAAGTTTGTTGAAATTATCAAGTGGCAATACTTTTAAGTAATATGTATCAATTATATAATTTGTACAATGCTTTGAAGACAATTGAGATGAAAACAGGCCTTGGGTGATGTAGTAAAAAACGTAAAAAATTTCAAAAAAAATTAGCCCTAAATAATAATAACTTTATTGCTGGGGACCATCACATAAAGTTCAAACAATGCCTTAACTTACAACAAATAAAGAAAACTTTTCCTTCGGTTCCTAGGAAAATATTTTCTAGACATTGAGGAATGTGGGCGGCTGTTGTGTACATGGCGTAATCTGCAGGCCCAATTTTGTACCAATTTTTCAAGCAATGGGACCGTGTTTGAGCAGTGGTTCGCTTAATGTCGTCTTCCAAGGCGATCAAAGTTAACTGCAAGTAAGGAAAAAATCTAGAGGTGTTAAATCTCACGAAACACCAATTGAAAGATCTATTTCGGAACCAATGCGTTCATCATGAAAACACTAATCTTCTCTCACTCTCTTACTCAATCTTCTCATGAACATGAACAACGACTACAACCACCATGGAAGACTCAGAGTCATCAGTCGCTCTTACAAAACCGTTCAAGCTCGTCAAACAGCTCAACCCGCGAGGCTGTCAAGGACAAGACACATGCCTGAAATTATATTCAAACACTATTGGCATAAAATAAATTTTTTATTAAATGATTTATTAATACTATTATCATTATTATGTTAATATTCTTTTCTAATAAATTCAATTTTTAATTGGAAATGATGTAGTCTAATTATTTTATTTAAATTTAAAATTCTAGACCTCTAAACAAACCACTCTACAGTTGAATGACAAGAACATTTTCCGAGGGTTCCAAACATTTATTTACTTTTTATATTTTCCAATCAGGGATCACAGATAAAAATAATTTACAAGTAATAATCACTGTTGCCAACTTGGTGCATTTCGCATTAATTTTAGTGCCTTTTGCAAATCAAAACGCGGAAAATATTAAGTTAACAGTGCAGCGTGTAGCGCGCTGGCTTTTCATACCAGAGATCCTAGGTTCGATTTCTAGCTCGGACTGGTGGAACTCTCTCGACTACTTCTGTCGCTATTCACATGAATCAGATGAGAATTACGAGAAACATCCAAGACAAAACCTCCAAGTCTGAAAGGAAATTGCCCAAAAATCGCAGTTCGGATTAGGCGTAAAACTGTAGGTCCCCTCCCCCTTCTCCAATCCGTTGGAATGTGTGTTGGTACAAAAATGTGTGTTGGTACACATGCTGGAAAAAACCGTGTTGCCTACACATCTCAAACGGGTGGGACTTGTGGTATCGCGTATGCACCCATACAGAGGCCTAAGTGTTTCTCATACAACCCACCGACATAGGTAGGTCGCATTTCACCTTATTCATTTCACCATATTTCATTTAATAACCATACAATACTGGAATGTTGGCTTTTCCGCTTAACAGTGCTTTTTGAGTGGAAAAAGGCGAGTTTTAGTGGTTTCTAAAAATAAAAAGTTGGCAACACTTGTAATATTCATTGTCATGGAAAGTTGAAAACCCACAAAATAATCACTAAATGCCAAAACTTTTATACAGCTTACAAACAACACGGTCCCTGCTTTAAAACGCTTCATTCGTAGCATACCTTAAGGATGATGAGCTTCTCATTTATCATAGCACACATTTACAATGCATTTTTTGCTCTATTGTTGACTAAATAATTACCCCAACTTGAGCCTAATTACAAAGTGTAGAATTTATTCTATTTACACTTCCTTACTCACCCAAACTTGTCAGCTGACAAATTGTAATTAACAAAATTTACCGCAACAGATACACTTAAATTTGCATAAATAATTTCAGTGTGTGTGTTTAAATTCATACACTACTCCGAGTTTATGATGGTGCAGACAGGGTTGCCAACAAGATTCTACTGCGTGCTAACCGCAAATGCTCGCATAGTGCGGTTGAATGGTACAAGAGTCACACACGTCGCCTCTCGTACAGCGTGGCGTATGCGTAATTAATTTGCATTAAATTATCTCATTTGAAGTTCATCAAAATTGCCACGCTTCAACGCCGCCCACTGCGCACTTCGATTGCGCGCTGCCGCATCAAAAGCATTGTCTGGTGTGTGCTGCTGCTGTTGGTTGCTTCTTTGGCGGCAATTAAATGTTACACATTTCTTGCAAGAAATTAACCGCAAGCATTACAAGTAACTACAGCAGTAACAGCGGCAACGGAACCAGCTGCACACCACATTTCGGTTGTGAAGCGCTGTTGGGGCCCTCTACAAAGCGATTTGTTGCATACATACATATGTGCGTACAGAGACCATACAACTGTTTGTCTAGTTATATGGCTGCCAGTTTGCCCGTCTGGCTGGCTGTGAGTCTGCTTGGCGTGCACTGTGTGTGCGCTTGCGTGTGTGTGTTGTCTTTAAGCGCAGCTGGCTCACTGCGTCCAACACCAGCAGCGCCACAACAGCGCAACAATGCGCGCACTGGCTGCCAAATAATGCGGTTACTTAAATGTCTATGAAATTATTAATTACCTCGCGCTGTGCAACCGCAATTTGTGCCATATTCGACTGCTAAATATGTTGGTGGGAGTGAGCGCATTTGTGGCCTTGCCAACTTTATTGTGTCTTTTTTAAATTTTAATGCTCGCTTGTCGTAAAGCATACTTTTAGGCACTTATTTTAAGCCTAAAGAAAGATTGAGAGCTTGAAAAAGTTATTCAAGTGGCACTGAATATTTTTTTTTATATAACTTAATTACAAAGTTGACTCAAAAGTATGTTGTGCTAGTTGTTTTTATATTTCAGATTATGTTGAAGATGTTGCTAGTATTTTCTTGTAATTTATGTATATATGTTTTAAATTACATTTGTAATGGCATACTTTTGGGCGAATGTCGTTTTAAGGAAAGGTTGCTGGATGTTTAATTCGTCATTCGTCATTTCTGGTTCAAGGATTGTAAGATTTTAGTTTGGCTTTTGCGGCTTTTTACACCAATTGGTTTTTTTTAAATTTCTTTTGAGATTTTTGTAATTTAATGTTTACCGTTTTTTGTTAAAATTTCTATTGAGAATTTTGTAATATAATGTAAAAATAAAAATTTTAATTTTAATAAAACTTAAAGATTGCAATTGGTCATTGATTGATTTTTGTTAGAATGCTTTAATTTCTTCTTAGAATTTTTTCATTTACTGCATACAATTTAAACAATTTTATTATTTTACAAAAATAATTTTTAACCTCAGGAAAAATGGTTTCTTTTTGATTGAGTTTTTTTGTTATGATGTTGAAATTTTTTCTTCGAATTTTTTTATTTAATGTTTACAATTGCAATAATTTTTTAATTTTAGAACAAGCATTTTTAACCTCAAGACAACTATTTCTGAATTGAAATTTCTTCTTAGAATATTTTTATTTACATAATGTTTGCAATTTCAATATTTTTTTATTTTTACAAAAACCATTTTTAACCTCAAGACACAACTATTCCTTTTTGTATTTACAGATTGCGGTGGTCATGTATCTGCTATATCTCAAGTTGGGTGTGAGCGCCATAATTGGTTCATTTGCTTGCATTTTAATAATGACGCCATTGCAATTTCTTATTGGTAAAGCCATGTCGACGAATACAGAACGAATAGCGGTGAGTAAGAATAACGATTAAAACGGTTGGCTGTCTGAGATTGACAGCGGTCTCAAAAGTCTAGTGGGTAGAACGCTAGATTCATATCAGAGACTCAAACCTAGAACACCTGGCTCGGAGTGGTTAAGCACTCGTCTAACTTTATAGCTATCCACAAAAAGTAGATGAGAATTATAAGCAATGCACAAGTGAGCTCTTGGCAGGTAATGAAAAACTTCCAAGGGTGAAAAAATACGTCCAATCAACCATTGTATGCATTGTGATTCGGCATTAAACTGAAGGTCCCCTGCCTACTTCCGCTATCCGTTTGAAATGTGTGCTTTAAAAAATGCTGAAAAAACAGTGTTGCATTAACATTTTCAAAGGTATGAATCGTGTATCACAATGGGTCCATATAGAGGCCTAAGTGTGTCTCATGCAGAGGCAGGGCTGAATCTAATCTAACCTAACCTAACCTGGAATGGACTGCTTGTATTTGTATGAAGTACTTCAAAAAGGTTTCATAAGTCTACACTGCTCATTAAAATACTTTTCAAAACAATTGTATAAAATGTAATCAATCAAGTTTTGGCTGCCTTCGTGAATAGCCGCCTGAAAGTATGTACCAAAAACTATTTTAAACTATTTGAGATGATTTCAATGCGCTTAGTTTAAAAAAAAAATTTTTATAATTTCAAAGTATGTTTGGTTTAAATTGCAAACGAGCCAAGTACTATTCAAAATAATTGAGTTGCATACAAAAATCTATTTGTGTAAAGAACTTTTGCAAATACTTGTAACGTAATTAATTTCAATTAAAATTACTTGCAGTTTCGGTAGCAAATGGAAGTGCTTGCCAAAAAAAAGCCAAGAGACCAGAGCGAAAACATGCAACAATTGAATAATTATTTTTACCACACGATAGTTGGTTTGTTTTTAATTAAAGTTGTGTTTGCGTTGGCGTTGTGCTGCTTACTGTCTGTGTTGCCTCTGCCTGCTCTGCATAGCTTTTAGTACAGTTTTTTATAACAAGTTTTGGTAAAGTGTTGTAAAAGTGGAAATGGTTGGCAAGTTAGTTTTTCAGAATTTTTGGGGCAAGCAAAACAAATTGAAAATCCCAGAAAACGAAAAAAGTTTCTGGTTTATATAGATATACCTACTTGTATATTTATATCTACAAGAGAAGTGTAAACAAAACATAGAAGTTTGCGTGTAAACGGGAGGAGACTGCTAAGTTAAGTTAAATTAAATTAGTTTATTGCTCAGCTCAGCCTGAAAGTATGTCATTCAAATGAGAAAGTCATATAAAGATTGAAATAATTTTAAAGCTTACTTTATAGTATACTTTTGGGAGTACTTCTAATGGTTCAGGCACAATTTAAGGTTTGCGTCTGAGTTGAAGATATCAAAAATGATAACCTTAAACTATAATGGTTTCTTTTTATATATAACTTACATATTGCGATTGTTATGGATTGAGTTTTTGTTAGAATGCTACAATTTCTTCTTCGAATTTTTTTCTGAAAGGTTACCCTGAAAGTATGCCATTCAAATGAGAAAGTCATATAAAGACTCAAATAATTTTAAAGTTTAATTTATAGTATACTTTCGGGAGTACTTCTAATGGTTCAGGTACAATTTAAGGTTTGCGTCTGAGCTCAAGATTTCAGAAATAATATTTTTCTTCTTTCGTTTCTTATCGTTTCTTGATCGATTTCTTTGTTTATTTTGTATTTGCAGAAATTTACCGATGAACGTCTACAGAGCATTCATTACACTCTAATGGGCATTAAAATCATAAAACTCAACGTGTGGACAGACATTTTCATAAAACGTGTACGCGACGTGCGCGAGAAGGAGCTCAAGTACCTGGGCCTGGACTCCGTCTATTGGACACTGATGAGTGAGTCTACACAGTTAAACTCCCACATAGCTTCCCACGCCTTCTTCAACTTCTTACACCTTTCTGTCTTTACACCTACAGCCATTCTGACACACATTTCCAGCGTCCTGATAACGTTTATCACGCTTGCGGCCTACGTGCGCCTGGAGAACGATCGTCTGGAGTTCACTGCCAGTCGGTTGTTCTCGGCATTGGCGCTGTTTCAGCAGCTCACTGTGCCGCTGCTCATATTTCCCATCACTGTGCCCATCATACTGTCGGCCATTGTGTCCACACGGCGACTGGAGCGTTTCTTGGGCGCACGCGAAATACACAAACAATTCGAAGGCATACGGCACATGGCGCGCATTCTGAGCAAAAGCGATGCCTCATTGGACTACTACGAGGTCAGGAGTCCGTCGAAGAGTGCAGCATTGGTGCTGTCACCGCTTAATTGCGAACACAAGCAAAACGAACGACCGACGCTGAAGCTGCATTTGCCCGAGAGTCCGGCACCGTTGGCAGAGTCCGAGCCACAAACGCCGCTTTCGCTGCAGCCACCGGAGCCGGCAACGAGTGCAGCTGCGGTCGCGGAAAATGCCACCGAGAAGGCAGCACCGGCGTCAGTGTCTGAGCCAGTGCCAGCGCCACTGTGCGTCTGCGACAACGAGTGCCTGCTGAAGCACTACGAGTCGCGCGCCAAGAAGCTGAGCCAGCATCGGCGCGAGCTGTTGCGCAACAGTCCTTATGTGGTGATACGACCGCGCAAATTTCCCAACGCTCAAGTGCAGCTGCTGTCGCCAACGCAGCAGACGTTGCACAAGAAGCTGGACTCGTGGAGTCGCGATTCGCTGCTGCTGAAGATGCCCGAGGATATGGCGGTGTCGGTGCGAGACGCGTGCTTCGTGTGGAATCCGCAGCGGTTCGAGGAGCCGCTCAGCGTGAAAAATGTGACCATACCGAAGGGACGACTGACGGTGATTGTGGGCAAGAATGGCAGCGGCAAGACGTCGTTTCTGTCGGCGTTGCTAATGGAGATGCCGCTGATATCGGGCGATATAATATGGAATAAGTAAGTGAGGGGGGAAAATAGCAATTAACATTAAAAGAAGTAATTGAAATTTGTGCGTCAATTCTTGAGGTTGAATTTAACTATTGTGGAACTTTGTAAATTAGGCCAAAAAGTATGCAATCCAAAATGTTCAAGTTATCTTATTTCAAATTAATATAAATTCATGTGGCATACTTTTGGGCCCAATTTTAAAAATATTTCGTTTCAAAGCATTAAATGATTAATTCAGCCAATAATTTTCCAACCGAGTCATGTGCATATTTTGCTAATCGCTTGACTGAAACTGAACATCAAATTATATAAATTTAACAATTAATGATTGTTGCTCGCTTCTGTTGCATAGTGCTGTGGTATTATGAAATTGTAACTAATTAGCCAAGCCGCAAATGAATCAAATGGTATGAATTAATAAGCGTCATCAGTAGACACTGACACCGCACACTCACTCTAACAAATTCGAGTGACATTGAGTGTGCTTGCTTGGGTGTCTACACACACATCATAAGTGTGTTTGTGTGTGTGTGTTCTCCTATGAGGGCCTCAGTATGTATGTGTGTATGAGTTTTGATGCCTATGCGGTTAGGTAATATGATCATTAGAGCGTGATTCATAAATCGCTGCGCAGTGCTAATGGGAATTTGAATGTTGGAAAATTATATTTAATACATTAAGTTGTGGGCGGACAGGAATGAGAGATCTGGTGGGCGTATGATGATATGACAGGAGTAGAGGGACAGTGAGTGTAAAGTAGATCTAAATGAAGAGTAGGCTTGACGCAGTGTGAAGCATTACAACGTAGAAGAAGTGCGTCTATGCAGTAAATGTAGGTTCATCATACGCCCCGTGCGACTATTTTACAGCACTTGACACATTACTAAATTTGTTGCAATGTGTTGTTACTGAGTTGATAAAATACATATTTGGGATATCGAATGAGCCTCAAAGTTCAAAGTATGTGACAAATGTTACTCATACGCACAGTTGTCTGCTTGAGTATTTTGCTGCATATCTGACAACTTTATGCAGTAATCAATATAAATACTTCGCAATAAGTTTAAATTGAAATCAAATACACCAACAAAGAATTGTATAAATATGCGCACAACTGCACAAATACAAAATCAGCAAATATTATTTTCTGGAATTGGGTTGGCGTGTGGGGGTGAAAAGTGATGCAAAGTTGAAATATAAAACTGCTGGCAACAGAGATTGGCTGCTATAATTGCAAAGCAATGGAATGGAATATCGCTGTTCGGTTAAATGAAATGCCAGTTAAATTGAATGAATGACAGTGTGTGCGGGACGAGTGAAGCAGTAGTATGAAAACTATACATACAGTAAGTTATTTAATTAGGATAACGTTGTGTAGAAGAAAGAGATAAGTGAAAGTTTGCAACGAAATAATTTCAAAGAAGTTTAAGGTTTCATTAGAGGAGCGAACACAATTGTAAGCAATTATAATTGGAAGATTGGAGATTATTATTATTTGAAATATTTTAAATTTTTTGTTTACTCAAATTTTGCAAACCATAATTGAGCTAATAAATACAGTGGAATGTTTACTTTGTGCAGCCTTTTGCATATATTTAAAATTATCATCATTGACTTGTAATTAATCATTGACTTGTAATATCGTTTTATAAAAAGCTGATAATGTTGTCCATCCATAAGTTGCCATATTTGTTTTTGTAATTTGCTACTTGATGCAGGGAAGATAACAATTGTGAACACTCCAACAATTCCTTCGAACACGATTGTTTTATTTAAGGGTTGAAAAGACTAAATTCTTTAGTAAATAATATAAGAATCTAAATAGATCCTTGGCCGAATGGTCGAAGTAGCTAAGACTGAAATGCATCAAGTTCTATTTTGACGATGTGGGTTGGCTGTTTTAAATAGTTTTCTCCCCCATGTACAGTGATTCGTTCCATAGCATAGGCAGAATTAAAAAAAATGTACAGTCTCAAATTTTACGATTTTGATGTCATTTGAAAGGTGAAACTCCAACTAAGAAAACTTAAAAAAAACTGTGCGAAAAATTAATTAGTGCAAGTGCAAGTGCAAGAGCTGCTCAAAGTCGGAACTTCACAAAAAAAATTTTAACACATGTTTTCTGTTTATTGATTATAAAAATCGTAAAAATTCATGGTTAGCAAAAAGTTGCTAAAACTTTCAATATACATTAAAAATTAATGTGGGCTTTTTTTTAACTTTTTCTCAAAATTTCTAAAGCTGACGTTTCTACTTCACATTTAATGTAAAATATTTTTCAAAATTACAAACCTGAAAATTGCCAAAACTTAGAGGAAGATATATAAAAAGTATGTGAAAGAATGTTCCTGGATTTTGTTTTATTTGATTGATTTGGTCCATTTTCAAAAGACGGTTCTGGCTACTGTGAGTGGTTCGAAGTAACAGCTGATTGTTGTGGTTTCAGAGAGGTTAGACAGCTATCAAAAAATATTCATTTAATATTGCTTTTTGTTTTACTGTTTTAAATATGTCTAACTTTATGTTAATTAAGCAGTATTTGTGGAAAGTTTTAGTTTTCTGCGTTAATTGGCAGAAAAGTGCAGCTGAAGCACATCGAATGCAATTCGAATAGGCTACAAGTGAGTCGTATAAGCAGTGCAGCAGAGCCATCATAAAACCATTCTTTTGAATGACAACACTTGGCCTCGTATTGCAAAAGTTGTAAACAAATATTTGAAAATGCTCAAATGGGATATTTTACTCCACCCGGCGTTTTCTACGAATATTGATGCTTCTGATTGCTTATTGTTTACTTATTATTGTTCCGACGGATGAAGCATGATTTAGCAGGTCACCCGTTCACTTCATTCGCAGAAATTTAAAATTGGCCCATAACTTGAATTGTCTCAATAGACAAAAAATTTTTTAGAGATAGAATTCGAAAATTGCCTGAGAGATGGGAAATAGTATTAACTAGCGATGGACAATACTTTGATTAATCTGTCCATTCATTTTGTTGTGAAATAAATGTATTTTCAGCCCCCAAAAAATGGACTGAACTAATTTGTTTTCACAATATTTTTCATAAACAAATTATTTTACTCTAAAAAACTGCATGGTGCTAAGGGCAGCTGTTGAAAGAAGAATTATTTTTATATGTATATTTTTCAGAATCGGCTACGACAGTGAGACGAATTTGAGACGAGACAGTGCCACCGTAACAACTTTATACTTGTATTTAAATTTCGGTATTCACTTGAAAATTTATTGAGTGAAATTTCCATGCAAGACACAAATATTTTACATGCGTCTCTACGGCACACACGGCGTATGAGTAATATTTTTTTAGTTGCCATTGTGTGGCAATAGTTTTCAAGTGCCAGTGCCTTCACATAGGCAGTCAGGCAGTGAGGCAGTCAGGCGGCAAAGCGCGCAGTCAGCGGGCGGCAGTCATGCAGGCAGTTAGCCAGTCAGCCAGGCAAATGCTGTAAAGCATAATAAATTTAATATACAACGCAGACATTTATAATAGTAATTGAAATTATTGCACAGGCGCTAGCACCGACGCACACGTCTTATGTACACGCAAAGCCATTTTATGCACTTTTACTGCCGTTACAGCGTTCCGAGGGCCAACAGCTGCGCTTGCGTAAAGGGCGCCAGCAGCAATAGAGACCACAGTGGGCGGTGTGGCGCATTGCTTTCAATGGCTGCGCCAACCTGCTGCTGCTGCTTTCTTTCTTCCGCCTTCGTTTTGTTGCGCTGTTTTGCTGCACACTTAAAGACATTGCCCCATTTCGTTGCGTTGTTGTTGTTTGGCAATGGTTGCGTGCCGCTTTTGTCTGGCTGCTGTTGCTGTTGTTGTTGCTGCTGCTGTGGCGGTTGTAAAAATCTCTGTTACCCCTTTGCTTTAGTATTTTTTTTTGCATTTGCCTTTGGTGCTTTATGCAATAAAATTAACATACAAACATTTGTTATAAATTACCGTGACGTGATGTGCGTGGAAATGGCGTTTTGAGCGCCATTTGCAGCATAACTGCATTTCGATGGATTTTGAAGCGATGCTCGCTGCGCTTTCGCTCTTCCCTCATTCACCTCAACGTTTCAGTTTTCTACGTTTCTATTTTTAAGCTTTTTGTTGTTAACTTAAGTGTTGTTGTTGTTGGTGGTTGTGTGCACAGTGGGTTATTAATGCTTTGGTGCTCATTAAAGACTAACTTTTTAAGGCATTTGTTGGTTTTCTAAGTGAGAGAAACTCTTGATGAATTTAATGCAAATAAGTAGCAGACACGGTGAGCGGTTTTCAAGTGTAGTTATTTATAGAAAAAGTATTAAGAGAGATGCGCTATGAATTTTAGTAAGAAACAGTTAACATTTGCTGCAGAAAACTTTTGTTTTCTTTAGCTTTGACCTTACCCACAGTTCCTGCAAATTCTCTTCGATATTGGATAAATATATTTTAGTGCAAGATTTTTCAATTTATTAAAAACATTAAGTCCATTGAAAAACTAAAATTAATTAAAAAGGGAAAAATTAAATATGGAAAAATTAAAAATGCAAAAAAATTTGGGAAGGTAAAATTTACGTTTCATTAGCAACGCCTTGCAGTCAAAGGTCTTTAAAGTACGAGTGGTATCGAATATTTACATCACAGTTGCTAAAAAATGGCACTTGAATTAACTAAATGTGGACCACTTCATTGCTAGAGTCAACTCAACTAAACTACTCAACTGAAATTTTAATTTAAAAAATTCTCTTCAAAAAGAGTCAAATGAAAAAGAAGGGACGCCCCTTTTTTGTTCCAAAATAATTATTATTTAATTACAACAAATTGTTATTTATTATTTTATTTAACACAAAAACAAATTATTTACTACCTTTATATCAAAAGTCTATAAAGTATAGTCATCAATTTTGCTAGAACATTGAAAACGTTGGCGTGTTTTACAACTTTTACACTTTTTGCATTGAAAAAAAGCTCAAAATGACAGCCCAAAGAACACAAAAGGGCCAACTTTTGGTGCAAATGTACTAAAAAGTGGTAGCCCTGACCCCTCGTAATTTCTGTTCCCAAACATTTCACATGGACATTTTTTTTTAAATGTTTTCAATACTTAAAGTGGTCACCATACAAACTTGGCGTTTTTATGAAATTGGCTTCCACTGCTTCTAGATTTTTTTTTTTAAATAAGTGACCAAATGTGAGGCCGATCTCTATTTATTTTTCTTTTCAAACATTTATGCAAGCATTTTTGTGTTCTAGATTTAACTTTAAAGGAGAAATTTAGGCACTCAATGCTTACAGATTGCAGCCGCCGTGGCTCAGTTGGTTAGTGCGTTGGACCGCGAGTCGCAAATAGTCGCGGTTCAAATACTGCCTGTAATAACACCTGAAAAAAAAATAACGGGAAAACTCGTTTTCTCTTTCGGTGGCTGTCCTCTCAGCTGGAAATGGCAAACCTCTGAGAGTAAAAAATTGCTTATGAAAGAGCTCCCAACCTGCCGTTCGGAACCGGCATTAAACTGTAGGTCCCTTCAACCCGCGTACAAATTCACACGCACACCGCGGGTAGTTGCGGGAAGCTAGGCCTTAGTCTCGCGTAAGCGGGCTGTCGTGCCAGTCAATTATTATTAATTAATTAAAAATGCTTACAGATTGGTTCTAGAAAGGTCAAACATAAGTTAGCTGTATATGCCTTCTTCTTCCAAAAATTTTTACTATACAATTTTAACTCTTAAAAATAACTCTTAACTAAAATACAATTTGTGATTTGCATAAAAAATCAGGCGATCGATCCCCGGTTGTATCTAAAGAGGTCAGACAGGAGATTGGTCGCTATTCGTTTTCCTTCTAAACAATTTTACTATACATCTTTAACTCTTAAAAATGTTAAACACAAAATTAACGATTTTCATAAAAAAATCTGGCGATTGTTCCCATTCTTGTCTTAGATTGTCTTAGAGAGATCGGACATTAGTTTGGTCGAATTCGTTCTCCTTCTAACAAATTTCACAACTTGAACTCTTAAAAGAACTTAGATACAAAATTAACGATTTTCATAAAAAAATCTGGTGATTGCTCCCAGGTTGTCCTTAGAGAGGTCAGACATGAGTAGTCCTGCTAACAAATTTGGCTATACACCTTGAACTCTTAAATGAACTGCAATTAAGAATTAACAATTTTCATAAAACAATCTATCGATTGCTCCCGGATTGTTCCTAAAGAGGTCAACTATGAATTTAGCCGCTATTCGTTCTCCTTTCAAATATTTTTTCTATACAATTTGAACCCTTAGGGGAGCTGCCATACGAAATTAATGATTTTCATGAAGCATACTTTTGATTGTTTCCAGGTTACTCTTAGAGAGGTCAGACATGAGTTTGGACGCTATTCGTTGGCCTTCTAAACAGGTTTACTAAAATAACTAAAATATAAAATTAAAAAAAATTCTTATTATAAAGAGGTCAGCCATAATTTCTGTCTATCTTGAGCTCTTAAGGGAGCTGCTATATGAAATTTTATGAAACAATCTACCTACTGCACCCAGGTTGTCCTAGATAGGTCAGACAATAGTTTGCCCGCTATTTGCTCATTTACAAACATTTATTCTATGTAACTTGATCTCTTAAGACACCAGTCAATTAAAAGTAACGATTTTCATGAAACAATTTACCGATTTCCTTGCTTCTAGGGTGCACTTAGACATATCAGCCATGAGTTTGGCCGCTTTTCTTTCTCCATCCAAATAATTTTTCTATTCATATACAAATCAGAGTACAGTCAGATATCTAATTGCCGTGATAAGTTTCATGAAATTAAATATTTCAAAACTTACTTCTACTTTTCATTCGCTTAAGCGACTTTGCTTTCGTAAGACACTTAATAAAGTTTATACCAAAGGCGATTACTCATCAGTGCCAACACACATTGATTACCAACAAATGTAAGAATTCAATTCTTTTCACAATTGCGGCGATAATTGCTTGTTGCCTGCCAAAAGCATTAGCACATTTGCAGCTACACGTTCCTCCCCCTCGCCCCCACGTTGCCATTCACTCGCACTTCTTGTTGTCATATCGCCTTGTGGTATTCGGCGCTGTGGAAGTGGGAATTGTGCGAAAAGTAAAATGGCTTAAATACTGCTGCAATCAGGCATTTACCTATTTTGGCATTTTGCCAAACATAAAATGTAATAAAAACGGCATTAAATGGCAGAAGCAGAGATGCAAAGAAAAACTGCTTACATGCAATGGGCACCAGGCAGTAGGCACCAGGCAATCTCGGCAAACGGCAAAAAGGACACTTGTTCAATTGCTTGTTAAAATTGCAAACAAATCTTTACGGCATATAAATTGAATTTTTTCTGCGAAAATTGCAATTTTATTACGCGCCACTGCAAAATACGTGGCAGCATAGACGAAAAAGAAATATTGGCATTTTGTTATTTATGGGCAGCTGGCGGCACAAGTGTTGGCTGATTTTGCGTGTGTGTGTGTGTGTGAGTTTGTGTGCGCCTAATAAATGGCGAGCGTGATAGTTTTGCGGTAATGAAAACAAGTATCTAAATGTGTTTGTGTGTATGAGTGTGTTGGTATAATTGTTAAATTGCAATCGGCAACAATTTCACTTTCACAAATGTGCCTCAAGTTTGGCAGTGCGCACATGTGCAAACAACAAAAAACTTTAATTCAACTATTTTGCTTTTGAACTATAAATTTTCCATTTAATTTACAACCAACATAGCAAACAGAAAGTAGCTTAAACCTTAAGTATTCAAAGTATGAAGGTCACAGCTATTGGGAACACATGGCGTATGAGTGTTGCATATTTACATGCGACAGAATACTTTTGCGCACAATTTGCTTTTTTTATATTTTTATAATAAATATTTTATATTTACCAATAAATATTTTCTTTTTCCGTTTCCTCGAACATTTTCTTTTACAGAACATCGACAATTGCCTTTGTGCCGCAGCAGCCGTGGCTGCTCAATGCGAATATACGTGAAAATATACTCTTTGGTGAGCCGTTTCGTCCCAGGCGTTATGATTTTGTGCTGGAGGCGTGTGCATTGAAGCCGGATATTGAATTGATGCCGGATGCAGATTTTACGGTGATTGGTGAACGTGGCATTAATTTGTCAGGCGGACAGCGGCAGCGTGTGGCAATAGCGCGAGCGCTCTACTCATCGGCGAATGTGGTGATAATGGTGGGTAAGGGGCGGTGTGAAAAGGGGTTGGGGGCAGGAAAGGAAAGAGAAGAGAACAGCATGAGAAGGTTTAATGCAAATTTTGAATTAAAAATTAAAATTTTGATGACTTTTTCGATTTGAGTTTTGTGTTGACACAATGGATTTTTTGTATTCAAAATAAGTAGATCGCTTTGAACTCAATACAGCGACTTACACGGTCCAAAAGCATGTGGAGTGTAAGTTTTAGAACGTTGGCTGGGAAGTTTTTTAAAATGTTGGTACAAGTCTTTTGATGGTTTCTATTTATGTCCTCAAAACGCTTTCCTTTTAGTGGTAAATACATTTGTCTGAAAAGACAAAAGTTGCATTGCGTTAAATCGAGCAAAAATGGGTAGTAGTTGACAGTTAACCCTTTCGACCCCAAAATTGCCTGAGAGCAACTCTACTATTTGCCATCTTATAGCAAAAGCTACGATTGATTTATGGGTTTAATTTAAGTAGGCACCAACAAATAATATTTTTAGAAGTGAATTCAAAGTAAATTACAAAAATTTTACTGTTTTTCCCAAAATAATTTCCAATACTTTGTAGCGATATCAGGGAAAGTTTGTGTTCTAATTGGAGTCTACGAATTGGGCGCGTTTGATCAAAACCCTGTTTTTTTAATAATGGTTAAATAGAATCAAAAAGTGATAATTTTTTATTTTTTCATAAATATTAGATACTTTTTCTGTAATTAAAAAATATTAATACAAAATTTATTTAACCCGTTTTAAGCTAACATTGTTCAAAAGTAAACTAGCTCTAGAACTCTAACAAAGAGGCGTGGCGACTACAAATGTCGTGTGCACACTTCGTAGGCAAGTGTTTTATGATTTAAATAACAAAAAGTAATATCGAAAAATTCGGGGTCGGAAGGGTTAAAATACAATTTTCAGTCTAAAAACCGGTCACATGTGCCTATCGTTCAACACTTATAAGAATCCCAAAAGAGTAAAGTTCACATTTTTGCCAGATAACCAATCAGTATTGTTACGAAAATTAGTTCTGCTGCCTGATGCAGGTGTAATTCGATTCACTGGATTGTGCTCAAAAGTAAAATACACTAAAATTTTTCAAACGCAGTTCAAAACTAGTAGTCAATTTATTTACAATCTTACACTCTACTGTTTTCCAGTCACTTCAAGCTCCGTGTTGCAGCTTTGCTTGACAAAACCAAACTTTTCCCTCTGCGCTGCACCCGGCTGCCTTTTATAGTTATTTTTTCGGAGCGCAGCTCGTTTTCGAACATCTCAGTATAGCCTCGAGTTGTCTATGGAATTCTTCATTGAAATTACCATGCCCCCTAAAAGTATGCAATTGCACCACAATTGCACAGGGACGGCGAGCATTATCGTCATAGTATTAAAAGCTTCAGATATCTACTCTTTCTTCTCAAAAATCCTCTGGGGCTGCAACAACGAACTCAATCGGCCTTATCGTGAATTTTCATTTCGGGTGAAATGGTTCACATTTCGCCTATTCCGTTGACAATGGCATCTTAGATATTCACCAAGCGAAGTAATTCGTTTCGAATTTTATTCACCTTATCATGAAAAATATTCACCGGTGAAATAGCTGTCATTTTTCGGTGAAATTACTCGTTATATTTTTGTGCGCAAAATAAATTTTAACCATGTAAGTATCTTTAAAAAGTGTTCCAATTTCCGTATTTTAAATTTAAAATAACTATTTTAAGGTCGAAATCCATTAACAAAACACAAAGTGAAATTTTACTTAACAAAATGATGGCAAATAAAGAAGTCGCGGCTGGTTTTTTTAAAGGAGCAAAGGATCAGCAAGAAGCGGTTTGGAGCGAAACGGCGGAGGAATTAAACAGTGCTGGACCTCCAACTAAGTCGGTTTCGGAATGGAAAAGGGTAATTTTAATATAAGGTTAATATAATTCTAAAATAATAGTGCACTTTTATTTAAGGTGTGGAATGACCAGAAGCGATATGTGCGCAAGAAGCTTGCTTTTAATATGCAACAAAGTAAATGCACTGGTGGGGGACCAAACTTGTGCCACAAACTATCAGCTTCAGAGGAGACCATTGCTGCAATAACGGGTATGACAGATAGCGTACAGGGGTTAGAAGGAGTTATTTCGTGCGGCTTTGAGCCACTGCCAACAATTTTAGATGAAGTGACTCAAGAGAATGACAGCACTAACGAAACCCCCCCACAAACTACTAAAACTATCCGCAAAGAAGTGCCTTCATGTTCTAAAAGAAAGACCACTTCAACTATATTAGAAGAGGAGGTAGAAGTACAAAAAGAAATTGTAAAACGAATGAAAGGAATAGAAGACAATACGAGGGCCTTGAATAAACGTTTTGGAAAATTTATAAAGTTTAAGGAAGAAGAATTAAAAGAAATTAAAAAGCAAACGTTAGAAAGTAAGCGACATAACATGGAAATGGAAAACCTGAGGAAAAGGGAAATAGAAATAAAATTGGAGAAAACTAAGAGAATTATTGAAATTGAAGAACTTAAGCTTTCAACAAAGGAAGCTTAATATATGTTTCATAATAAAGGTTAACTTTAAAATGTGAATGGCACAGCTTTAATGCATTTATTTTTAATTTCATTTCAAATACATTTTTTATACTTTAACTGAATTTCAATCTAAATAAATAGAAAAATGTTTTATGTTACAGAAGTTGTTGGTATTTTAATATATTCTGATAGAATTAGTATTGTATGTATTAGTATTGAAACTATTGATAAACTTTAAGGGAGTGAATAAGCTATACGGTTTCTAATTCTTTGCGCTTCATGTAGTGTTTGCATTTCCAACTCTGTGACGCTTTGCGTAAAGGACTCCTGGCATTCGTCCCCATCACAATCAACAGTTGGATCGATTTCATCAAAATGATCATTGAAGTGAATGCATAAGTTGTGTAACATTGCACATACATTGAATATTTTAGCTGCTTTTTGGGGACTGTAGTGCAGTTCTCTAGCCCCAAGCAAACACCTCCAACGACTTTTAAGTAATCCAATTGTGCGTTCTACAATGTTTCGGCAGCGAGAATGTGCTAAATTAAATTTTGCCTCAATGCTTCCTTCATTTGGTGTTCTAAAAGGAGTTACTAAACAGGGTTCCAGGGGATATCCGGCGTCTCCTATAGATGAAATTGGTATTTAAATTCGTAAATAAACTTTATTTCAACTAATTTACCTAGCATATAAAAGTTGCTGCGATTATTGCAAAGATGTCTTCTTAGTTTTGAAACATTCCACACTAGAGAGTCGTGACAAGCCCCTGGATGCGACGCATCAACAAACCTGAACCTCATTTTTTCGTCACAAACCTAGATGTGTTTAACATAAACATACAGACCTATAGAATATATTTATGTATCATTTAACAATACTTACGACAAGAGCATTTAAACTAAAATAGCCTTTTCTATTATAAAATGAGTGCTTATTGTGTCTTGGTCCAACAATTTTTATATGGGTGCCATCAATGCTCCCCATAACACCAGGAATCCTAAATTTGTTATAAAATTTCAGAGCTGCACTTCTCATTTCTTCATTACTCATCCATTTTATCCATAAAGGGCATAAGTTCGTTTCAAAAACATGAAGTATCTCTTGTAGTACGGCGCTCAAAGCAGATTGCGACAATCCAACATCGTATTCTCTACCGACACCCTTTTGGTAACCACCTTCAGCAAAGAAGCGTAGACAAGCTGCCAACTTCACCAATGGTGGTATACCAAATGATTTCAAAGGGCTTGAAGTTTTGTTTATTGTCACATCAAGCAAATATTTAAAGGCAGCTTTCTTCAATCTATAGTACTTATGGAACCTATAAAATATGAATTTTAGAAACAGCACAACATCGTCACTTCGTTATAACAAAATATTAATTTAATTACAATTCGTCCTGCATTTCAAGAGGATTTGAAGTGTCTCTGATGGCTCTTCGAGCAACTCGTTCATCGCGCACATTTTCATCTTCTAAAAGCTGTCTTCGTAAATGTATGTTTATCATTTTGATTATCACTTTAGACAAACATTCGCGCCGGGTAAAATCGCAAAATATTCTTTAAATTTTCACAAATCTAATAAATATGTACATGCGTTCAAATCTGTATTTTGAATAAAATTTCACTTCATGTCACTTTGACATGAAATTCGAAATTTCGATGTGAAATGTCGTTCACCCGAAATCGTTTCACATCCATGGTAAGGTGAACTATTTCGGGTGAACGAAATTTTCCGCTGGTGAAATTTTTCACCCGAATATTCATGATAAGGGTGAATAACTTAGGTACCTCGAATCACGTAGTTCTGTTTGGGAAACCAGGGCCTGAGGGCCACAAAAACAATACAAGGGGTAACATACAAACTAAGAAGAGAGCATAGAGCCCATTCATAGGACCCATTCCAATGGTGGGCTTCAATAAAACTGACCTAATACAGGACTTACACAACTGGGTTCAAAAACGCAAGCAAAATTACTGAAACAACATGGAGGAGCTATGCCAGTCGAAGAAGTTCCTAAACTTTGATAGGAGGACGGATAGGAAGAACTTAATTTCGTTCGATTACCCAATCGAAAGATGCTATAATTTTTGCTTTGTCATTTGTAAAGTAAACACACAAGACATCAAATAAGACATAAAACTTCAAACATAATCCACAAGCAGAACCAAAGATTTTCATTCATACAAAAAATTACAGCCAAAAAACATCAAGTGACAACAAAAACAATCTAGTACTAGTACTAAATTTTGTACAATAATTAAACAATTTTTTAATACATTCAAATTAATACTTTGTTTGGCATAACTTTTTGTAACTTCTTTCTTCTGTTTTGATTCAAGTGTGAGTTGAATTTTACAACTCGCACTGAATCGAATGGTGGCACTAAAACTTAGCACTAAAAATTTCAAAGTCAAAATATTACAAGAAACATCTTAGACCATCAAATTTTACTGCTAATCATTTACTGAGACGCACTTTTAGGGTTTTTGAAATATTTTTTACGGGCAACACAGTCGCTGTGATTAATGTGTGAGGTGTGTAGCCAAAAACAAACCATTGTAGACAAATCAGCGCTGCGCAACTATGTTGCCGATGAGTAATCAATGCGTTGAGGAGTGACAGGAATTTTATATTTTGCGCAGTTTCCTTTTTATTGCTGTTGCATGGCTTAAGTTATAATAAACTTTGATTCAATTTTTGTACTTTTTCTATTATATGACATGATGTCTGCTGTCATCACTGCCACCAATCAACAACAGGACGATCCGCTCTCATCGCTGGATAACGAAGTGTCGCGGCACATCTTCGAGCAGAGCATCAAGCGAATGCTGCTCAAGTTGAATCGCACTGTCATACTGGTGACGCAACAGTTGCAGCTGACACAGCAGGCGGACTATGTGAGTGGAAAATCGCCAACACATTTGCCAACAATAAAGCAACCACAATGAAAACAGTCAGCCAATTGTGGGCGACCACAATGCACAGCTAATTCCGTGGAATTGAAATGCGAATTCGAATTAATTGAATTCAATTCGATTGTCATTTAAATATCGGATTCATATTCAAATGCCATGCGATAATTTTGGCAATTGTCTTCGCTTGCCCAATGGCCAACTGCTGCCGCATTGACCGGCAACGGACGGCGCTCAGAGCCATCGCCTTTGGCTGCCATCAACCGCACTGATGCACTGACGGCGAGTCGTTCGTCGCTCGTCGTTCGTCCGTCTCGTGCTGCTACTGTAAACTTGCAAGCTGCTGGCATGCAATTATGGCATTTTCCCTTCCGGTCGTTTTCATTCTTTGTCCCTCGCTGCAATTCAGTTGTCATTGCTTGCTTGCTTTTTAACGAATTTTTTCTCGTACTTTGGCTCGAGCGCCATTCAAATTGATATTTGAAATTGAATTTATTGCATTGTTGTCGCCTTTTGCGTTTTTCTTTCACTTACTTTGCGCTGTCATTTGTCTTTGTTTTTGCATGGCTCATTCGTTCGTTGTCTCTTAGTTGACGTTTCTTGCTGGCCAATTTTCGTTAGACATTTTCCGCTTCATTGCTTGCGAAAACTTTTTATGCGTTTACTTTTTCTTTGTTTGCTTTTTCAGTTATTCATTCTTTACTTTGGGTGTCGTTGTAGTTTTTGTGTGCTGCTGTTTTCTGTTCCATTGCGTTGGCAATTGTGGTTGTTCCTCGCATTTTTGCGTCTTCTGCGTTGAGAAACTTTTTTCTATTGCTCTCTTATCACTCTTTGTGCAATTGTCATTTGCAGTTAATTGTCATGAAGGATCGCCACCTACAGGCATCGGGCAGCTATAAGGAAATCGAGTTAAGACAGCCACACATCGTGGCCAAGTGGAATGCGATTATTGCCAAAGCGCAGGAGAAGGAACAGACGAGGTAAGCGGTGAGCAAGGAAAGAGCTTAAAATTCAGAATTGCTGGGTGGTTTTGCAAAACGATATGGTTTAACTTTTTAGTTCTATTTATGCACATTGAGGAAGAAAGAGGTAAAGCCAGTATTAACTGAAAAAACTGAATTAAATTAAATTAAAATTTAGATTGGTGTGTTGTGTGTGTATTTGTTAGAAGAAATGGGTTAACTTTTATATTTCTATGCAAGTAAAGGTGGATTCAAAAATTAAATAATTTCAAGTTAAAATAATTCAAACATGACATTATTAAAAAAGTGAAATTAAAATTTACTTACAAATAATAATAAAAAATTGATATAATTTTTGCTAATTTTCTGTGTAAAACACGTAGAGTTTTGGCTGAAATCATCAAGTTTTAGTAAAATGAAATTTAATAACACTACTCGACACGAAAATTGCTCCTAAAAGCAAAAGTATTTTTTAGACTAATCTTCGGCTGCTGAACACGAAACTGAAAATCAAAAAATTTTCTTAAGAAGCGTTTTCGAAAAATCTTCAAAAAAACACGTTTTTCCCCTCTTATTTCAGCTATGAGCACATATCTCGTAAACCAACCATCCGACCAACACAAGTGGCCCGTCGTTCAGAAGACAATTAACTAACCTTTCCAACGATATATTGATTGTCTAAATCAGATGAGATTTGGGGAAGTTACTGACAATGAAAGTTTTGTTTCAAATTTTCAGTTTCGTGTTCAGCAGCCGAAGATTAGTCTAAAAAATACTTTTGTTTTTAGGAGCACGCGATGAACCCATTTTGTGTTGAGTAGTGTAATTTTCCAATAGATGGCTTTAGTAATCTGTATCTCGCGTTGTGTTTGTGAAATCGGATTATTTAAGATGGCTTCATAAAGATAAGACTTCGTACTAAACAAACTCCTCAGATAATTTTGTAATAGCCTGACTCAATTTTGTTCGAGCGCTCATGAAAGATGGGCAACAGCAAAAAGAAATAATGTCATGTTTTACAGCTTTTCTTTAATAACAGTGAAAATTTAAATCAAGTGGCTGAAAACGGAAATGTTAAAGTGTTTATGGTCCAAATGATGCACAATTTTGGTGTTGTCGATTCTTATTTGATAATTTTGAAGTCGAACATGCACCACGCTCTGGAAGGTCTATTGTAGAAAATGTCAATAAAATCATTGAAATTGTCCGGGTCGACTGTCATGTAAGCACTGTTTCAATTTTACGGGAGCTAAGTATTGTGTAGGAAGTCGTTTGGAATCACTTGAATATGGCTGGATACAAAAAGAAGCTCAATGTATGAGTGCCAAACGATTAAATGTAAAAAACTCTTTATTTTCAAATGCAAATCGCTGCTGAATCGCAACCAAGTGGTGATGAAAAGTGAATCACTTACAACAATTGGAAATGGTTGTAGTCAAATTGCTGTGAGCCGTCGCGAACCGTGGTCAAGCCAGGATTGACGCTCAGGAAGATTTTGCTTTGTGTTTGGTGTGTTTGATAGAGAATCTTCTTTTATGAACTGCTTCCCTCGGTTAAGCTTTTAAAATATTTGTGGTCGGTAATCAAGCCAGGATTGACGGTCAGCTATGTTTTGCTGTGTGTTTGGTGGCATTGGTAGGGAATCATCTACTATGAATTGCTTCCCTACGGTCAAATTCTTAATTCAAACCTGCACTGGAATGCATGAAGGCAGCAATTGCCTCGAAGCATTGGCCAACAGGAGAGGAATTGAGTTCCATCAGAACAATGTCAGGTCATACACATCGATAGCGACGGGACAGAAGCTCCGGGCACTTGGTTGGGAGTTTATTATACCAAAAATGATTACCACCTGTTCCTATCTATGATGGGTGATTTTGCTGGTGAAAAATTTGCCTCAAAAGCAAAAGCTTGTGAAAATCGACAGCCCCAGTTTTTTGTCTATAGGAATCAGGGTTTCTATGAGAGAGGCTCAATGAAATTACCTTCAAAATGGCAAAAAGTTACTGAAAAATAGTGCAAATTTGAAGTAAATTGGATCATTCTAGTTGTGCTAAATGAAGCTTTAAATTTCATGCAAAAAGAATTTACAGTTACAGCTTGAATAAATAGTCAGCTTGAAATGGGTATGCAGGGCGTATGAGTGACATCCGTTTAATGTTGGAGCCACCTTTTTTGAGAAACAATATTTTATTGATTAAAAAATGTTATTGGAGGCAGTTTTTAGTTTACACTTAATTTGAGTTCTATGTTCAAGCCTATAGAAAGCGTGTTGGGGATGTTGGAGGGCGCATATCTTGAGATCTGCTTGGTATGAGAGGCAGAAAAAAGATCACTTGTTTTGACAATTTTTATTTACGAGTATTTCCCTAATTTTACTATTAAAACCTTCAAAAATATTTATATACTATTTTTGTACTTCACATTTAAAATATTAAAATAATTATTTGCTTTTAATTTTTAAAAGAAAATACAACTAACTTGACATTGCTTGCGTTGCAGTTTTAATTAAATATAAATATTTGTACAGAAGTCAACATTTCTCTAACAACGTAGACACAATCAGCTCTTTGTTTTAATTTAGGATGTCTACAGGCTAATTAGACTCTACGTTTAGTTTCGTACATGCTGAAGATGTTTAATGCCCAGTTGTAAAAATTAAATTTCCAGCTTGCAGAAACAAGTAGAAATGCCTATAAAATACGAAATACAAATGTCTTAAAAGTTAATGCAGTTAAAGCCGAATTTTAGGCACCACAACAATATTAAGAAAATCTTAACAATTGCTTTTTGTGCCGAATTGGTTGCAAATTAACTTTGATTAATTCAATATAATTTTCCTAGCATGAACAGTGGAACATAGAAAGTGTAGAAAATGAAAGCTTCCTATTCAATGTTCTTAGCCAACGCAGAAAACTGCGAATACCTACTTTTCATTTTAGAATTGTAAGTGTAAAAACGCAAGACATCCAACCTGTCTGAAGGCAGGCTAAGAAATTAATAAACAAAATTTACATAAATTACAACTAACTGCCCACCAACCACTTTCGCCGCCACAACAAAATGTGTGGCAAAATTTGGCGCAGCCGAAAGTTCAAACCTTTGCAGTATTATTTTTACATGGGCCCGCATTGACAGTGTATCTGTGTAAGGTGGTGTATGTGTGTGTGTGTGTGTGTTCGGGAATAGTAATAGAGCGTCTAATGCTATTAGCCAGCTGGCAAGCGGAATATGTTAATTCCGTTGCGGCGGCTGCTGGGCCTGTAGGCATAGCAACTGTGGCTTTGTCTGCCGTTGTCCGCCAACGTGGCAGACAGTTTTTGATTTGTTCCACAACAGCTGCCAGGCCAGCCCTCAAACTGTCATAATTATTAACAAATATCATTTTTGATGAATTTTCATCCTCCCCTCAGCTGAACTTACATTTTGCTTCACGTCTTTCTCTTCACAGTCAGGTTGAGGCCTTGGCGCGCACTGCCCAAGAACGTTGGAAATTATACAAGAACGTCACAAAAATGGGCCTACAACGTTCCGCTTCAACAATGAAGCGCAAATCGTCGGTCGGTAGCGACACGCGCGCCGACAGCGCACAGACAGCGGCGACAAGCATCGCTGCTACTGCTGACAGCGTTGATGCGCCGGGACTCAGTGGTGTGGGTTTTCTGGCTGAGGCAGATGAGGACGAGCAGGATGATGTCGATGAGACGGATGACTTGCTGCCGGTGGTAAGTTTGACTTTGTTTGTTTGTTGTTGCCATTATTTAATTGTTGTAGAGTGTTTTCTTATTAACAAGTGTTGGTTGTTGTTGTGGACTGTCGATGTCAGTCGTATTGACGGACGGCCGCTGGCACTGGCTGTGTGCTAAAATTCAGCGAAAGCTTGAAAGTTATATTGTTTATGTAACAGTCTGGCGGTACGCGTGGGGCTAAGCTATTGATATGCAAGACTTGAGACTAAACGCCTGAAAGTATGCATAATTATTTAAACAAGCAAAAGTTTTTAGCAAACGAAAATAAACAGTATTTTACAGTGTACACTTCAGAGTGAAATTGATTTGGGTAAAGTTGGCTGAATGAGTTCAAGCGCCTAAAATTGTGCTTAATTGAATTGACATGGCTGGTGGGGCTTTAAAGATTACTTAGAATGTTAAAATTAGCAGCATTTTAAAGTTTAGAAATTTTGTTGTTGTTGTTGTTTAAAGGCGTTCGAATGTATTGATTAATTTGTACCTATGAAAATATATACATACGCGGGTTTCTCGATGCATTGACCGTGTTTAATAACATAAATATTTGGGTTTTTTTTATTAATTTTATATTTTTGTATTTTGATATTTCGATATTTTTGTATTCTTATTTTGTATCTTTTATGATTTTTAATTCATATACAGTACTTTTCGCTTAAATCGAACTTCGTGGGACTGGGCAAAATGGTTGGTTTTAACCGAAAGTTCGCTTTAAAAGGGGACCGTAATAAGCGGAAACATACAGCGCGTACTTTTGAAATTGGTTCGTTTTAGGTGGAAAATTAAACGGGTTCGTTATAACCGAAAAGTACTGTATTTTTATATTTTTATGTTCGTACATATATTCGTATATACATATTATTCGTATATATTATAATTTTCTATTTTTATGTGCTTTCTATAATTTAATATTTTTGTATTTTGATAATTTTATATTTTTACATTTCTAGGTATATTTTTAGATAGTAATATTTTCATATTTTTGTAATTTTATATTCTTATGTTTTTATGTCTTATGAAATTTGTATATCCATATCTACATTTATCATTTATATTTTTATATCTTATATTTTTATAGTTTTACATTTTTATGTCTTCAAATTTGTATATTTGTATCTTTCCGTATATTTCAAGTTTCATATATTTTTCAGTTTTAAATTTTTATGTTCTTATTATTTTTTATTTTTGTATTTTGATATATTTGATGATTTTTTTTGATAATTTTATATTTTTATGTACTCTCATATTTTTGTATTTTAATATTCTGGTATTTTTATATTTTTCAGTTTTATGTCTTCATATTTTTATATTTGTATGTTTCCGTAGATTTATAGTTTTATTTATTTTTTGGTTCTATTTTTTATATTCTTATATTTTTTAATATTTTAATATTTTGATATTTTGATATTTTATTTTTCATATTTTTATAATTTTATATTTGTAAATTTTTATATTTTGAAAATTTTCATTTACAATTTTGATATTTTTATATTTCTATTTTTTATGTTTTAATATTTTAAACTGTAAATATTTTGTTTTATTAATTGTTAATTATTTAAATATTTTGGTTTCTATATTTTTTATTTATATATTTTTAGATTGTAATACAAATTGTTCTATAGTTTTATACTTTTATATTCGTAAATTTTAAAAGTTTTATATTTTTATAATATAGTTTTTTGAAGTTTTACATTTTTACACTTTTATGGTTTCATATTTTCGTGTTTTTATATTTCCATATTTTTATATTTTTGTTTTTTTGTATTTTGGTATTATTTCATATTTTCATATTTTTATGGGTTTATATTTTTATATTTATATTTATTATTTATATTTTATTATTATTATTTATACTTTATATATGTATTTTTCACGTTTAAATTTTTATAGTCTTATATTTTTTAAACTCTTATATTTTTATGTTTTTAAATTTATGTATCTCTATTTTGTTATTTTTATATTTCTATTTTTTATGTTTTTATGTTTTCATATTTTAATGTTTAAATATTTTTATGTTTTTATTTCTTTATTTTAATATTTGTCTCTTTTGATGTATTTTTATTTTTATATTTGTTTAGTTTCATAGTTTTTATATTTTTATATTTTAATATTATTAATTTTAAAATGTTTATATAATTATGTTTTTATGTTTTCATAATTTTATACTTCTCTATTTTTATATTTTTGTACTTCTGTATGTTTATATTTTTATATTTATTTTTTTTATTTCTATATTTTTATTTTTTATATTTATTTTTTTATGTTTTTATGTATTAGTATTTGAATATATTTATGTTTTATATTTTTATATTGTCATTTTTTTTATAAATTTTTATTTTTTACAGTTTTATTTTTTAAATTTGTTTAATTTTCTATTTTTGTTTTGAAATTTTGTTGATTTTATATTTTGATAATTTTGTATTTTTATATTTTTATATATTTATATTTGTAGGCATGTTTGTTTTTATATATTTATTTGTAGTTTACTTTTAATTTCACATATTTATTATTTTTGGTGTATATTTTGAAAATTTATATTTTTATATTTTTTGCACATATACCTGTAGTGTATGAAGGGCTAGTCGATGAATGATTTATTTCATACATACATAGATTTACAAATAGCCTACTCTAAAATACCAACACGCTAGCTGAACATTTTATTTGTGGTGGTCAGTTTAGGGTTAATCACTTAATGCCTAAAAGCATGCTAGAAATTATTGTAACATTTACCCCTTTTTTAATCAATTTTCTCTCCATAGTCCTTGCCGTCAATTGGCAACCATATCGGCGAGCGCCGCAGCATGAGCGGCAGCTTGCGTTCCGTCGGTTCATTCCGCTCCAGCATCTACGGCTCGCGTCATCTCTTCTACGATGCACCGCTGCCCATCGACGAATGTCAGACGGAGGACGTTATTATGCGCCGCCGCTCGAATCGACATCGACGCGCCGCCACAGAGCGTCGTCGTCAACAGCAACAACAGCAGCAACAGCGACCACTATCGATAGCGTCCATCGAAAGCAGTCGACTGTCAGGCGTCAGCAGCGACGCTTCGGAATGTCGCCGCAGCCTGTTCACCGGCAGCTGCGGCAGCGCCAGCAGCTACGGCAGCCATCAGAGTGGCGTTAGCGCGGACAGCAGGCAGAGCATCGTTTCGACGGACTCGGAGTGCGAGCCGCAGTGGCCGCGCGTGCACACATGGCAGCCGCAAAGTGCAGCTCCTTTTGGCGCTCCGGCGCAGCACCAGCCGGTCACCAGGAACGCTTCGTCGCCTGGTCGGCTGCTTAGTCAGGCAACAGCACAGCAGCCAGTCGACGAGACAACATCCGATGCGGCGCTGGTGGCTGAGCTGGTGCAGTCCAATGCCAACAAGTCTGGCGATGCGGTAAGCGGGTTTCAGCAATTTTTGCGCCGCATGTCAATGCGTCGCTCGGCGGCACATCGTCGACATCGCGCCTCCAGTAACAGAAATTCCATAGTGTAAGTATTTGTGGGGAGCGAAGAGTAGTTTGAATGTTTAAAGAGCCAATGGAAAAGTTGAGTGAGCGCCTGAATTCAGAAGTTAAATTCAAACTGCCTGCAATGTTGTCAAGTAAAAATTTGAACTTCCTGCAATTTTTCAACATTTCTTTTGGTCATTTCAATTTTCATTTTGTTAGTTGTTTTCACTGCTATGGAAAAAGACTCACTGCAAATGACTAAAGAAGGAATGCATAAAATGTAGACGAAAAAATTGGCAATCAATATTGATAGCTTATAAATTTTATCAACAATCTGTGCAACATTTGTCAGACTGCAGTTTGTTGACAATGCCAATAACACCGGCAACAACAACAACAAAAACAAGGCCGCCAGTACCAGCAATTTTCCACTCTGCCACTGCAACTTCCTGTGAAATTCATGTTGCTTTTCGTTTTCTTTCCTTCCCCACTGCACCGCTGTGACATTCATAAATAGGAGCATCACCGAAGAGACAACACCGGCGTCAACGCCAACATCGACGACATCATTGCCATGCATTGAGCTGAGCGCAACGCCGGCAGAAAGGGAGGCCGAATCGACAGCGACGGAGACCGATAGTTGGATTGTCAATATTGAAAATGAGGAATCTGTGCCGGGTAAGTGCGAAGGCTGCCAAAAAAAAAAACTGACAACAACAATACCAGCAACAATCCCCTAACAAGCAACAAGACAGTGTTTACGGTTTAATGCTGCAATGTTGGTGGGAATTTGGTGGGCAGTAGGAATGATTCGAGTGAGTAGTGACTAGAAGGCGGATGTGAAGGGTGTGAAAAGGAGGATGGAAGAAAAGGGCGGATCGGAAGAGGCAGGAAATAGAATGCATATTGTTTGGATTGTTTGTCGCAATGGCGTTTTGACTGAGTTGACTAGTTAGAATTTGCAATGCGTTTTTAAGTTCTTAAAATGGGAGCTAAATAGATTAAAACTGAAGTTTTTTTAAATGGTATTGTTTTGTTAGCCGCCGTGGCTCAGTTGGTTAGTGCGTTGGACCGCGAGTCGAAGGCAGCAAACCGCAGGTTCAAATACTGCCCGTAATAACACCTAAAAAAAATAACGGGAAAATTCGTTTTCTCTTTCGGTGGCTGTCCTCTCAGCTGGAAATGGCAAACCTCTGAGAGTAAAAAATTGCCTATGATAAAGCTCCCAACCTGCCGTTCGGAACCGGCATAAAAACTGTAGGTCCCTTCTACCCGCGTACAAATTCACACGCACAACACGGGTGGTTGCGGGAAGCTAGGCCTTAGTCTCGCGTAAGCGGGCTGTCGTGCCAGTCAATTATTAATTAAATTGTTTTGTTAGTTTTGAATAAAAAAGAATTTATTTAATAATTAAAAATGGGAATTTAAATAGAAATTAATTAAATGGTATTACAAGTTTTCAAATTTAAAAAATTAATAAAAAAAAGTAACTAATTTTTTTAGCATAAAATTGTAGCATCATTTACGGGGACACAAACCACAAACTATTATGTCGACTTTTACAGCTGAAAAGTAGTAAAGCAAAGTTAAGTTTTATTAGTATGTATGTATTTTATTAGTACCTATGTATGTTTTTTAGGGAGCTAATTAGATAGAAACTGACGTTTTTTAAGTAGAATTGTTTGGTTAGATGTTGGTTTTGAATAACAAAATATTTTTTATTAATATTTACAAGTTCAGGGAATCAAACAAAAAATAAATTGAAATTAGTGTAGCAAGTTTTTAAATTTAAAAATGAATTAATAGTTTTTACTGGGGAAAGTTAAAATTTTAAATTTTACGTCTTAGGGTTATATTAGCTTCTTCTTCTATGTGGTTATATTAGCAATATTCCATAAGAAATTTTTTAATTTGTATACTCGGACCCTGTATTTTAGGTGTTTTTCTATGAGAGCAACCACATCGTTGTGGCAGTAATAATTACTTAAACATTAAACTTTTTACGCATAACGAAAATTTGAATAAGAAGTATTCATTCATTTACTTCAGCCAAAATTAAAAAAAAAAGTATCTAAATTGAAAGAAAACGTAAAATTAAAAAGTTCTCTAATTTTTTCTGATTCTTCTTCCTTTACTATGTCAAGATATACCATGAAAAAAATGTGTATACTTCTCTTCTTTAAACTTAAATATTCAGTTCATTAATTTCGTATTTTTCCTAAAACTTCAACCTATTCTAAAGACCAACAAAAAAAATGTATTGTTGCAACCATAGAGGATGCAGACGTCCACAAAGTAGCATGTTCCCATATGGCAACAAAATAGCGAAAGGGTTAAAAATAATAATTATCGTGTTTTTAGTATAACTTAAGCATACTTTACGGGTTTGTTTACTCTTATGTTGACTTTTACAGCTGAAAGGTAGTGAAGCAAAGTTTTATTAGTATGTATGATTTTTTTAGTATGTATATTTTTTTGGTATAACAATGTATTAAATTTAAAAATGAATTACAAAAATAATTATCGTGTTTTTAGTATAAAATTTTAGCATACTTTACGGGGTTTGTTTACTCTTATGTTGACATTTACAGCTAAAAACTAGTGAAACAAAGTTAAGTTTTATTAGTACTAAGTATATAGTTATTAGTATTAAGTATAACAATTTTTTACATTTAAAAATGAATTACAAAAATAATTATCGTGTTTTTAGTATATAATTTTAGCATACTTTACGGGGTTTGTTTAGTCTTATGTTGACATTTACAGCTGAAAAGTAGTGAAGCACGTTTTACTTTTATGTAGTTTTAACAAGCTTTAAATTCAACAACAAATACCCACATAAAACCACAGCAACAGCAACAACCGTTGGCAAACTGAAAATAACGCTTTTCCACAAATGAAATCACAACGGCCACCCACACAAACACATGTACATGCTTCCGTTCACAAACCTACATACATAAAAACGAGTATATGTGAATACGTATACAACAATTTACAACAAATGATTTAAAATTTTTGTGTTTTATTTTTTACATATTTCCCACCAAACCAGATCAGGTCCACATCGACTACAAAACGCTGACAAGCCAGACGCGCGCAGGTAAACAATCAACAACAACAATGAATGTTGATCCCGATGCAGCTGTTGTACAACGCGGCCAAAGAGCTGCACGCGCAATCAAAACGCCAGCAATTGCCAGTCACCAACACCGGCAGCAGCAGCAGCAACAACAACTGCCCGGCTACGATGCCGAACGTAAATATGGAAAAATTCCAATGCAAATCTATTTGTTGTACTTGCGCGCATCTGGCTGGCCGATTGTTTTGTTATTCTGCGTCACGGCGCTGATTTGGCAGGCAATGCGCGTCTACACGGATGTATGGCTGCAGCACTGGACCGACGGCAACAACAATTCGGCCGCATCAGCGTCAGCAACGTTTATGGGCAGCGTTAACGACACGTACGGCAGCACATCAATGCCGCTGTCCATAACATTGGCCGCCGGACACAACAACAAAAGCTACATTGGTGCCGCCGCAGCCGCCACCGACGCCGTCGCGGATGTCACGTATTATTTTCGCATTTATGCGGCCATTTCGTGTGTGTGCATCGTAATGGCGGTGCTATCAACGCCGGCCGGACAAATGGCCGGTTGCAATGCGCGCCGCCACTTGCACGATAAACTTTTGCTGGCGATTATGCGCAGATCGTTGCATTTTTTCCAGGTGACACCGTTGGGCCGTTTAATGAATCGCTTCGGCAACGACATGGCCATTATTGATAAGGTGAGTGAGTGCGTGTGTGTATGTGTGTGTTGGAGTGTAAGAGAGAATGTCCTTTTGTTTTCTGTAATTTTTTACAAACATGTGTTTTTGTTTTGTATGGAAGAGAAAGCAGAATGCTGTGTTATACAAAGCGGGTCGATTGTGGTTTCATTGGCCAATACAGTCGAAGACACCTGTGGCTCATTGTGATGCTTGGGTATCTTTGTTTTTTTTTTGTCTTCTGTCTGTGTATTTTCACTAAGTCTAAAAATGTTGTCTTCATATTATGTGGGAAAGGATCGCGCTAATGTATGCTGAAATCAAAGATTGTAAATGTTTTGTGTAGATTTGTTTTGTATTAAGTTTAATTATTTTTTTATTTTACTTATACTATATCGAGTGCTTGTTATATAAGTATAAATGTGTATATGTTTAGTGTAAAAGGGTTTTTATTGATTGTTTAATATTGATAAAGTTGCTGGATTGGACTGATGCACGAATCACTCGTTCCATAGACAAAACTAAAAAAATTTATAGTCTCAGAATTTAACGATTCTGATGTAATTTGAAAGCTAAAACTCCAACTAAGAAAACCCTAAAAATCTGTGCAAAAAATAATTTGTGTGTTTGCAAATGCTGCTCAAAGTTGGAACTTTATTTACCAAAAAATTTAAACACATGTTTTCTGTTTTTTAATCTATTGAGTGAAAAAATCGTAAAAATTCATGAATAGTAAGAAGTTCCTAAAACTTTCAATATAGATTAAGAATTGATTTAAGCATTTTTGTATTTAATGTTTTTGTCAAATTTGCAAGGCTGAGTTTTCTACTTCACTTTAAATTTCAAAATTTTTTTCAAAATTAAAAACCTGAAAATTGGCAAAACTTAGAAGAACATATCTAAAAAGTATGTAAAAGAATGTTCCTGGATTTTTTATTTTAAAAAGCATTCTTCCTTTGTCGAAATATATAAACACATCCTCCGATACCTTTCGATCTCAGAAAATAATTCAATTTGAAAAGTGGTCTAAACATATATTTTTTGACAAAATATATTTTATTTATCCCTGAAAGTATGCAATCAACATGAAAAATGAAAAATACTGCACAAATGCAAAACTTACATCTATTATTTTTATAGCAAAAGTAAAGTGTCCCAATACAATTTCTGTTGCTCTTTGCAATTATCAATGTTGATGTAACTGATTAATGTAAAGTCTGAAAAATCTAGCCAACGCACTTGGTGCTATAGCTCACCAAAAATGACGAAAATTCTAAATTTCAGGCAAATTTCAGACTACAAAAGTTGAAGAAAAACAAAATGTAAATTTCAATTCAGCAGACCGTTATTAACTAGTATACCAAATTTTATGAAGAACAGACCACTCCTTCTAATTTTGTCCCGTGGTTGTATGGAGTCGAATCACTGTGCGATGGTGTTAATTTGCCGGAGTTTGTAGTTCGAGTGCCCGATGGCCGCGCAAGCTTCCTTCGGCATGGCCAGGGTTGCCATTCGTACATATTTATAAACACATAAAGGGACAAACTCAATACAATAATATTGACAATATGCCTTAGCGATCTAAACGTTAACGATTTTTGTGTACCTCACATAATTTCTAAGCAAGCTGAACTCTTCCTTCCGTAGGCCTAACCAGCGATATGTCTTTTAGTTAGCCAGTCAGCTGTCGGCTTTTGTATTTCTTTTACAGTTTAAGCACTTTTTTCTCTTCTTAAACTTACTTAATGTACAACAGTAGCAACCAAAACAGTATTTTCATTTATTTATATTCATATTGTTCCACTCATCTGATTATGGTTTCCAGTTCTAGAAGAGTTGAACCGTACCTACCGTACCCACAGTTTGTCTATTAGTTGTGCAAGCCAGTCTGTTGTTAACCTTTGCATTTTATCTTGAATCTAAGCTCTTTTTCTACTCTTAGCAAACTACTTTTAAATTCCCAACGGCAGAAACCCCATAAGTCGTTTTGCTCATTTCTGTTCATTTTGTTCCACTCATCTGTTTCTTAAAGCCAGCAGTACTTCTAAACTGTGACGGAGAGAGGTTAGTTAGCCAAACTTACTCAGAAAAGCGCAAAGCTTTTCACACCTCTAAAGTTTCTCTCATTATCGTAAAATACATTCAGTCTTAAACACTTTGACTAACAATTTTATACAAAATAAGTCTCCACCTCTCAATATTATGTTAAAACACCATACATTTTGTTGCATTCATTTGCAATTTGGTTTTTTGTTTTATTTTAGAAAATCGCCGCAACAAGTCAGCGCTTACTACAATTCACGTTATTATGTCTGTGTGCTGTGCTGATTAATGTGACCATAACGCCATGGTTTATGTTGCTGACGGTGCCAATATGTGCCGCTTACTATATCATACAGAAGTTCTATCGCAGCTCGGCAAGGTAAGTGAAAAATCATAGCAACAACAAAGCACTGCATATGTTTGTGCTAAAAAGCATGCAATGTAGGGGAGAGTGGCAGAGCGAGTTGCACTGCTTGTGTGTGTGAAATATTAACAGCAGCTTAGCATACTTTATTTGAATTATGGCGCTCGAAGGTGGGCACCGCAGATTGGGCAAATCTGCCTAGTACACGATTTAAGGTGGTGGCACAAAGGTTGATTTATATTTTGGTTGATTTATATTTGAACCAAATATTGTTTTTTTTGCAGTGTGTTTCAGTCAGATTTCAGTATTCAAGAAAAGCTTCTTTAAAATTATTAATCGATTTATTTATTTCAGTCTACAAATTTAAAGACGTGCAAAATAATAAACTTTAATAACAAATATAAAAAAAGAATGCATTGTTTACTGTTTGTTCGTTAAAGAAATTTAATACCTTTGCGTTTAAAAAGTATAGGTAAATGTTTTAAATTTTGTTTGATTGAGTGTATTACTTTCTCTAAACATTGCACATAATTTTGGCTGTTGGTTCTTTTTTTATGAATTTTTGTTTGCCGAAAAGTTTAACTTTTATTGATAGAATGTTTTACTCTTTTCAAATGTTGCACATCATTTTGGTTTTTGGTTTTGTTGTTTTAAGAAATTTAATGCATTTAATTGATGAAAAGTTATATTTTGTTCAATAGAATGTTTTAGTCTCTTCGAATGTAGCACAACATTTTGGTTTATGGTTCTACTTTTTAAGAATTTTTTTCTGTTTTTAGAATTTTAATTTAGAATTTAATTGTTGAAAAGTTAAATTTTTTTGGATACAATGTTTTAGTCTCTTCGAATGTAGCGCAATATTTTGGTTTTTGGTTCTTTTTTATTAAGAATTTTAAAAAATTTGTTTGTTGAAAAGTTCAATTTTGTTTTGTGGAATTGTGTGTGTGTGTTTTATTCTCTTCAAATGTTGCACCAGATTTTAGGTTATGGGTCCTTTTTTAGTGAAAAGTTCAATTTTGTTTGATAGAATGATTTAGTCTCTTCGAATGTAGCACAACATTTTGCTTTTTGGTTATTTTTTTTAAGAATTTGGTTATTTGAAAAGTTCGATTTTGTTTGATAGCATGTTTCACTCTCTTCAAATAATGCACAACATCTTGGCTTTTGATTTTTTTTTTTTTAAGAATGTTAATAAATTTGTTTGGTGAAAAGTTAAATTTTGTTTAATGGAATGTTTCAGTTTCTTCAAATGTTGCACAACATTTTGGCTTTGAGTTTTTTTTTAAGAAATTGTTAAAAAGTTAATTTTTTTTATAGAATATTTCACTATCTTCAAATGTTGCAAAATATTTTGTTTTTTTTTAAGAGTTTTAATACATTTGTTTGTAGAAGAGTTAAACTTTGATAGAATGCTTTACTCTCTTCAAAAGTTACAACAGATTAAAAAGTTCAAATTTGTTTGATAAAATGTTTAACGCATTTCAAATGTTGTAAAATATTTTGGCTTTTGGGCTGCTTTTGTTTGTTGAAAAGCTAATTTTTGTAAATTTTAATACATTTGATTGCTGGAAAGATGAACTATGTTTGATAGAATGTTTTAGACTCTTCAAATGTTGCACAACGTTTTGGCTAACGGTTGTTCTTTTTTAAAGACTTATTGTTTGTTGAAAAGCTGAATTTTGTTTGAGAAAATGTTTTAGTGTCTTCAAATGTTACACCAGATTTCGGCTTGGGTTCTTTGTGAGAAATTTAATACTTTTTAACTATTGAAAAGCTAACTTTTGTTTGATAGAATGTTTTACGAATTTTTGTTTGTTGAAAATTTCAATTTTGTTTGATGTTTTGATTTCTTCAAATGTTGCACAACATTTTGGCAATTGGAAACATTGAATGTTTTAAAAATGTTTGTTTGTTGAAAATTTCAATTTTGTTTGATGTTTTATTTTCTTCAAATGTTGCACAAAATTTTGTCTTTGGGGTTTTTTTTAAAGAAATTTAAAAGTATAAGCAAATTTTTGAAATAATTAACTTTTATTTGACTCTCTTCAAATGTTGCAGAACATTTTGGCATTTGGAAACATTGTAGCCACACACAATTACAACTTTTATATATATTAAAATCTATGCAACAACCTAAAAGTGCAATTTTGTAAGTCAGCCAGAAGTTGTGCAAGTAGATTTAAAGACCATCAGACGAATTTTGCATATTGAATTAATTTTTATTTATTCATTTGAATTTTCTTGTGGTGGCTGTAAGTATTGACAGCACATTTGCGTGTGTGTGCATGACTCTGAGTGTGTGCATGTGTGTGTCCCTATGTTGCTTGCAAGCAAAACTTTAGTTAACTGAGACTTACTCGTAGTTGTGAGCGACGTTTGTGGCCATTTACTGCTTTGGGCCAATTTTAGGCAACGACCACACGGACCAAAAAAGTTGCTTGAGGTTATTTTGTAACTACAGGGTAGGCCATTTAAAGTGGAAGCATTTGTTTTTGAAAAAAAAGAGGAAACAAAATGTTTTTTTTTGTTTTCATCTGGATATTCATTTATTTTGGTCCAAGGAGAAATTTTCTAGTTAGTTTTTGAAAATGATATCGCGTAAATGGCCACGTATTAAAATCACGTATTATTGATGTGCAATTAAGAGAGCGAAATCTCTCACTGCGCTACCTCTTGTCCTTTAAATAAATAAATAAATAAATAAATAAATAAATAAACATTACCGCAAAATGTGCCCTTTTTTCGGCATTTTCCATCACTTTTGCCAGTGTATCGGCCGATATGGCTCTTATTTCGCGGCGTATGTTGGCTCTGAGTTGAGCTAGTGTCCTTGGCTTGTTGGTGTATACCTTGGACTTCAAGTAGCCCCATAAAAAAAAGTGTGGCGGCGTCAAATCGGGTGAGCTCGGTGGAACAATGGCCGCAATAAATCGATGGTTTTTCGTGCTGTATGGCATGTAGCGCCGTCTTGTTGAAACCAAAAGTCATCCAAACCATTTTCACGAACAATTGGCATCACAAAATTGGTTATCATGGCTCGATAACGGTCACCATCGATGGATAAGGTCTTTCCACGGTTGTCTTGGAAAAAATACGGCCCGATGATCATATCGGCGCAAACACCACACCAAACTGTGACTTTTTGGTCGTATATAGGCTGCTCCTCAAATAATTGAGGGTTTTGAGTGGCATAGAAGCGACAATTTTGTTTGTTTACGCCTCCATTCAACGTGAAATGTGCCTCGTCTGACATGATGATTTTTCGCCAAAAGTCACCTTCGTTCTCAGCCATTTCAATGGACCATTTGGCATATTGGAGGCGACGCGTATAGTCATCTGGGTTTAGTTTTTGTGCCATTTGGATTTTGTAAGGAAACATCTTCAAATCACCATGAATTATGCGTCGGAGCCTGGTCCTTGTGATTCTCAATTCCTGAGAACGGCGATAACTCGATGTTCTTGGATCCTCCTCAATACTGGCTCGTACGGCTTCAATACTTTCATCGGAACGTCTTGTGCGTTGTCGGGATGAGTGGTTGGCATTACTAACATTACCGGAGTTCACAAATTTTGCGTATAAACGCCTTTTGGTGTTATCACCGGGAGCACTTTTAACTTTATTTTTTGCACGAAACGCACGTTTGGTTTTCACAATCGAGAAGTTATTTTGAATGTAAAGCTGAACAAATTCAGCACGTTCTTTTGGAGTGTACTGTTCCATGGTATAAATTGTCTTGGAATGACGCTTCCAACGCGCTATGTCATTAGTCGATCTGGCAGCTCTGTCAAAAGTTATAGGGTTACCAGATGCTTCCACTTTAAATGGCCTACCCTGTACTTGTCTGCGTTGCATGGACTTTGGAATTGAGAGAATACATAAAGCAATGCAAAAGTGAGACAGGCGTAAATAGTGCCTTGGTTTAACTTAGTGGGAGAGAAGTAGACGTTTTACGCCAGCGGGACAAACAGTTAAAGTTTTGAATGTTTGCATGTATTGAATAAACATTGCAAAATATACAACAAGAGACAGTTTTGTGCATTGTGATTAGTACAAAATGTGTGTCGAAATTTTGTTAAAATTTTTTTGATCATAAAGGAAAAGATTCATACCATGGCACAGTGATTCGACCCCATACAACCGCGGGACAAAATTAGAAGGAGTGTTCCGTTCTTCATAAATTTTAGTATACTAGTTAATCATGGTCTGCTGAATTGAAATCTCCATTTGGTTTTTCTTAAACTGTTGTAGTTTGGCAATGCCTGAGGCTTAAATTTGCAAATTTCGTCATTTTTGGAAAGCTATAGCACCAAATGTGTTGGCTAGATTTTTCAGATTTTACATTTAATCGGTAACGTCAACATTGATTATTCCAAAAAGTAACAGAAATTGTATCGGGACCCTCTGGTTTTGCAATACAAACGATAATAATAGATGTATGTTTTGCATTTTTGCAGATTTTATCATTTTTCGTGCTAATTGCATACTTTTAGGCATAAATAAAATGAATTTTGTCGAAAAATACGTGTTTAGACCACTTTTCAAATTGAATTATTTTCTGAGATCGGAAGATATCGGAGGATATAATTATATTACCCGACAAAGAAAGAATGCTTCATAAAATAAAAAAAAATCCAGGAACATACTTTCACATACTTTTTAGATATTTTCCTTCAAGTTTTGCCAATTTTCAGATTTTTAACTTAGAAAAATATTTTGAATTAAAAGTGAAGTAAAAGCCTACGCTTTGCAAATTTTGGGAAAATATTAAAAGCGAAAATGGCCACATCATTTCTTATTCTATATTGAAAGTTTAAGCAACTTCGTGCCAACCAATTATACTCAATACACTAAAAAACAGAAAATATGAGTTTAAATTTTTTTGTGAAAAAAGTTTCAACTTTGAGCCGCTTTTGCACAGACACTAATTGATTTTTTGCACAGATTTTTTTGGGATTTTCTTAGTTGCAGTTTTTTCTTTCAAATGACATCAAAATCGTTAAATTCTGAGACCATACATTTTTTTAATTTTGTCTATGGAACGAATCACTGTGCATGGTGGTAAAAATGCATAATGAATTATGTAAAAATTAGCAAAGATTCTTATCAAACAATTTCAAAGCTCATCAAATTGAAGAATAGTTTTAATTTCCTTTACTACTTCTGTTGCAATAAAGCTTTCTTCAATAACACAGTACAACAATTTCGAACTTTTTCTGTGCAACAGAGTATATTTCTGAAAGAGGACATCATACTGATCATTTTTGCCGAACAAAGTAATAGTCCAGCACGTCTGAGTTTTTTGTAATTTGCACGTAAAGGTTAAAGGGGTCCCTATAGACTTTTACACGGAAAGTATAAAAACTTGAAGAGCTAGAGCTTTGATGTTTGGGACAAAGTTGCTTGCATTAAAAGTGTGAATATTTTTTGGGTACACATGAACCCCCCTCCCCCTTTTCTTACCCCCCCTTTTCATATTTTTCGGAAACATTTTTCATAAAAAGCTTGTATTGAGTAAAATATTGAAAAAAATACCATATTGTCTTTTGGGAAAATATTCTTCATTAAAAAATAGGGGGGGTCTTCAAACACCAAAACTTTCTCAAAACTCCCCCCAACAAAATAAAAAGCCTTAAACACGAAACCTTAATTTAATATTTTTTTCATAAATTGCTAGCTCTGCTTGAGATGTTGAGAAAAATGTTGAATATTAAAAAAAAATATATATTTTCCAAAGCCACTACCACATAAAATGCTTTAAGCAACGTCGTCAAGCAGTTATTAGGCAATCAAATGTAATTCGAGAGCCAAGTGTTGCAAAAGAAAAAATTATTCTTCCGCCCCTTCATATAAAACTGGGCATAGTAAACAATTGTATCAAAAGTCTAGACACTTGAGTGTCTAGCAGCATTTAAACGACTCGCGGACATTTTTCCTAAACTATCTGCAGCAAAAATTAAAGAAGGTAATGTCCGATGGAATTAAGTTATTAGGTTTGTTTATTTTGTGGCAGATGTATATTTCATTTACAGGGTTGCTTGTGGGCCCAGATATAAGAAAAATGTTAAATGACGAGCAATTCTATGAAAACTTAAGCGATATGTAAAAGATGGCAAGCGATTTTATGAAATCAGTGATTAATGAATTTTTAGGAAATCAAAGAGCAACCAATTACATATAAAGAGAACATTGAGAGCATGCTTATTGCTTTTCATCATATCGATGTGAAAATGTCTCTTAAGCTACATATGCTTCACTCACACCTTGATTTTTTTAAAGAAAATCTTGGGGCTGTTTCTGATGAGCACGGTGAAAGATTTCATCAAGAAATTAAACTTCTTGAAGAAAGGTATAAAGGTAAATCCAACTGTACAATGCTCGCAGAGTACGTTTGGAATTTGAATCGCAATATTGATCCATCTAAGCATTCCCGTAAAGCGAAATATCCACGAACTTAATAAAGTCTTTTTTGAAATCATAAAAATTGTTTATTTTATTAAGAGCGGACTTTTTAAGGTTCCCCTAGGTTAGAAGAACTATTTTCCAATGGAAAATATATTTTTTTTTTAATATTCAACATTTTTCTCAGCATCTCAAGCAGAGCTAGCAATTTATGAAAAAAATATTAAATGAAGGTTTCGCGTTTAAGGCTTTTTATTTTTTAATGAAGAATATTTTCCCAAAAGACAATATGGCATTTTTTTTCAATATTTTACTCAATACAAGCTTTTTATGAAAAATTTTTCCGAAAAACATGAAAAAGGGGGTTAAGGAAAGGGGGAAGGGGGTTCATGTGCACCCAAAAAATATTCACACTTTTAATGCAAACAACTTTGTCCCGGACATCAAAGCTCTAGCTCTTCAAGTTTTTATACTTTCCGTGTAAAAGTCTATAGGGACCCCTTTAACCTTTATGTGCAAATTACAAAAAACTCAGACGTGCTGGACTATTACTTTGTTCGGCAAAAATGATCAGTATGATGTCCTCTTTCAGAAATATATGGTCGTTACTCTGTTGCAGAAATGCTGTTGTACAGTGTAATTCAACCATCTAATTGTTTCTTGTTCGAAACATCTAGTCCTGCTCGTTATTCTTCTTCTTTCTCAAACTCGTTCGTATATGTTCATATTTGCACAAATTTTACCAATCTACAGCAATTTGCTGATAGTAAGACAGGCAACATTAAATGCACTGCAATTTGGTTGAAATTCCACAGTCGAGAAAATTGAATTGCCAAGCAAATTGAATGTATCCTTGTAATTAGATTTGTTGCTTTAATGTAATTGAGATTTTGACTTTCAGAGAGCTGCAGCGCATTGAGAATTCAACAAATTCACCGGTGATATCGCATCTAGCCGAGACCATACAGGGTGTCACCACCATACGCGCCTACAACCAGGAGACACGTTTCACCGAAATATTATTCAAGCGCCTGGAGGCGAACACAATTGCATTCACCATTTTGAATACGAGCAATCGATGGCTGGGCATATCATTGGTAAATTTTTATATTCAATAATACTTATTTGCTCCATATTCATATTACATGACCCTATAATTGATAATTTATGAAGAAAATACAAGATTAAAAAAATTATTAGGAAACTGCATTAAATGTGCAGTGAGTAAAAATCTAAAAAAAAAAAATTAACAAAAATTTTAAATTTTAACATTAAAATTTAATTTATTAAACTTTTTTTAAATTTACTAACAGACGATATTCTTTGCCTAATTCATTAATTAATTTATATACACTAATATAGACTTCTCATGGCTTAAAATAAATTTAATTGATTTGAATTTATTTTGCTTTCTTATTGACGCGTACATATAAACTTTTTGTGGCAGTAAAAGTTTCTATAAAATTCAAAGTAAACGTCTTTACTTGAAGCTGTTGTGTGGCTAAATTTGTTAGTAGCCAAGTGGCCAATTATGCTGTGGCAGCAAAATGTTGCTAAGATTTTTGGCCAAGAGGTGAAAGTTTTTTTTGGTCATAAAGTTGAAATAGCAGCAGCAGTGAAAATGGCCAGCAACTTTGGCTAGTAAGCTGAGGGTGTAAGTCATTTGGTAAGCGAGTTAGGGCAGATGACATTTTCAAGAGTTTGGATATGATTTGAAGCGAAACTTCAGCATAGTTTGTGAGCATATCGTAAATTGGGAGAGTTATGTGTGTAGTTAGCAGACAGAGCGACCGAAGATAGTTTCAGATGTGTGATGAATGTTTCAGAGGGAAGTAGGAGGAACATGAAAGAGGGTAGGGAGAAGTTGGAAAGTATTGGAAAATGTTAGTAAAATGTAAATTGGAGAAGAAGTTTGAAAGGTGACAGCAGTAGAAACTAAGACTAAGACTAAGACTAAGACTAAGACTAAGACTAAGACTAAGACTAAGACTAAGACTAAGACTAAGACTAAGACTAAGACTAAGACTAAGACTAAGACTAAGACTAAGACTAAGACTAAGACTAAGACTAAGACTAAGACTAAGACTAAGACTAAGACTAAGACTAAGACTAAGACTAAGACTAAGACTAAGACTAAGACTAAGACTAAGACTAAGACTAAGACTAAGACTAAGACTAAGACTAAGACTAAGACTAAGACTAAGACTAAGACTAAGACTAAGACTAAGACTAAGACTAAGACTAAGACTAAGACTAAGACTAAGACTAAGACTAAGACTAAGACTAAGACTAAGACTAAGACTAAGACTAAGACTAAGACTAAGACTAAGACTAAGACTAAGACTAAGACTAAGACTAAGACTAAGACTAAGACTAAGACTAAGACTAAGACTAAGACTAAGACTAAGACTAAGACTAAGACTAAGACTAAGACTAAGACTAAGACTAAGACTAAGACTAAGACTAAGACTAAGACTAAGACTAAGACTAAGACTAAGACTAAGACTAAGACTAAGACTAAGACTAAGACTAAGACTAAGACTAAGACTAAGACTAAGACTAAGACTAAGACTAAGACTAAGACTAAGACTAAGACTAAGACTAAGACTAAGACTAAGACTAAGACTAAGACTAAGACTAAGACTAAGACTAAGACTAAGACTAAGACTAAGACTAAGACTAAGACTAAGACTAAGACTAAGACTAAGACTAAGACTAAGACTAAGACTAAGACTAAGACTAAGACTAAGACTAAGACTAAGACTAAGACTAAGACTAAGACTAAGACTAAGACTAAGACTAAGACTAAGACTAAGACTAAGACTAAGACTAAGACTAAGACTAAGACTAAGACTAAGACTAAGACTAAGACTAAGACTAAGACTAAGACTAAGACTAAGACTAAGACTAAGACTAAGACTAAGACTAAGACTAAGACTAAGACTAAGACTAAGACTAAGACTAAGACTAAGACTAAGACTAAGACTAAGACTAAGACTAAGACTAAGACTAAGACTAAGACTAAGACTAAGACTAAGACTAAGACTAAGACTAAGACTAAGACTAAGACTAAGACTAAGACTAAGACTAAGACTAAGACTAAGACTAAGACTAAGACTAAGACTAAGACTAAGACTAAGACTAAGACTAAGACTAAGACTAAGACTAAGACTAAGACTAAGACTAAGACTAAGACTAAGACTAAGACTAAGACTAAGACTAAGACTAAGACTAAGACTAAGACTAAGACTAAGACTAAGACTAAGACTAAGACTAAGACTAAGACTAAGACTAAGACTAAGACTAAGACTAAGACTAAGACTAAGACTAAGACTAAGACTAAGACTAAGACTAAGACTAAGACTAAGACTAAGACTAAGACTAAGACTAAGACTAAGACTAAGACTAAGACTAAGACTAAGACTAAGACTAAGACTAAGACTAAGACTAAGACTAAGACTAAGACTAAGACTAAGACTAAGACTAAGACTAAGACTAAGACTAAGACTAAGACTAAGACTAAGACTAAGACTAAGACTAAGACTAAGACTAAGACTAAGACTAAGACTAAGACTAAGACTAAGACTAAGACTAAGACTAAGACTAAGACTAAGACTAAGACTAAGACTAAGACTAAGACTAAGACTAAGACTAAGACTAAGACTAAGACTAAGACTAAGACTAAGACTAAGACTAAGACTAAGACTAAGACTAAGACTAAGACTAAGACTAAGACTAAGACTAAGACTAAGACTAAGACTAAGACTAAGACTAAGACTAAGACTAAGACTAAGACTAAGACTAAGACTAAGACTAAGACTAAGACTAAGACTAAGACTAAGACTAAGACTAAGACTAAGACTAAGACTAAGACTAAGACTAAGACTAAGACTAAGACTAAGACTAAGACTAAGACTAAGACTAAGACTAAGACTAAGACTAAGACTAAGACTAAGACTAAGACTAAGACTAAGACTAAGACTAAGACTAAGACTAAGACTAAGACTAAGACTAAGACTAAGACTAAGACTAAGACTAAGACTAAGACTAAGACTAAGACTAAGACTAAGACTAAGACTAAGACTAAGACTAAGACTAAGACTAAGACTAAGACTAAGACTAAGACTAAGACTAAGACTAAGACTAAGACTAAGACTAAGACTAAGACTAAGACTAAGACTAAGACTAAGACTAAGACTAAGACTAAGACTAAGACTAAGACTAAGACTAAGACTAAGACTAAGACTAAGACTAAGACTAAGACTAAGACTAAGACTAAGACTAAGACTAAGACTAAGACTAAGACTAAGACTAAGACTAAGACTAAGACTAAGACTAAGACTAAGACTAAGACTAAGACTAAGACTAAGACTAAGACTAAGACTAAGACTAAGACTAAGACTAAGACTAAGACTAAGACTAAGACTAAGACTAAGACTAAGACTAAGACTAAGACTAAGACTAAGACTAAGACTAAGACTAAGACTAAGACTAAGACTAAGACTAAGACTAAGACTAAGACTAAGACTAAGACTAAGACTAAGACTAAGACTAAGACTAAGACTAAGACTAAGACTAAGACTAAGACTAAGACTAAGACTAAGACTAAGACTAAGACTAAGACTAAGACTAAGACTAAGACTAAGACTAAGACTAAGACTAAGACTAAGACTAAGACTAAGACTAAGACTAAGACTAAGACTAAGACTAAGACTAAGACTAAGACTAAGACTAAGACTAAGACTAAGACTAAGACTAAGACTAAGACTAAGACTAAGACTAAGACTAAGACTAAGACTAAGACTAAGACTAAGACTAAGACTAAGACTAAGACTAAGACTAAGACTAAGACTAAGACTAAGACTAAGACTAAGACTAAGACTAAGACTAAGACTAAGACTAAGACTAAGACTAAGACTAAGACTAAGACTAAGACTAAGACTAAGACTAAGACTAAGACTAAGACTAAGACTAAGACTAAGACTAAGACTAAGACTAAGACTAAGACTAAGACTAAGACTAAGACTAAGACTAAGACTAAGACTAAGACTAAGACTAAGACTAAGACTAAGACTAAGACTAAGACTAAGACTAAGACTAAGACTAAGACTAAGACTAAGACTAAGACTAAGACTAAGACTAAGACTAAGACTAAGACTAAGACTAAGACTAAGACTAAGACTAAGACTAAGACTAAGACTAAGACTAAGACTAAGACTAAGACTAAGACTAAGACTAAGACTAAGACTAAGACTAAGACTAAGACTAAGACTAAGACTAAGACTAAGACTAAGACTAAGACTAAGACTAAGACTAAGACTAAGACTAAGACTAAGACTAAGACTAAGACTAAGACTAAGACTAAGACTAAGACTAAGACTAAGACTAAGACTAAGACTAAGACTAAGACTAAGACTAAGACTAAGACTAAGACTAAGACTAAGACTAAGACTAAGACTAAGACTAAGACTAAGACTAAGACTAAGACTAAGACTAAGACTAAGACTAAGACTAAGACTAAGACTAAGACTAAGACTAAGACTAAGACTAAGACTAAGACTAAGACTAAGACTAAGACTAAGACTAAGACTAAGACTAAGACTAAGACTAAGACTAAGACTAAGACTAAGACTAAGACTAAGACTAAGACTAAGACTAAGACTAAGACTAAGACTAAGACTAAGACTAAGACTAAGACTAAGACTAAGACTAAGACTAAGACTAAGACTAAGACTAAGACTAAGACTAAGACTAAGACTAAGACTAAGACTAAGACTAAGACTAAGACTAAGACTAAGACTAAGACTAAGACTAAGACTAAGACTAAGACTAAGACTAAGACTAAGACTAAGACTAAGACTAAGACTAAGACTAAGACTAAGACTAAGACTAAGACTAAGACTAAGACTAAGACTAAGACTAAGACTAAGACTAAGACTAAGACTAAGACTAAGACTAAGACTAAGACTAAGACTAAGACTAAGACTAAGACTAAGACTAAGACTAAGACTAAGACTAAGACTAAGACTAAGACTAAGACTAAGACTAAGACTAAGACTAAGACTAAGACTAAGACTAAGACTAAGACTAAGACTAAGACTAAGACTAAGACTAAGACTAAGACTAAGACTAAGACTAAGACTAAGACTAAGACTAAGACTAAGACTAAGACTAAGACTAAGACTAAGACTAAGACTAAGACTAAGACTAAGACTAAGACTAAGACTAAGACTAAGACTAAGACTAAGACTAAGACTAAGACTAAGACTAAGACTAAGACTAAGACTAAGACTAAGACTAAGACTAAGACTAAGACTAAGACTAAGACTAAGACTAAGACTAAGACTAAGACTAAGACTAAGACTAAGACTAAGACTAAGACTAAGACTAAGACTAAGACTAAGACTAAGACTAAGACTAAGACTAAGACTAAGACTAAGACTAAGACTAAGACTAAGACTAAGACTAAGACTAAGACTAAGACTAAGACTAAGACTAAGACTAAGACTAAGACTAAGACTAAGACTAAGACTAAGACTAAGACTAAGACTAAGACTAAGACTAAGACTAAGACTAAGACTAAGACTAAGACTAAGACTAAGACTAAGACTAAGACTAAGACTAAGACTAAGACTAAGACTAAGACTAAGACTAAGACTAAGACTAAGACTAAGACTAAGACTAAGACTAAGACTAAGACTAAGACTAAGACTAAGACTAAGACTAAGACTAAGACTAAGACTAAGACTAAGACTAAGACTAAGACTAAGACTAAGACTAAGACTAAGACTAAGACTAAGACTAAGACTAAGACTAAGACTAAGACTAAGACTAAGACTAAGACTAAGACTAAGACTAAGACTAAGACTAAGACTAAGACTAAGACTAAGACTAAGACTAAGACTAAGACTAAGACTAAGACTAAGACTAAGACTAAGACTAAGACTAAGACTAAGACTAAGACTAAGACTAAGACTAAGACTAAGACTAAGACTAAGACTAAGACTAAGACTAAGACTAAGACTAAGACTAAGACTAAGACTAAGACTAAGACTAAGACTAAGACTAAGACTAAGACTAAGACTAAGACTAAGACTAAGACTAAGACTAAGACTAAGACTAAGACTAAGACTAAGACTAAGACTAAGACTAAGACTAAGACTAAGACTAAGACTAAGACTAAGACTAAGACTAAGACTAAGACTAAGACTAAGACTAAGACTAAGACTAAGACTAAGACTAAGACTAAGACTAAGACTAAGACTAAGACTAGGACTAGGACTAAGACTAAGACTAAGACTAAGACTAAGACTAAGACTAAGACTAAGACTAAGACTAAGACTAAGACTAGGACTAGGACTAGGACTAGGACTAGGACTAGGACTAGGACTAGGACTAAGACTAAGACTAAAAAATCAGAGATAAAATAAAAGATCACATGATTTCCAAAATAACACTCATCTATTAAGTCAAATGGTTCTTATCAAAGCTTAAATATTTAAAGAGAAAGGTGGTTGAAAAAGATATCTGGAATGAGGAGGGTTGTTGAAGAAGATAACACGTTTCCCGTAGGGGAGGAATATTTGCTAACGGTCAGTAAGAAAACATAAAATTTCAAGCCATGTGTAAATAATGGTTTATGTTTAACTTTAGTAGCGATGTTTGTAAAGTTTTGATAAAGTTTTAAGATACCACTTGTGCAAAGTTTTGAGCGCTTTTACAAAATTGCCAAATATACTTAGCATCAATTTGTGAACACGCATGCATACACGCACACTCACGCACACACATTTCACGTCATAACTAGTCCGACTATGTTGGCTTCGTTTTATATTTTGGCTTCATTTTCTAACATTACGTCGTGTTGAATTCCTTCTGGTTGTAGGACTTTCTGGGTGGTGTTATTGTGTTTGTGGCCATCGTAACTGCACTGCTGGCGGCCACAATCAGTTGCAGCAACTATCAGCGGGAGTTGCATGACAAGCACAACACCAACAACACTGGCAGCAGCCAGAGCCACACTTACGACGACAATCAGCGAACTGGCAGCGCCGAGCTAACGCCAACGCCATCACTGGTTGGCTTAGCCATAAACTACACGCTGCTGATGCCAATTTACCTGAACTGGGTGGTGAAGCTGCTGGCCGATATGGAGATGTACGTGGGTTCGGTGGAGCGCATAGCGCACTACGCCGAAATGGATGCGGATGCGGCGACGGAAGCGAGAGCGGCAGCGGATGCGGAAATGCAGGCGGTAATTGTCAAGGATGCTGCCGGCGGCAATAGGGGCGAGGCTGATGCTGCCGTTGCTCCTCGAGCGGCTGCAGCCGGTGATGATGTAAAGCAATCGCCAACAGTTGGCAACCATCAGCCGGCTGTGGTTCGCACAGCGAGTAAAAATACGCGCTCGACTCGCATGCCATGGATGCACAGCGATGTGCAGCGCGTCAATTTTTGTCATCATCGTAAGTGGCAATTGTCTACCGTACGTTGTTGTAAGTGGAAAAAGCCACATTTTTTAATAATGACTCATTATGCTTTGTTGTTCTTGGTTTGTTTTGGTTAATTTGACGCAGACCAACCGGTGCCGATTTCATGGCCCAAACGTGGCGATATCACTTTCGAAAATGTCAGTCTGCGCTATGAGGGACAAGTGGAGCATGTCATCGAGAATCTGAGCTTGAAAATACCATACGGACAGAAGGTGAGTACGTGTGTTGAGATCAGGCAGGGTTATTCAAGTATTTTTGGGATTTAACAAATTGGCATAGCAGATTTAAAGGGTCGAAATTCAAGTAGGGACTAGGTATGTTGCTCGAAGAAAAAAAAAGAAAATGTGTTTATAAGGTTTGACTCATTGCTCAAAGGAATGCAGGCAGACCTCGTTTAATATGGAGGTTATGTTCCTGAAAAATGCTGTCTTAACCCATTGCTGCCTAATAGGTAAAATTTTACCCATGAAAATTGATTTTTTTTTTAAATCACAAAAAAGTTAATGTTTTAGATCTCTCAAAACCATTGATAGGGATAGTTAGGGTAGTTAGGGTAGTTAACCTAGTGAAGGTCACCCTAAAATTTCGCCATCTAGCTAGAGTTACCAGACTCTAAAAATCGTGAATTTTCCGGAGGTGGAAAATGTGGCGAAACGTAGTAGCCTTAGAACTTCACAAAAATCTGCCTCCTAACTCACCTGTAAAAAATACAACTTTTGTTCATGTGTTTAGCTGATCACTTCACAAAGTATGGAAAAAAGCTACCATTGCTGCGTAATGGGTACAAAATACCTAATGAATATGTCAGCAACGTGCATAGATATAAAGCTGAAATTTTGTTTCTGATAATTTTGGGTCACTTCTAGGTCGTGTATGAAATTTTATCAAAATCGTATGGGCGGAACTGGTACTCGGCAGGAATGGGTTAAATAAAACCGTGTTAAGCGAGGTCTATCTGTTTGTTGTTTGAAACATACATAAGAAAAATTAAAGTGATGTTTTGCACTCTTTAAATTTGTTGCAAGACATTTTGCATACGTATGCACATTAGATATGATTTAATGCACGATTTTTCGATTTCGGTAATGAAGAACCTCTCATTTTATACAGTTTGGTGAAAAAGTACATGAGTCAAAAAATGGTGCGGCAAGATTACCGTTAAATGGCATCGCATCGAGGAAAAAGTTTACAAAATAGCTGGGAATCTCGACAAATTGCTTCACAACTGCTCAGAAGTTGCTCTTAGAGGGTTAAAATCTATGACTGACCCCCACTAGTTTTCCTAACCGAACATTTCCTTCAAACATATTTATACCCTATCTTCAACCCTTAATGGGGCTTCCATAAAAAATTATGGTTTTTATAAAATAGGCTCCAACTGCTCTCAGGTTGGCTCTAGATGTGTCAAATGTAAGACCGACACTCAATTATCTCTTCCGAATATTTCTTTCAAACATACTTACCCGCTATCTCCAAGTCTTAAGGGGGCTGCCATACAAAACTGGCCATTTTCTATGGAATTGGCTCTCCACTTGTAAATGTAGTAGTAAAGTAAGTAGGGAACATCGTATCTCGGAAACTACTAAATCGATTTGAATGATTTGTTCAGCAAACGGCAACATTCTTAAGTACAAAAAATACAAAAATAATTAAGGTTCAGAAAATCACCACCAGAGGGCATCTTCCATACAACCGTAGTTATGTGGTTGTCAACTTTTGGGGTTTCTATGAAGCAAAAATCAAAATATATTGTCGAAACCCCATTAACCTCTCATTTACTTCATGTTCGTTGATAGCGTTTAGGATGAAAAAAATGTTGCTGCAACAAAGAATATCAACATGTTTCTAAGCTAATATGAGGTCTTTTTTGGTAAAAGTTGCTGCTAAATTTTTAAGCAACATTTATTTCCCTCACTGTACACTATTTAAATTGTTTTAAAGCCAATTTGGAGAGCACGGTGTGTAATTTAATGTGCCATACATTTAAATGTTTTTTACGTGCAGCAAAATCAAATGATAGAATCGCCAAAAAAACAAAAAACTAAAATGTAAACAAGCTGGTGTGGTGCGGTTCGAAGCTTCTGTGTGTGTGCTTGTGTGTGTGTGTGTTGGTGTGTGGCAGGAAGTAAAATTTAAGTAAATATTTACAACATGTGCCGTACATTGGCCTTCGCTGGTCAGTGCAAACAAAAATACAAACACCATTAGAAATAACAAAAATTGCGGCAGCACAAATTAAAACAAAAAAAATTTGCCTAGGACTTTTGGGAGAAAAGTCAACAGGGAAAACTGTAAATGAAAATAAATGCAAGTGGAAATGGCAAATAAAAATAAAAATAAAAAAAATAGAAATAGCAAAGAAAAAAAAAACAAAATACAGTGGACGTCCAGTATAACGAACTTTCCATTTAACGAATTTTCGATTTAACGTACGGCCAAATTTGTTTCATTGATGGTTCTATATTACAAACAAAAGTGAAATTTTCTATTCGATATAACGAATATTTATGTTGTTTTTCACCCTTCGAATTGTTTTTATTTGAGCATTCACATTCTTTACAATAACAATGAATGTTTGGTTTTGTAGGTACCGCTCAATTGTTTTTGTTTTTGTTACGTTAAAACTTTCAAATTTACGTCAACTTACCAACATTGTCAAATTCTGTTTGTGTGCATTGCTGATCATTTTCACAGGATTTGTGTTGCGTCAGCTTTTTTCTTTTAAAAATTAAAATTTCAATAATCAATCAAGAGAAATTGCCATACAGAAAAGTTTAGTTGCGGTAAAGAGGCAATCGTTATAAAACAAGATATTTGTTTAACCTTCTGTCTGTCCTTTGCTTTAAATTGCGTTCGCTGTCCTCTGGGGTTAGAATGACCCCAATCAAACGGTTATATAATTTACTGACAAAACATGAAGAAATGTTACAGACAAATCACAAAAGAAAAAGGAAAAGCCCCGAAATGTGTTTTTTTCGATTTGTTATTGGGTTGTAAGCGCGATTAACACTAAATAACACAAGAAGACGAGTGCACAAAACCGCTCAACCGTTTTTTTAATTCCGCCTGGGGTCAAATAGACCTCAAGGGACAGGCAGAAGGTTAATAACTGAATATGTGAGACTTATTTCTTTAAGAAGGATGGTTTAAAACAAAAAAATTTCGATCGATTTAACGAATTTTTCGATTTAAAAAATGGGGGGTACAACATAAGATTCGTTATATTTGACGTCCACTGTATAGTGGAAAGCTTAAATTGAATTCCGTGCGGAGTCGTTCAACCTGCTTGCAAATGTGTGGAGTTCAACGTACGCGGCTGGCACACACAGGCAAATTTTTATTTCACATTTGATGGATGTCAAATGTGTGCTCTGTGTGTGTGTGCGTGTCGTGTCAAAGTATGCTTCACAAATGAGGCTTTCAGCGTAGCGCAGTTGATGCGAACGTGCGTGATAAATATACGCTGCGTTTTTGATTGCGCGCTGGCGTTGGCATAGTTTTGGGCGCACTTTTAGATTAGAAAAAAAAAACGGCAATTGAACTAACTAAAACGTGGCTTTGATGTCTACGTTATGCGTTTCATACTTAATTCTTAAATTAAAAAAAAAAATTCTGAAAGTTTCACTTCGACAAGTAACAATTTTCTGTTGGTGTTCACAAAATTTCACTCCTCTTTGTTTTTTATAAGATTTTTAGCTTTATTTATTAATTCATAAATGTAGCAAAATGTGCACAAATTTTAAATGCAAAATTTCATTTAGATTTATATAAATGTTTGCGTCAGTGCCTTAACTCTTCTCACTGTTTTCACAATTTGTTGTCATCTATTTGCGCAGATTGGTGTCTGCGGTCGTACGGGCAGCGGCAAATCATCGCTGGCCTTATCGCTTTTTGGTGTGCTGCAAGCGACCAGTGGCCGCATTATTATTGATGATGTCGACATAACGAAAATTCATCCGGACGAGATGTGCTCGAGATTATCGATAATACCACAGGATGCGTATTTGTTCAATACGATACGTGAAAATCTCGATCCGACCTGCTTCTATGCCATACCCGAGCTGCAGCGCTGCCTGGACATGGTGGGGCTGCTGGATGTGGTCTATGCGCAGCCCGAAAGCATAGGTGAGTGAAGGGAGAGGAGAAGGCCAATGCAATGTTGACAAAAAACAAAAGCACAAGCAAATTGTGACTAAAAACCAGAAAAATAAAATTAAGGCTTATGGACTAAATGGCAACGCGTGAAGCATTCTTTTCGGCGTCTGATGGCTTCTGTCTACATGCGAATTTGTTTTCGTTTTTATAAGAATTTAATTTTACGCATATTGTCTACTATTGCAGATGCCACAATTGGCGAGGGCGGCGTAATACAGCTGAATGCCGGCCAGCGGCAAATGCTCTGCCTGGCACGTGCCATACTGCGCGGCTCCGTTTGTCTCATTATGGACGAGGCCACCAGTTCGTTGGATGCTGGCGCCGAAAAAACCCTGATGGCCGCCGCACACAACGCCTTCAAGGGTCGCACCATAATCACAATTGCCGTAAGTTAAAGTGGTCCGTGGCTCAATTGCTGAATGCAATTTTGGGGCATTGCCGCATGTCGAAATTGAATGAACGAATGCATTATTGATTGCTTGTAGCATCGCCTCGCCACCATACTCGATTATGATCGCATTATTGTGCTGGAAAATGGTCGCATCGTCGAGGACGGCAGTCCGCAGCAGCTGATGCAGCGCAACGATGGCGCATTCTATGCGCTGCTAAAGTCGGGCCGGATGTTTGGCGCAATGGCCGGCGTGGTGACGGATACCTCAGACGGAGAAACGGCACCGCCCGTAGCCGGAAATGAGCGCGCGACGCGCAGGAAATAAGCTTTAAAATTGATTCCTCTCCACAATTTATTGTTAGTGAATGCTTAATATTTTTTTTTATTGTTTTGGTGTACATTTTGGTGTTTCGAAAATTTAATGTAACTTCAAGAAATTGTGTATTAAGTGTATTGAGTATTGTAAAATTTAATGCAACACTAGTCATTAGCGTGTTTTATGAGAAAACAAATTCAGCTGAAACTTAAAACTTTAGAGAGTATGTGGAAGTTTTGTGAAAGGGACTCAAGTAGGGTTTCGCTTGGTCCGAAATTAAGCATTGTATGTAATTTTTTAATGTTTTGAAGTAAAAGCGCACTTTGGGTTCCAAGTATGCGCCTCCAAGTATGCTACAATAATTGAAACAGGGTTATTTATGGGTTAGAGAGGCACAGCTGATTTCAATAACTTTGTACTTGGCTAGTTTGAATAATTTGCATTTGTTCTCGAGTTCGCTTTTTATTATTGTCAGTTTGACTTAAAGTGTGCCAAAAGTGGAATGAAATATTTGTATTATGTACATTCTATATATAACGAATTGTAAGCTTACTTGTATAACGCTTGAACTTTTTCTTACACATAATAAAAACAATATTTGTACTTACAAAAAATATTGGTGCTTACTTGTTGAGATTGCTTTGTCAAAAGACATGAAGAAAGGACTTCGATGAAAGGTAAAAAATCATTTAGGTTTCGAAGCTACAAGGATCTTCTGGATGTAGGTTGGAGAAGTTTTAGATGATTGCTGTAATAACAGGAATGAAAACTTCAGGTGTATTGTACTTTACTGTAAAAAACAATTTGAAAAATTGAACTTACCACATGAGGCTTATTTTGAAAATAAAAATAAAAACTCGCCCCGTAATTTTTATTTTGTGAAGAAAAAATAAAACTGAAAATTTAATTCTCATTCTGCAAGTGAAAAATAAAACTCACCGCATAATTTTTATTTTTCCCCCAAAAAATAAAACTCAACAAATTTTTAATTCTTAACAAATTTTAATTCTTAATTTTTAGTTTCTGATCCAAAGGAAAAAATCAACAAATTATTTTTATTCGGTGAGCGGTAAATAAAAATCGAGAAATATTGGTTTATTGCTTTTTTGACAACTGCTTTGAAAAATAATCACAAAAATCTGCAATGCCTCCTTCATATTGATTTATTTTATTAAAAATATTGCGATAGTAATTATTTACGGTCCCTGCTTAAAGTTTTGAATTTTCAAAGACATGAATAGTTATTTCCAAAAAATATTACCAAAAATGAGTGCAATCTTTCATTATTGGTATCAGATGAAAGAGAAAATTCTTTAGAATTTAAAACAATTTAATTTTTTGGTGTAGAAGGACGAATATGCATTGAAAATGTCCTTTGTAAATTTTATTCTTCCGAACTGAATTGGCTTAATTTAGTTGAAGAAGTAGCCTGTGGACGGTGCCTAAAAGTTGATCATATAACCTTATTGTGGTGTGTCAGAATTTGGCATTGATGAGTGGAAATTTGTGTACAATATGCTGAAAAAAGCATTTATAAAACAAACTGTCAATGAGTTGTTTGGAGAAAGTCAATGATTATGGCCGACTTCTGGTCAGTCAAAAATGAAATAGAAGCACAAAATAGGATCTAACAGTTGGTTTGGAAATTTGTTGAGGTTTTAGACACTCAGATTTTAACGTGATTTGATGAATTTAAACATCTGCGGAAAAAAATTCAAATACAAAATTTTCTGGATTGAGTTTGGGTCCGAATTGTCTTAAACGATTCGCTACAAAGAACGAGTTTTATCTGATTTAATGAAGGTGGAAAGGGAAGTTGGAAGGGAAAGGGATATCAGTAGGGTATAGCATAAGTCAGAGGTGGTAAATTTTATTTCTCTGAAGTTGCATCAAATGCTTCGAAAATACAATCGAAAGACTATGGTTACATCATTGGAGCAGTCTACCTTAATTTTCCATATTTGAATATATTTTAAGATGTATTGTAAATCCGAAAATAGCACATTCTTGTTTCGTATTTATGAAAAACGTTTCTTATG